>BSBM01000017.1:53595000-53997500 GCA_027924585.1 Larix kaempferi
CGGTGATGATGATGATGATTATGAGGATGATGAGGATGATGGTGTTGATGATGATGAGGATGATGATGAGGATGATGATGAGGATGATGACGTTGAAGATGATGATGATGAAGATGATGAAGATGAATATGATGGCGATGAAGATGATGATGATGATGATCGTCATAAACATCATCATCATCATCATCATCGTCTTTGTCGTCGTCGTCAGCATCATCTTCATCACCATCATCTTCATCATCATCATCATCATCGTCATCTCCATCATCATATTCATCATCATCATCATCATCCTCATCATCATCTTCATCACCATCATCTTGATCATCATCATCATCATCATCATCATCGCCATCCTCATAAACATCATCATCATCATCATCATCATCATCATCTTCGTCATCATCTTCATCTTCGTCATCATCATCATTATCCTCATCATCATCATCATCTTCATCACCATCATCTTCATCTTCATCATCTTCACCATCATCATCTTCAACGTCTTCATCATCATCATCATCCCCATCATCCTCATCACCATCATCACTATCCTCATCATCATCATCACTGTTGCCATCTTCATCTTCATCATCATCACCGTCGCCATCTTCATCATCATCATCATCATCATTGTTGTCGTTGTCATGAAGATGATGACGATGATGATGATGTGATGATGATAATGAAGACGATGAAGATGATGATGATGATGGTGATGACAAGGATGATGATGAAGGTGATGAGGAGGATGATGATGAAGACGTTGAAGATGATGATGATGAAGATGAAGATGATGATGATCACGATGATGATGATGATGATGATGATGATGAGGATGATGAGGATTATGATGATGATGATGATGATGATCGTCATCATCATCATCATCATCATCATCATCATCATCATTATCATCATCATCATTGTCTTCATCATCATCAGTATCATCATCATCATTCTCGTCTTCATCATCATCATCATCTTCATCATCTTCATCACCATCATCTTCATCTTCATCATCATCATCATCATCATATTCAATGTATTCATCATAATCATCATCCTCATCACCATCATCACCATAATAAACACAATAAAAACTACATTTCGAATTATTAAATAAAAGCGCGCACGCGCTTTTAGTGTGTGCGCGTGTATTGAAAACAACGCGCACGCGCCATTTAAATTTCTAAATTTTGGCGGTCAATTCCTTTCCCACCAACGTGGTGGATGACTTGGCCGCTTTGGTTTTAGGGTCAGGTTGCCAAACAAAGTGACTTTGACTGTGTTATAACAAAATACATCTTATTCTATAACTTCGGTTTCGAGCATGATTCTGCATATGCTACACTTGTCCACTGCTAATGAAATTGCACACACTTGTAGAACTATGTGTGCAGATTCCGAATATGTAATTTTTTATTAAATCTATTATTTGTTCCTATTTTTTAGTAAATTTCAATTGCACTAACGTCAATCTTACACAAAAAGTAGGTTATTTCTTTCGTCTATAACTTTTTATTGGCTCACCTATTTTGAAAACGGAAAAGAACCCACACAAGTACACACAAAAACCTACATCCTAAAAAAAAAACAATGTTGATTGATTATGTTAAGACCATGATATTGGGGGCTAACGCTCAGCCTAGTCATTTTAGGGATGGGATGACTTCCTTAATTAAAAAAAAAAAAAAATTAACATAAATAAATATGGAAAAATAGCGCCGCACTGGAACGGCATGTTATCTACGACTGTATATAATTTTTTTAACAAAAATCCACCATTTTAATATCGAACCCGAGGGATAACGCAAACATATTCATTATGTTTTCTTAAAAAAATAACATACAAACCTTAGGAGAACCCCATTTTTGGGGATTTATACTTAATTTCCATAAATAATATTTAAATATTCCGAAAGGTAATCCGATTGTCTACATTTCATCTTCTTGTGCCATATTCCAAAAAGTTGTGTAGGTAGCTCTAATATTGCTTTTTGACATTCAGATTTCTGTTTTTCGAGAAGTCCATTGCGACTAACGCGTCATGAGTGGCCAGCATTAGCTTGCACCATCCCTAATGTCTTTTTCCTTAGATTGCTATGGCTAAATATTTATGTGACAATTACTACAACTCCTACCATAATTTAGATTAAATAGTTGGAATTTATCCCTAATTTTTTTTTTCAATCAATAAACAAACTTCAATTACCATGAATATATAGTAACAAATATCCTCAAAAGACATGTCTAAATACGACTCCACCCCACCCCCACATTAAAATACTTGGTATCACAACACATAATGTCATACCATGAATTACCATGAAATTTATATAGTAACATTTAAGATCCTCAAAAGACATGTCTAGATACGACTCGACCCCCACATTAAAATACTTGGTATCACAACACAGAATGTCATACCATGAAATTTATTGCATCGAATAGGCACATTCTATAGCCCAGTAGGGGGGATGTGTAACTCCTTCGGTGCTCATCCTAGAGTCGACATGTGTGATTTTTAAAAAATAATAAAATATTATAAAAAATAGTTCTATGTCGAATCAAATTAGATTTAAAACATTTTACAGCATATATAAACATATACGATAAATAGACAAATAGATAAATAGAAGAGATTTGATCCCTCTCGGTACTTGGTAGATCCCCTTTTAAGATAGATCAATGGTGGTATAGTAACAAAAGGAGTTGTCTATTTTTGCATAATTTGAATTTAAGTTTGTTTTATTAGCGAATTTGATGGTTGAAATGTACCCTCAGGGCACCCTAGATTTCGGAGTTTGATAATTGTAACCAAGATTTCTAAAAATTTCTATCTTTCAAAATCATGCTGGAAAAATCTAATTTTTCAATTTGAAATCGTAGAAGTTTTAGACTATGCAGTAGCAAAATATTCTCAAAAAACATATTTAGATACAACTCCACCACCACCCCCACATTAAATAGTTAGTATCACAACACACAATGTCAAAGTCTTCCCTCTCTAAATACACTCCAACCCCCACATTAAAATGGTTGGTATCACAACACACAATGTCAAGGTCTTCCTCATAGACAATGAAAGAGTCTTTTCCTAGCTTTGAAATTAGAAATATTCATACACCTAACCCTATCTCAGACCATTAAAATTTACAGATACAGCGAACCCTATCTTGGACCAATAAATGCCTTGTTCAAATATGGAGTACCCCAGTGCCCTAAAATTGATCGGTTGCAACTTGCGACTTTGACATGGGTGGGCCCTCATTTACTAGTGAATGTGCCCTAAAATTGATCGGTTGCAATTACTGGAAAGAAAATGGAAGGAAGCATGCTCTTCAACAGAGCCTCCACATCTCCCTGTTGGGGATGTATTGCAAGAAAAGACAGCAGTATCCACAAAGACTAAATGCTGGGATTGCAGATTCTAGATGCTGGCATTGCAGATTTGAATAGTAGTAATGACAAAAAGATGATGGTTATTGGTTACCCACGCCCGGAGATGTTCGAGAATCGAGAGTTATCACAAAACACAAAGGCAGCGGTCCCGTCACTCCCAGCAATTCTTTGAACATACACTTTATCAAGACACTTACGTTACATGTTTGAATGGTTCTTCTCTCCGCATTAAACTGTGCTTCAAGATTTGACTACAGTAACGGATGGGCATCCTCCATTCGCCCCTAGTTAAATCGATCAAACTCCCCACCGCTGGCCACGGCTATTAAAGACGATGCAACCCGAAATTTATTGAATCCGTTGGGTTCTAAATTTCTAATCCCATTCCAGACATCGTTATTCTCTGGACTCATGGCTAAATTCGCTCAGTTTTCATTTCTGGCGGCCATCACGATTGCAATAGGTCTAGCAGCTGACAATCCCGAGTCTTCACTGCTGGGCAAAGGGTGCAGCGACGTACAAACTTATTCGTATGTTAATGCCACAGCGTTTCAGGAAAATCAGGCTGCTGTTTTTGCATCCCTCCTCTCAAATCTCTCATCTGATGGTTTCGCAACGCAAAACAAAGTTGGCAAAACGGATTCTGTGTATGGTCTTGCAGTGTGTCGGAAATACTTAACCGCCCGCGAGTGCTCAGAATGCGTTACTGCAGCGGAGAATCAAGTAAAAGAATACTGCCCCAGATCTAACGGTGGTCGAATTCATCTGGACGGTTGTTTCCTTCGCTATGAAAATACTAGTTTTTATGGTCAGGCTGTCGACCCTGGGGCTTCCTCTTATTGTGGCTCCACAAATGACAGCAATGTGCAGGCATTCTCTAAAACAGCCAATGCGTTATCCACGCAACTCATAACGAACGCTTCTCGAAATAAAGGTTATGCCGTTGGATCCATCGATGGCTCCTTATATGGTCTCGCTCAGTGTTGGCCCTCCCTTACCAATAGTAGTTGCCAAGGATGCCTGACAGAAGCTCAGAATCAATTACTTTACTGTCTTCCCATGCGTGAGGGTCGAGGTCTCGAGGCGGGCTGTTTTATGCGCTACTCAACTTACTCGTTTTTCACAGATAACCAAACTAATTCCTGTATGAGTTTTCTAGATTTGCTGCAACTATTTGCTTTCTTTTCGTCTTAAACGCAGCAACGCTAAATTGCTTTCTTTTCACGCAGCATCGCCAAATTTAACACCTTCGTCCAGCAAATCGTCATCGAAAATAGTGCCTATATTGTTAGGAAGCATCGGCGGAGCAGCTCTGGTTGCGGCGATATGCTTAATACTCTTTTGTCTATGTATTAGACATCGAAAGAACCATGATCAAATAGGTCAGTAAATATATCGTTGCTATAAATTAATTTTCTGTGTTCTTTAACTTGGTCGTATTCAACGGTTATGGTAAAATTGTTTTTATGATGCTCTGGCAGATGAGAATTTAGGTGCGAGGAGAAATTTCGAGGAATTTCTCTTTGATTACGAAGTTATCAGAGAATCGACTGGGAACTTTGACATAAACAATTTGCTAGGCAAGGGAGGATTCGGTGAAGTTTACAAGGTATAATATCAAAAGTGGAATTGATGATTTTGTCCAAATATAAAGGGTGTTTGCAGATAAAATCTAATGATTTAATCGATAAGCAGGGAACACTTCCGGATGGGACAGATGTCGCGGTTAAGAAACTAAATGGAAGGCAGACTACTCAAGCTGCAGCGGAGTTTCAGTCAGAAGTGAAACTCCTCACTAGTGTCCGTCACCGTAATCTGGTTCGTTTACTCGGATGTTGTACACGAGGGCATGAACGCTTGCTGGTCTACGAATTACTGTCAAATAACAGTCTTAACAAGCATTTGTTTGGTAGGTCGTTGTGATCAATCCTCTTTTTTTCACTATTCAAGTTATTTCTAAAAATTATTTTTATTACTTCAATTATTTGTGCTGAGGTTTTCAAATACTTTTCAGGAGAGATAACAAATGGTTTGAGCTGGGAGACTCGTTTAAAGATTATAGTGGGCACAGCACGAGGTCTCGCATATTTAAACGAAGATTCCAACGTTCGTATTATACACAGAGATATCAAATGTGCCAATATACTTTTAGATGACAAATTTAATCCTAAAATAGCAGATTTTGGATTGGCTAGATTCTTTCCAGAAGGGGAAACCCATGTTTCTACTAGAGTGGGAGGAACAATGTAAGTTGTGCAATTCATTTATCGATTATTCTTAACAATGAAAGTTTTGCAATTTAGTTATGCTTATTCTTAGAACAACAGTCAAATCCAAGCATTTATTTATATATAGCTTCCACAAATTTGTTATGTGGCAGAGGCTACACTGCACCCGAATATGCCGTCCATGGGCAATTAACAGAAAAAGCAGACGTTTATAGTTATGGGATCGTGGTTCTTGAGATCGTGAGTGGGAGAAAGTGTGTGGATGCAAGACTGGCTCCCTCTCTGCAGCTTCTTTTGGAATGGGTGCGTTTATTAGATCAGTTTATGACAAAAGCTCCACGGAATTGAAAAGTATGTACTGATGATTTTGCTGATATTGCAGGCTTGGAATCAATTTCAACAGGATCAGGTTTTGGATATTGTTGACTCATCATTAGAGGGGCAGTACCCAAGAGAACAGGCGTTAAGAGTGTTGACAATTGCACTTCTATGCACTCAAGGCTCATGGGCTCTGCGGCCGGCAATGTCAGAAGTTCTGTCGATGTTAACAAACAATTCAGAGATTAGCATTCAGCCCACACAACCGGCTTTCGTAGATGGCGGTGCAGACAGACCTGCTAATTTGACTCCCACCTCCAACCATGTAAGCTCAGATTCTGCGTCTCACGGATCTATTACTGTGTCTTTATTTCCTCGTTAGTCTAGGTAACATTAGTGAAGTCACGCAAGCTTTGAGTTCCAGAAGACGCAAGCAGAGCCGTGTATATTAGTAGTGAGAAGAATGATTATACGTATGCGATGCTTTTCATCATAAGATGTTTGGTTTGAAGAAGTTGCGTATCATCTTCTTCCGCTTGAAAGGTAGGTAATATAGAGATAAGATCAAATTATTCCAATAATTCAGTAACATATCAACTTTGGAGGTCTTGTTTTCCTTGAATTGATTGTTATATCACAAGGCAGTAGGAAACTGTCATTTTCTTACGAGTTTTTTCATGGTTTTAACTGGAAGGTAATGCTTTCATAGAATTAATTGTGGCTTTAGTCTTCTAGATATCTAATCATTCTATTGACATACTTTCATCGATAAAAAATTATATTAATTTATGTAAAAATAATTATATTTAAAAAAATATTATTAAAATATTAAAATATAAATAAATATAATTTTAATATAAAAATATTAAAAAAAATTCTTTAAAGTTTTTATTAAATCAATTATATGATATATATTAAATGTTAAATTCTAATTTTTTAATAAATATAAGTTAACAATTACAAGTATACATATTAAAAAAATAATATACATCGATATACTTATCCTTCCCCCTTGTGTAACTATAGCTACACTTCCTAAATCTAAAGCTATTTGACTTCCAATTGCCAACAATTCATTTCTTATATTTGGATTTCCAACTCATTGCCAACAATGCATTTCTTATATCTAAAATGAAACCCATTTCTTATATCTAAAATTGATACCCATTAGAACGTGATTTCAAGGAATAAGGAAAAATTCCAACCGAAAAATATAATTGAAATGAAAAGGCTACGTGTTATATATATATATATATATATATAATTTTATTAAATATGTTTTAAAATTTGATTAGTTTTCTTAAATATCAAACAATAATAAATTATACCGTTTTAGTTTATAAATAATCTTATTAATTACTAAATATGCTACAATGTCATAAAAAGGATTACTCATAAAAAGGATTACTAGGTTAAAGGTCTTAATATGAAAAAATATTTATAAATAATCTTACTAATTACTAAATATGTTACAATGTCATAAAAATGATTGCTAGGCTAGAAGGTCTTAATATGAAAAAATATTGGCATAGATGTTTTTGGGTGTAACTTTGGCTGAATGAAGGAGTGTTTTGATTGTGCAAATAACTTTTAGATGTCTATTGGAAGTCGAGACGTTTTTTTTTTTCATGGGACCTTCCTTTCTATTAGAACCCATGTAAGTTAGAAAGCGGCCACTTGCATCATTTTTATTTTTCACATGGTTTTAGAAACATTTCGAAGAGAACCACTTTTCAAGGACTGCAACGATTCTATGTGAAATATTGTTTTGAAGTTACAAGATTTTTCAAGGACTGCAACGAGTCTGTGTGAAATATTGTTTTGAAGTTACAAGATTTGGATGGTGTGTCATATTAGAAGATTTGGATGGGTCTGTAATATTATAGACTTTGAATTGATACAAAGGCCAAGTAAATTTGTCAATTAAAATTGCGTTTATTTGAAATAGTTAGGTGAATACAAATTTTTACATTGGGAATGATTCAACTATTAGGTAATCTAAGTAAATTTGTTAATTAAAATTGTATTTATTTGAAATATTTTGATGATTAGAAATTTCTACATTATGAATGATTCAACTATGAGGTGATCATTAGAGTTTCTGTGCTATAAATTTTTTTGATGTAGAGGGGTAGGGGTAGGGGTAGTAGGAGAGACAAAGAAAGAGAGGGATAGGGGTAAGGGGAGTAGGAGAGATAGAGGGGGGGTGGTTATGGGTAGGGAGAGTAGGAGAGGGGTTAGGGAGAGAGAGGGGGGGTTATGGGTAGTGAGATTGTGATAGATGGAGGCAGGGGTGTTAGGGTTTGGGGGAGGGAGAGAGGGGTGGCGGTAAGGTGTAGGTGGAGGAGTAGGGGGGGAAAGAGTGAGAGATGGGGTTAGCAACGGTTAGGGTGAAGAGGGGGGAGAGAGACATATGAGGAGGGGGGTTAAAGGTAGATGGAGGAGTAGGGGGTGAGAGAGTGTGAGATAGCGTGTGAGAGGGGATTAATAAGGGTTAGAGAGAGAGAGAGAGAGAGAGGAGGAGGCATTAGAAATAGGGGGAGGGCTACGAGGGTGCGAGAGAGATAGAGAGAGAGAGAGGAGGAGGAGGCATTAGATATAGGGGGAGGGCTGTGAGAGAGAGAGAGAGAGGAGGAGGAGGACGCATTAGTTATGGGGGGAGGGCTACGGGGGTGAGAGAGAGAGGTTGTTAGGGGATTGGGGGAGAGAGGGGTGGGGGCTAGAGAGAGGGGGGGGTGGGGGTTAAGGGTAGGTGGAAGAGTAGAGGGGTGTGTGTGTGAGAGAGAGAGAGAGGGAGATGGGGCGTGGTAAGTGGTACGGGGAGGGGGATTAGGAGAGGCATAGAGAAAGAGTAGGTTAGAGAGAGAGAGAGAGGAGCTTAGGGTGTGTTTATGGGTTGGGAGAGTATGAGTTGGTTTAGGGAGATAGATGGGGGGTAAGGGGTAGTGAGAGTGTGTGTGAGAGAGGGGGGATTTTAGGGGGTTTGGGGAGAGAGAGAGGGGTGGGGGTTAGGGGTAGGTGGAGTAGTAGAGGGGTGGGGGAGAGAGAGAGAGAGAGAGATGGGGGTTGGAAAGTGGTAGGGAGAGGGGGATTACGAGAGATAGAGAGAGAGATAGGGTTAGCGGGAGGGGGAGTAGGAGAGAGAGAGAGTGAGGCTTAGGCAGTTTTTATGGGTGGGGAGTGTATGAGTGGGGTTAGTGAGTGAGAGGGGGGTTAGGGGTAGTGAGAAGATGTGAGGGAGAGGGGGGGGGGGGGGGGTTTAGGGGGTTGGGGAGAGAGAGAGAGGGGTGGGGGTTAGGTGTAGGAGTAGGATAGAGAGGGAAAACGAGAAGGGGTTAGTAAGGGTGAGAGAGAGAGAGAGTTTTAGAGGTAAGGGGAGGAGTAAGGGGGTGAGAGAGTGAGAGAGGGGGTTAGTGAGGGTTAGGGAGAGCAGGGGGAGGAGTTAGGGGGAGAGAGAGAGAGAGAGAGAGCATGGGGTCTTAAGGGTTTGGGAGAGAGAGAGGGGAGTGGTGGTTATGGGTAGGTGGAGGAGTAGGGGTGTGTGTGTGTGTGAGAGAGAGAGAGAGAGAGAGAGAGAGAGAGAGATTTGGGGGACTGGAAGGGGGAGGTTGTGGGTGATTAACAATAGGGGGAGGAGGGAGTTTGAGGGAGAGAAGGAGATATACATCACAGTGGGGGAGAGGGGTTTAGGGATGATTATGGAAGTTATAGAGAAGGGGGGTATAGGGTCTAGAGAGAGATCGAGAGAGAGTTGGGGCGAGGGGGAGCAGACAGGGTTGGGGGAGAAAAAGAAATAGAGATCACGGTGGGGGGGTAGGGGTTTAGGGAGCATTAGGGAAATTAGAGAGAAGGGGGGTATACGGTGGGGGTAGAGAGAAAGAGAGGGAACGAGATATGGGGGGTTGGTAAGTGGGATGGGGAGGGGTATTAGGTGAGACAAAGAGAGAGAGAGGGGGGGTTAGGGGTAGGAGGAGTAGGGTGGAGAGGGAGAGAGAGGGGTGGAGGGGGGTGATTATGGGTAGGGATAATATGAGGGGTGTCAGGGAGAGAGAATGGGGGGTTAGGGATAGTAAGAGTGAGTGAGTGAGTGAGAGAGAGAGAGGTGGGGGGTGTTAGGGGGTTGGGGAGCCAAAGAGAGATGGGGGCTAGGTGTAGGTGGAGGAGTAGGGGAGAGAAAGAGTGAAAGGGGGATAATGATGGTTAGGGAGGGAAAAAATAGGGAAGGAGGGTTAGGGAGAGCGAATTATTGAGGGATAGAGAGAGGTAGGGAGGAAAGGAGAGAGGGAGCCTGATTCAAACATGGAGGCTATATACAGGGCTATCACCTTCTTTGGCCAGATCTTCCAACCTTTTCATTCCCTAGAATGCCTACCTAGTCACCTAATTAAAAGGGTAAGGCACTGGCATGCTTGGTTCTTCCATCATCCAATGAACTTCAATGAATCCCTATCAATGCCTGGGGGGGAAGGAGAGAGTTTGGGAGAGGGCGAGAGAGAGAGAGAGGGACGGGGATCATGTAGGGATGGATGGATGTAAATGTAGCAGTATATAACATGTGTTATAAAATGTGCATGCGTTTTGTAATTGCAAAATGCGCATGTGTTTTGTAACTGCAAAATGCACGTGCATTTTGTAACTGCAAAGCATGCGTGTGTTTTGTAACTACAAAATGTGCATGCATTTTGTAAATACAAAATGCGTGCATGTTTATGTCTGCCCAAACTACATGTCAATTGAATTGTCAGGATCGAGCTCCTCCAGTGCTAGCATCAAGGAATGCACACACGTTTTGTTTTTGCAAAATGGAAGCATGTTTCACAAAACAACAATTGCATCTAAAAGGTCCCTCAACTTCGTGTGAGCATCCCCAGGAAAGCAATCTAGATACTGAATGTATCTTGAATTCAGTCCTACAACGTGACTTCTTTCATCTCACAAGTACGAAAACACAAAAGGATCACAAACTACAGACATAACTAGTGGTTGTGTTATTGTGGTGTTGAAATACGTCAAGAAGCACAAGCCTGTAATAGACTATAGACATAACCAAACTAGTGACCGTTTTCTTGGTTGAGAGCCACCAACTTAAGTTATGTTACCCTATTCTATGAGCAGTTTCTTTCATTATTGCGCCAAGAGGCACTCTACAGCCCAGTATGAGGGAGATCTTGTAACATGTGTCGTGTTTGTCGAGTAACAAAATAATACAAAGTAAACAAAAAAGAATAATACAAAGTAAACAAAAAAGAATAATACAAAGTAAAAAGTAATAAATATTATGTCCGCCATAAACAAAAATAATAATACAAAGTAAGTAAATATAAGGGAGATTTGATCCCTCTCGATGCTTGATAGAGCCTAGGATTTGGATTTATGCTGATCTATTTCACAAGCACACAAACTCTCCAAAGCTTTCACACTCTGCACTCTAGATAAAAACAAGAAATTCCACACATAGACCCGACTTATTTATATTTCAAGATTAAAAAACTATTGTTAATGAAATGACACAATGGTGTGTCTCTTCAAGACTTCTCCATGGCACGCACAAGTTATCACGTTTTCAATCTGGTGGCCTGCGGCGATAACATATTGAGAGATATGAGAAAGAAACATTGACAATAGTAGAGCGACAAACTACAACAAAGCTGCAGAAGCATGACCGCAACATTAATCATTGAGTTATATATTGATCTAATCATTGATACATGATGTTGCATGGTGTGAACAAAAGATGACCTGTTATTCCACGAAATGAGGGTAGGCCTCATAGTGTGTATGAATGGCAACTCCTTCAACGATCTACACACAGACAAATCCCTTCTTTATTTAAACAAACTGATAACAATAGAGAGAAATCAACACACACTACCCTAATTTGCGAACTACACTGTCCTACAAAAATTATATCTCACATACTCTCATTTTCCTCGGTTCTCCCATGAAGGAGCTAATCCCAATCCCGCTTTTATGCAAAGTTAGAAATTGAGAGAATAACCATATCTTCACACACACACAATTGTACTATATTTGTATTATTTAATCAAACACATATTTAGACATGAAGTTTTCCCTCAACTACACAACAAACTCATGAAAGAATATGTCAACCACACACATAAATAGGATACTAAGTTGGAGAGCATCTATCACATCCAAGTAGCTCTACAACAACCAGTCACAATTAGCAAATCACAATTATGCCAGAATCACGCACTAATAACAAGACAAGTATGACTTACTCCAATAAGTGATGCTTGTTATCAAATATTTTTTTCTTGTAAGTTATTTTCCAGGCAGCAACTCCCACTCCTTGATACCAAGCGCTGCAACTACATGTTTATTTATTTGAACACCGATTTATTATTTAGATATCTATTTTCCAATGAATTAACAATGTGCTTACCCAAATAGTTTGGAAGAAATTTTCTATCAGAGAATCTCCCAATGGGACTGTGTCCATTGAAATGGCTACCACGCTGAGGGAAATTGATTTAGATTAGCGTCCGAAAGGTTTCCAGGATCTCCATAGCAGTTTCCAGGATTTAGATTAGTCGAACACTCTATGCCTCACATACTCTCTAAGGCTACCTTCAATACTGTCACATACTCTCTAATAACATTTAGGCTTATACATGAAACTAAATATTTTCATACATTTTATAGCATGTAACTTTTTTATGAAATTGGTTGAACAATATCAATGCAAATAATTTATTTTAACCAGTTGGTCGATAAGTAATGACTAAAATGTTAAGACATTTGAGTTTTTCATAAAAATGGTTCAATCCCGTGAATCGTGACAACATACTTTGGAATAGTTGGTGGATTATGGTAATGAGAATAGCATGATAATTTTTAATAATTACTTGGCGATTCGAATGAGATAATGTAATATGTATGTCTCACACGTATATAGTTTGTACACTTTCTGCTATATGTTATTTAAAATTTTAAAATAGCGAAAGATACTTTTGTGTTGCTATCATTTGCATTTTTGTGGCGCATTTTTCTTCAGTCAAATCAACTCGTCTAATTCCCTTTCGTCCCAGTAACACAATGTTATCAGGGTTTTAAATAGTGTTTAAGCTTTAATAAACAATATTAAGTGGAATAATTAGGGTTCAACTATAAAATTTTATCTGGTTAATATTAGCAATTACATCTTGGGGTGCAATAAAAGAACATCGTATTGAAATGAAAGAAAGGAAATGAAGAACGATGAAACTTTGTTATCTATCAAGCCCATGCATGTATTAAAGCTTTCACAGTAGCTACCACCTATAGAATGATAACATATTGAGGGGGTGGAATTAGTAATTATAAGTTTCACTCTTCCCAGCACTGCAAGATCACTATCCAAGGTACTCAAGCAGACCATAAAGGATAAAAAAAGTTTACAAATACTATCAATGTTATTCGAAATCAAGAACCAGAATCAAGGAGAGGCAAGCTCCTAGCCCTTTAAGTTCATCACAAATATAATCTGAGACAGGCTAGAAATTGGAAAATAATCCTAGGGTAACTGAAAACCAATATGTTAGTAATAAGGCATAACTAAGAAGTAGAAAAAGTGAACAATTTAATAAAAATATAACTCAGACATTTAACACATTAGCAAGAGAACCTTGAAGAAATTTAATTGGCTTCCATATGTAGATTAGCCCAGTTGTCTGATATGAGATTGGATTGAGCAATAGTTCAGTCACTTCTATCACGATCAATTGGCACACGGTTGATTTTGTAATTGAGGGACTTTGATGCAGCTTTTGGTGAGTGAACTCGTTTTAAATGGTGATTATGACTTCAACTTTTGGCCTTCTCAAGTGTTGCTTTTGGTAATCAGGGTGCTTTCCACTTCAGACTATTAGGGTAATCAAATCCTTCTTGGTTTTCCTCGTTAGCATTCTTTATCATCAGACAAAAAAAAAACATTCTAATCTTTGTATGGAAACGATGATCCTGATCATTGGCATCCACATAAAGTTTCAACACCTATGCAATGCTATGTGGAAGTAATATAAATGAAAACTGAACTTCCATATGAGATTATAAATCTGAGTACAAATGGAACTAAGAAATACTTAAATTGGCATAATTGTTATAACTCAGATTATGATATGCTTATTATTAGCTAAAATGGACTGAAGAAATATTTGGTCTGAATCGTCGAATCCGATTGTGGAGTGAGCTTAGAATTAAAAAGAATAACTCCATCTGCCATATCCATGCTTCTATAAACATTCACCAAGGCATCCATATGTGGAGTTGAGCTTAGAATTAAAAATACTAACTCGAGCTGCCATCTCCATGCTTCTATAAATGTTCACCAAGGCATCCATATGTGCAGTTGAGCTTATAATTAAAAAGACTGACTCCTACTGCCATCTCCATGCTTTATGCTTCTATAAATGTTCGCCAAGGAATTCATATGTGGAGTTGGCAATGCCTCTGCTCCAAATACGGTTAATCAACAATATCAAAACTTAAAGGTAACACTCTATGTTCAAAGACAAAAAACATAGCAGGAACAAGAGGCAAATGCAAATAATGAATGCATGCCAAGCTAATATAATACCTCTTCGCCCCATTGGAATTTTAAAAACAGAGCATGAGGAATTTTTCTTTAGGGAGAACACAATGCAAGAACTGCATACACCACATCCTTACCAAATTATCAATTTTCATCAGGAAGGCTATTTGTTTACCAAAGAGGACAAGAGAGCTGAAAACTAATCATTAAAAACAAAAATGTCTTCCTAAGATGTAGAAATTATAAAACATGGACCCTTAAGAATGTATATCTTTTCTATGGTCATATCAAATTGATGACTAATAAAATGCCAAGACATGCAGGGAACATGTAGTAGTTCCACATTCTTCATACTTGACCAAGAAAATCTCATACCTCTAGCATATTGTTTAGACCCTTGACAATGGAACGTAAAACTAACAGTGGAATCTATAAACCCTACCTTAAGATAAGACAATACAAAATTAATTGAGAGTTTACATGACATAATTTAAAAACTCAACAAAATGCAAAGGACTTACCTGCAAAATACATGGTTACATGAAAGTGAAACAGCTCGATTCAGCAAGCCCTGGATGCACCCAAAACGAAAATGGTGTGTAAGTAAAGTATCCAAAACTAATAAATTGGCAGATATTAAACATATATTATTTAAAGGCAGAAAATCAGAGAAGGGCATCCATTTATAGGGATAAAGGCATTGGGCAGGCAATAATTTAAACGGGGAAAACCTGGGCAAACCTTTGTCAGCATATAAAAGGAATAAAGTTTCCAATCACACAATAGTCTAAATGAGGAAAAAGATGAAATGGGCATCGGTTTTTGGAAATAAAATGCATAAAGACACTGATCACATAATGCTTGAATGAGAAATTTCTGCTATGGGAACCTCTATACAAGGACAATAGCTTATAGGTATAGAGTTGTATTTAAGAGGGCGCGTCATTGAAGCTAATGCGTTATGATCATTTCTCAAATAACTATAAAGGAAAAAAAATACTCGATGGGTGTTATCACATATTTTTTGCTGCTGAGTTGTTTTATATATTGTCTATGGGTTTTCCTAAAGGATGGCATTTTTAGAGTTTAGAAAAATTTATAAGAAGACAAAGAGAAGGATTAGCAACAAATGGGTACCCACCAAATAGGGCACTTGAGCTCCTCTTCCATTCTCTAAATGGGGCAGTCTTCCGGAGGATCCTGAATGACTGATTTTGTGAGAATGGGTGCCATGGGTATTTCCTTCAAGTGAACATAATGGACCATAAAAGAGGAGGCATGTGCTGCAAATATTAGTTCATCTTAGTTTGGGTGGAATGAATTCAATGTACATGTTCATCCTTTGAAATATAGTTTTTGACACAATGGCATTCGGCTCACCCAAGCCCCATTCAAGGCCGTGATAAACAAATATATTAAATCATTGCCTATAATCCACCATATCAAAGAATTCAATCATGTAAGAATATGCATAAGTTATAGGTCATAAATTTACCTATTAATCCAAAATTGAAGGCAACATTTGGGTCATATTGGGGGTGTGAAAATCCAAAACTCTTGTGCAGCATTTCCATTCCCAACATTGTAATAGTACTTCTTTTTCCATTGTTATCTAATGGGTCTTTATTCAAGTAACATGGTGGCATACATTAATTGATTGAATCCTAAGTAGCAGGATAATGTAGGGAGGTTCTAGGGGAGGAAGCTAACATGCCCTCCCCCTTCAAGAACAATGTTTTCCTTGAGGCTAAAGGCGAGGGAATTGTCTGAGAGAATCGTCATTGGTTCCCATTTAACATCTTTTGGTTGCATATCTTGAAGGTTATAATGAAAGCAAGATAATCAAGAATAACCATAAAGACAAGAAAATGATGGAAAATAGTGATAGTCAAATCAATATTGTATTCACACATAAAGTACAAATATAGTACAATATCCAATAACCACCATGTAATGGATAACCATTTTAACAGTTAACCCCAATACATAACTAAATTGCATAAGGAAAGTGACTATATCCCAAAATGCACATGCCAGTGGATTAAAACTCAATATTAGGTTCAAATTGCTAATAATCCCCCCTCTAATCATAAGTTTGTACAAGTCTATCAAAAAGCAACAAAGACTAGTGCTAATGCTAACAACACACCCAAGTATTCAACTTGACACCCATGGTTTGAAATCACATAAGTGTCAATGAAGATCCACCCAGAAAAAGAAAAAAAAATGCCAAAAGTGGATGTTGAAAACCATGTCTAGAAAACTCAATGTGTAACAAATGAGCCAAATAACCTACAAGTTTTCACTAATGTGAACCCATAACTAATGAGAACAAATATTGATGAGAAGTGAATTGATTGCAAGCCCAACATATCCAATATCTTAAAAATGCATGATAATCCAAAGTGTGAAGCAAAAATGTAGAAGAATCATTTGTTCTCTACAAGGTCAAAATACTATCCCTATGAAGTTCGAAGAATATCAAGTGAACAATTGTGTTAAAAACATTGCTCTCAAATATTGACATAAAAAACCCTCAATAATCCAATTGACATAAAAAAGTGTCAATCAACATCCAATGTTGTATCCTATAAAAACATGTGTATGAAACCCTACAAATGATTCAACAATGAGAGAATCATAAATCTGTAAATGATCCTACCAAAAATCTTTTGAGAAGTGAACTAAACGAACAACTGGTACTACTCCAAGTCCAAGAACCAAAATGTCTATCAAACATGTTGAATAATCGTGCAAACCACAAATTTATAAGTGACTAAGTCCTCAAATACCAAAGTGTACCAAACCGTCTATCCACACCAATAAGCTATTATAGATATGTATGGATAGTAATCTACTATAATGGTGAAAACCACTATATTTAAGAAATTATTATTCAAATATTAAAATATAAAAAAATATAATTCTAATATAAAAATATAAAAAATATTTATGAGTTTTTATTAAACCAATTATATGATATATGATATGTATTAAATGGTAAATTCTAAGTTTTTTAATAAGTATAAGTTAACGGTTAGGTGTGGGGGAGTAATCCTTGACTCCTTGGGGAACAAGCAAAAAGAATTCACTTGGGGCATCGGGAAAAAGACCAACAATTCAATTGAGTGGTTAGGACTCAGCAAAGGGTTGGAGATTGCCTCCAGCTTGGGAATTAAGAAAATCATTGTTCTTGGCGATTTTCTTGTCATAATAAGAGAAGCGAGGCGTATCTTAGCAAAACGAAAAGAGGCCACCTCCAAATGCATCTTCTTCTCCAATGCATCCTCAACGAATTCCATGATGTTACACTTATTCATATTCTCCAAAATCTAAACGAGAAGGCCGATAAATTGGCAAATATAGGTGTCGAGCTGGACTATGGCACTATAAGGCTTGATGAAGAAAATCCGAAGAGCAATTGGGTCCCCTAGCCTTTGATCCAGCCCTCGATTAAATGTTTGATCAATTCTTTTTAATGGTGGTCTTGTTCTTAAGTAGACTCATTATTATTTATTTCTTGGAATTAGTTCTTGGGATTTTGATGGCCTTCTCCCTCCTTGACAGCCCTCTCCGCGTGCTTGGAGTTATTGCACCTTAGCGATCTGCCATCTGGATGGCATGAGAGCTCGCCGGTGGTTGTAAATACCCTCTTTGGGCTCCCCCCATACCTCATTCCTCTTCTCTCTGTCTCTGCGAAGCTCCCGTAGAACCAAATTCGTTGTTGTCTTTGTTGATTAGTGCTGGTGTTTGTGAGAATATGGCCCAACACGGAGCTGGTAATGGTGGGAAGCATCACTGCGCTAATGGTGGGAATTACCATGGGATCGTGAAACCCTCCTGTGGGATTTGCTACAAATTTCACCGTAGTCACAATGAGGGATGTTTCAAGGGTGTTCAAGTTGAAGAAATGTGGGGGGATACTGTGGATATTGAAGGCCACCCTGGCCATGGACCCTATCATCGGCACACTGGAGCAGGAAACGTAGTTGGCCAGGATGGTGGCCATAGCATGTGAGAAAGTTCGAAGTAGAGTTCCTTGATCGACTGCACGACCTGGAGCTGTAGATGAGGATGGTCCATGGTGACAATATAGAGTTCAAGAAGGTAATCTCTAGAATGTATAATTTGGTAACTGCTTCTCAGATTGAAATTAGGGACCAGTATGCCATAATTGCTGCAAAGATTGACAACTTGGAAGAGTCCTTGGGTTTGGCCCACCCCTGTAAAGCTTGGAAACCCAAAGCTATAGACAGTGAGCTCACGGACATCAACCGGAAGATGGATAAGTTGAATAAATTCATGGCCACAGCTAGCAACTATGTTGATCTTAGCACTGACATGAACAAGGTTGTTGAAGCAGCAGACGCAGCAATGGGAGATGGACCTAATCAACTTTGAAGCCACGGGTTGGCTTTTCTACAGTTTTTTTGCTTAATATGTTAACTAGGTTTATGCACTGTTTTTCCCTCCTACATAGTCTAGGGCTTAAGTTATCATATTGTACCGGAATGGGATTAATAGCCATTTTTGTTTACTCAGACCTACTGTAATGTTTTGCTTTTGCTCACTACTCCTAGGACAATTTGTAAGAAGCTACAGCTTCACTAGGACAGAAAAGTATCATGATAATTTTCAGTTGGACGTGGATGAACTTGGATTGATAATTGTTTTCCTTTCATGGGAACAATTGAATAAGTCATCTTGATATACTTCTCTTTTTTTTAATATAATCAGTGCTCCTAACCATTTCCGTTAAAAAACAAGTATAAATTAACCATTACAAGTATTCGTATTAAAAAAATAATATACATGAATATACTTATCCTTCCCTCTTGTGTAGCTACAGCTACACTTCCTAAATCTAGAGCTATTTGACTTTCCAATGGCCAACAATGCATTTCTTATATCGAAAAATGAAACCCATTAGAATGTGATTTCAAAGAAAAGGAATAACGAAAACTCCAACCGAAAAATATAAATGAAATGAATTATATTTTTCAAATATATATATAATTATAATTTTATTAAATATGTTTCAAAATTTGATTAGTTTTCTTAAATATCAAACAATAATAAATTAGTAAATAATTACAATGTCATAAACAGGATTACTAGGTTAAAAGGTCTTAATATTAATTGGCATATATATTTTTGAGTTTAACTTTGGCTGAATGAAGTAGTGTTTTGATTGTGCAAATCATGTTTTACTTTATAAATAATCTTACTAATTACTAAATAATTACAATGTCATAAACATGATTACTAGGTTAAAAGGTCTTAATATTAATTGGCATATATGTTTTTGAGTTTAACTTTGGCTTAATGAAGTAATGTTTTGATTGTGCAAATCATGTTTTACTTTATAAATAATCTTACTAATTACTAAATAATTACAATGTCATAAACATGATTACTAGGTTAAAAGGTCTTAACATTAATTGGCATATATGTTTTTGAGTTTAACTTTAACCGAATGAAGTAGTGTTTTGATTGTGCAAATCATGTTTTACTTTATAAATAATCTTACTAATTACTAAATAATTACAATGTCATAAACAGGATTACTAGGTTAAAAGGTCTTAATATTAATTGGCATATATGTTTTTGAGTTTAACTTTGGCGGAATGAAGTAGTGTTTTGATTGTGCAAATCACTTTTAGATATCTTTTGATGTCTTTTGGAAGTCGAGACACCTTTTTTGGTTTCATGGGACCTTTCTTTCTATTAGGACCCATGTAAGTTGGAAAGCAACTACTTGCATCATTTTTATTTTTCACATGGTTTTAGAAACATTATGTCACTATTGAAGAGAACCACTTTTCAAGGACCGGAACGATTCTATGTGAAATATTGTTTTGAAGTTAGAAGATTTGGATGGGTGTGTCATATTAGAAGATTTGGATGGGTGTGTAATATTAGAAAATTTGAATTGATACAAAGGTTGAGTAAATTTGTCAATTAAAATTGCATTTATTTGAAATATTTTGATGACTAGAAATTTCTACATTATGAATGATTCAACTATTAGGTGAGCATTAGAGTTTTGTGATTTCAAAGTTTTTGTGCTATAAATTTTTTTGATGTAGAATCAGGACTTCAAAGCAGCGTATTCTTTAATTTTAAATACATAGACGAATGAATTCAAAAGCAAAATACTCTCTGGTGAATGAATATTCATTCATTTTTCCCAATATATATTCAAATGCAGAGAAAAATGAGATGGGTACCCTCGTGAACGAATATTTAAATATATGAATATGGATTCAAGTATATGTATGGGAAACTGTAATTAGGGAGACATACGAACTGGTTTTAGAAAATAATTTGCAACAAAAGCGCCAATGCCAATATTGAGAAACGATCAATGCTCTCTTGAACTACCAATTGCCCCAGTAATAATTAATTAGTCTCTACATTTTATACTATTACTACAAAATAATAATGGTAGATCTTATTATATGGCGAATGCCAACTATTTGAATGAAAATTATGTAGTATATAATCTATTGGATTAAACAAAACTAGAAAAAGTGGGAATACTAAGAAATCTTAGAATTGGAATTTCAAATATTAGAGTAGATGTTTTCATCATTTGATTATGAAAGGTCTTCATAAAGTGACATCAGTCAAATTCTCTAATTTCAGACCTGGTGAGGTGAAGTTGAACTTAGAAATTGGGAGAACAACCATATCTTCACACACACAAAACTATACTATATTTTTATTATTCAATTAAACACATATTTATACATGATGTATCCCCTCAACTATGTAACAAACTCATGAGGGAATATCTTAACCACACACATAAATAGGAGACTAAGTTGAAGAGAATCTCTCACATCCAAATATCTCTACAACAACCACTCACAATTATCAAATCACAATTATGACAGAATCACAAAATAATAACAAGAAAAGTATGAGTTACTTCAACACCCTTCCTTAACATATACTTGGATTGATATTTGATATTTGTCATCTTTGTCTAGTATAGTCTTCATTAGCATTCTTATCCACTTCTAAAATCTCATAGACTACATTATTTCACAACCATTCATTCGAGCTACCACTTGATCCATCGAAGATGCAATTGCTTTTGACTATCAATTTCGTATTTGTAATGACTGACAATTCTATATGCTTTTATCTTCCAAACTACATAGCTCATTGTATTTGTTAGAAACATATTCTAGATACCGAATCATTCTATTGACATACTTCCATCTATCAAAATACATAGCATGCCGTATTTGCTAGTTATCTGGGGGCTAGTGCAAGCTAATGAAGGTCTCTTTTGACGCTTTAGATGCAACAGAAAACTGAAAAAATAGGCATCCTTCAACTTACGTGGATATTTTGAGATACATACACAATGAATCTTAGTTTGAGTAAAAAAGGTAAAATGGAGGAAATTGAATCATATTTATGAATATGTAAATTTTATCTATTGAAAATGTTCATAACTATCTCAAGTTTGATATATTTTCTAACGTATACTTTTTTTTTGGTAAAATTATAAGGTATATGTTTTTGTGGGTGAGGCCTTTGAGTTCCTAAATGATGGAATTAACCTACAAAAACTAGTAGATATATATAAAACAGATAATACTAGTGCGGAACTATTTTTCCAAAATAAATTTAATAATTTATCATTTTTTAAGTATATAAGTGATCAAACCTCGAAAACAATACACTAAGTGTGGGTGCAACTTTTTGAAGGTCTTAATGAATTTTTTTTTAAAGCATGTAGAGGTCGATGTTTAGTAGTGTAGCATACAATTTGTTTTTTAAATGTTTGAGAAACGAAAAGTTATGGAATAAACACTAATAGTGTTTTTTGAGTTAAGAAGTCAATGACATAAGAAAATAGAAAAAATAATATATATATATATTAAATTACCTATTTGTAATCTGCAGAAAAAATGTTATTTGCATCTAAAATTTCATTAAAAAGTGATTGTGTGTAGCATACTGCAACGAGTGGTAAAACACGGGCATATTGAGAAAATGGATGAAATTTCCAATTAGATATGGTTTACCATATTCCATAGCACATGTTTGGTTAACCTGAAGCTAAGTCCGAAGCAGACACATAGGAAGAGGGATGACACCCGAACATGTGCCGAGGATTTATTTAGGTGGTAAGGAACACGAGCACGTTTCGTTTAAATTCAAATTTCCCTTTCTCACTTATCTGGGTGTCATGAAAACCAAAACATGTGCACATTTTAGCTCTACAAAACACATGTGTGTTTTAGCCACATTTTATATCTACAAAAACGTGAGCATTTTGTAGAGCTAAAACGCATGTGTGATGTTATAGACATCAAATTTACCTTAGGGGTAAGGGGGAGGAGGGGGTTGGGGAGAGAAAGAGATAGAGATCGAGATTGGGGGGGTAGGGGTTTAGGGAGGAATATGGTAGAAAGAGGGCATAGAGGGCATAGGGTGGGGGAAGGGTGTGAAGAACCTGCAATAATTAATTAATGCAAATACACGAGATATCAGAAATAATAGAACTCAGAATCACTTTTATATTGATCACGGGCCACTTCGAGGGGGCAACCTCCTTTGAGAAAGCTCAATACAATTAACTTCACGATGCTTTCAATGACCTCAACACACACTTATATACTAATTCTATGCCCAATACTATGAGTCAAAACCATGGGACATATAGTACTACGGGACGACTTACAAAGCATATGCGTCCAATACTACAGGTCAATACTATGGGCTAATATAAACTATGGATCAAAAAATACTACGGGATGACTTACAAAGCATATGCGTCCAACAACAATATACTAACATAGTAAAGAGAAGGGTTGACACGGGTTCCTAACATCCCCTCTCCCTTAGAAAAAGCTGTGTCCTCAAAGCTTTGGTTGGAGAAATTGCTACAGAATTTGAAGGAGTGGTTCCCCGGTAGCATCCTCGGGTTGCATTTTGGGCCACTGATGCCTTTGGAGTGTCAGAGAGGATTACTTGGAAGGTTGTAGACGAAGAAGAACCCTATCAGCTGCATGGAAAATGCATTCAGAATGGTGCTGATCGGCTTGTTGTTTCAGGCGAATTCTGGCCATGTGAAGATTGTCTTGTAGAATGAGAAGAATCTGATCGCAGTTTCGAAGAACCGAGTCAATTTCCTGAACTGGGGAGCTGCTAAGAGTGTATGGAAGAAGAACTGGCAGTGTCTGTCCAAGACTTCTTCACATGGTGTCCTTTGAGATGTGGTATTGTACCACCAGAGCACTGTTAGGAAATCCATAGAAATAGTTGGCCAAAGCTGTGTAGGGATGGGCAAGGGTTTGAGCAATCCCGAAAGGAGTTTCATTTCACCCTTGCTGACCTGGAAAGTAGCACAGTCAGCCACCATCTGTTGAATTGTCATTTTCTATCCCTGCCAAAAGAAGCTACATTGTTCCCAGTCATATATTTTGAATAACCCAGAGTGCCCTGCTAACGAAGAAGCATGGAGTTCATAGAAGAGATAGCCCTGTTGAACATATTGCAACCAATTTGGAACAAGCAGAGAAAGAGATGTAAGAGAAACTGGGTCATCAATTGTGCGAGAAGGAGCATCTGCCACCATATTGTCCTTACCCTTCTTGTAAGTGATCGCATAGGGATAACCCATTTCAGGTGTGTTGGGGAGGAGACCCATTGTTCTAGAAAATTTTCCAGACTCTGGAGATTAGTCTTGATGCAGAAATAATTCCCTAATAGGTATGGCTGCCACTTCTGTATTGCATGCAAAATAGCCATCATTTCCTGCTGAGAGGTAGATGCGACTAAATTCTTACCGAAAAGGTCTCTTGAAGGCGGCAAGCTCATTGTTTCAGCAAAGACACCTGCATATCTATCCAAGGAAGTAGTGGAGACCGTTGATGGGTGCATCTAAATGGAATGGAGCTGAGCGATGCCACCATGTGAATTCTTCTTAAGGATTTTTTCCAAGCGATGTGAACTGATGATGTAGAGAGACCCTGGTTGTAAGCCCATTAATTTGTGTTGTGCCCCATTAACTGAAAACTGCATCCAAAGTTCAACAAAATGCCATAAGATGGAGCCAAGTGTGCGTAACCATTGAACGCCCAAAACCACATCACATCCGCCTAAGGACAAGGAAAACATGTCAGAGCGCAGGTTATAATCTTCCATAGAGATACGCACATTGTGACACTTCCCCTTGCAAGGTAAGGTTCCCCCATTGGCAACCATGACTTCAAAGTTGGAGCAAGGATGGAAAAAACAATCAGCATGTTTGGCAATCCGAGGGTCAATGAAGTTATTAGTGCTACCAGAATCAATAAGTATGGTAAGAGGGAACTTTTTGAAGTATCCCCTAACCTGCATTGTTTGTGGGGTTGTGACACCGGTTACAGCATGGAGAGAGATCGCGGGTGGGTTGTCCTGAGATGGGGTGTCAACAGGCGGGTGCTGAATGTCGACCTGATCATCTATTGTATCTGGAGCTTCTTCACTAAGTTCAGAGGTAGGCAAAGAATCCACATCCAAGAGATAGAGCTTTTGTTGAACACATCTATGTCCCTAAGTGAATTTTTCATCACAATTATAACAAAGCCCTTTTTCTCGGCATGCCTGCATCTCGGTTTCAGACAAATGCTTGATAGGAGTTGGTTGAGGAGCTGGCGGGATGGGAGGTCGTTGAGAACCCATATTTCGGAAGGGAACAAAAGTAGGTTTGGAGCATTGTTGGGCTGTAAGCTTGTCTTCTACCAACTTAGCCAACCCTAGGACTTCCATCATTGTGTTGGGACGGAACATTTTAACCTCTGACCGGATTTCATCCTTAAGACCACTGATAAAACAACTCCTGTAAAATTCATCAGACAATCCTTCTGTGTGATTGGCGAGTTTCTCAAATTCTGTTTGATACTCTCTCACTGTGCCAGTTTGGTGAAGTTTAGTGAGTGCTCTTGTGAAGTCGTCAAAAGCACTAGGACCAAATCGTTGCAAAAGGAGCTGGCAAAAGTCTGGCCATATGCAAGTGGAACTTTCTGGATATCAAAAGTATTATGCAGACTGAAATATTGTTCTGCGCGGTATATCCATCCAGTTGGATCAGTACCATTGAAGCGAGGAAAATCAAGCTTCAACCCATGAAAATTGCTAGAAGAAGAGAACCTGGTGGCTGCAAAAGATTTTGGCTATCGGTTATTGTTCATGGCTAAATGCTGAAGATGGAGGCTAAGAAATTTTTCATCCAGATCTTGGAGTTTGGTTTGGATGGCTGCAAGTACTTCCTCCATGTTTTTTTTTTTTTTTTTTTTTTTTTTTTCCGAAATGGATCGGCAACAGTGGCGCGGAAGGGATCCACAACAGATGGATCTGCAACAATGCGGAAATGATCGAAAACGGCTGGATCTTAAATGACGACTGGATCTGGAACGACTTTCAAAATAGATCTGAAATGGCTGGATCTGGAGCGGAAGTGATCGACAATAGTTTAGCTGAAAATAGATATGGACCCCAGGTATGTGCGGCTTCCTATCGGTTCAGGGGGTTCACTCGGCCACCAATGCTGTCTGACGGCTTGCGTATTGGGGCAGTATCCCTCACTCCACGGCTTAGGTAAAACTGATAACTGCTTTGCCACAAACCACAGCTCTTGGTTTACCTCATGGGTGGGAACTAGTCAATCAGGTAGGGGTCGTTGCCCTTTTCGCTGGCAGGTCCTCTCAATGGGCCAGCTACTTTGGGGTTCTTGTGGTACTCCTCACAATGATTTTTAGAGCTTATGCCCAAGTACTTCCCACAGTTAAGCGGATAGGGATTATTGTCAAATCCGAACCTGCAACAGATGCGGAAAAAAAAATTGGCAGAAATTTCACCCAACGAGCCCAAGAAAGTGCTCTGATACCAGATGTGAAGAACCTGCAATAATTAATTAATGCAAATACACAAGATATCAGAAATAATAGAACTTAGAATCACTTTTATATTGATCACGGGCCACTTCGAAGGGGCAACCTCCTTTGAGCAAGCTCAATACAATTAACTTCACGGTGCCTTCAATGACCTCAACACACATATATATACAAGTCTATGCCCAATATTATGAGTCAAAACCATGGGACATATAATACTACGAGACGACTTACAAAGCATATGCTTCCAATACTATGGGTCAATACTATGGGCTAATATAAACTATGGATCAACAAATACTATGGGATGACTTACAAAGCATATGCGTCCAACAACAATATACTAACATAGTAAAGAGAAGGGTTGACACGGGTTCCTAACAAAGGGAGATATGGAGGGGTAAGTGGTAGGGGAAGGGGGATTAGGAGAGATAAAGAGAGAGAGGTATGGGTAGGGATAGTAGGAGAGACAAAGAGAGAGAGGGATAGGGGTAGGGGGAGTGGGAGAGAGAGAGGGGGGGGTGATTATGGGTAGGGAGAGTAGGAGGGGGGTTAGGGAGAGAGAGAGGGGGGGGTATGGGTAGTGAGAGTGTGATAGATAGAGGTAGGGGTGTTAGGATTTGGGGGAGGGAGAGAGAGGTGGGGGTAAGGTGTAGGTGGAGGAGTAGGGGGGAGAAAGAGTGAGAGATGGGGTTATCAAGGGTTAGGGTGAAGAGGGAGGAGAGAGACAAATGAGGAGGGGGGTTAAAGGTAGATGGAGGAGTAGGGGGTGAGTGAGTGAGTGTGAGAGGGGATTAGTAAGGGTTAGGGAGATGAAGGGAGAGAGAGAGAGAGGGAGAGGAGGAGGAGGAGGCGTTAGTTATAGGGGGAGGGCTACGTGTGTGTGTGTGTGTGTGTGTGTGTGTGTGTGAGAGAGAGAGAGAGAGAGAGAGAGAGGTGGGGGTTGTTAGGGGATTGGGGGAGAGAGGGGTGGCGGAGGGAGGGAGAGAGAGAGAGAGAATTGAAGGGGGTTTTTATGGGAGGGAGAGTAGGAGGGGGTTAGGGGTACTAAGAGTGTGTGTGAGAGAGAGGAGGTGTTAGGCGATTGGGGGAGAGAGAGAGAGGTGGGGGTTAGGCATAGGTGGAGGAGTAAGGGAGAGAGAGAGAGAGAGAGTGAGAGAGAAGGGGTTAGTAAGGGTTAGGGGAAGATGGGAGAGAGAGAGAGAGAGGATGAGGAGGAGGGGTGGTTAGAGGAAAGGGGAGGAGTATGGGGGAGAGAGAGTTAGAGAGGGGGTTAGTAAGGGTTAGAGAGAGGGGGGTTAGTGGTAGGGGGAGGAGTAGGGGTGTGTGTGTGTGTGTGTGTGAGAGAGAGAGAGAGAGAGAGAGAGAGAGAAAGAGGTGTTTATGGGTAGGGAGAGTAGGAGGTGGGTTAGGGAGATAGAGAAAGGGGTTAGAGACCTAGCGAGAGTGTGACAGGGAGAGGGGGGTGTGTTAGCGGGTTTGGGTAGAGAGAGAGGGGGTGGGGTTTAGGTGTAGGTGGAGGAGTAGTGGATAGAGAGAGTGAGAGAGGGGGTTAGTAAGGGTGAGAGAGAGTGAGAGAGAGAGAGAGAGAGAGAGAGAGATGAGGGGGGTTAAAGGTAGGGGAGGATTATGGGGGTGAGAGAGAGAGAGAGAGAGAGAGAGAGAGAGAGATGGGGGGGTGGTAAGTGGTACGGGGAGGGGGATTAGGAGAGGCATAGAGAAAGAGTAGGTTAGAGAGAGAGATAGAGAGGAGCTTAGGGGGTGTTTATGGGTAGGGAGAGTGTGAGTGGGGTTAGGGTGATAGATGGGGGGTTAGGGGGTAGTGAGAGCGTGTGTGAGAGAGGGGGGTTGTTAGGGGGTTTGGGGAGAGAGAGAGAGGGTTGGGATTAGGGGTAGGTGGAATAGTAGACGTGTGTGTGTGTGTGTGTGCGAGAGAGAGAGAAAGAGAGAGAGCTAGGGTTAGGGGGAGGGGGAGTAGGAGAGAGAGAGTGAGGCTTATGCAGTTTTTATGGGTGGGGAGAGTATGAGTGGGGTTGGGGAGTGAGAGGGGGGTTAGGGGTAGTGAGAAGATGTGAGAGAGAGGGGGGGTGTTAGGGGGTTAGGGAGAGAGAGGGGTGGGTGTTAGGTGTAGGAGTAGGGTAGAGAGAGAACAAGAGAAGGGGTCAGTAAGGGTCAGTGGAGAGAGAGAGAGAGAGGAGTGGGTTTTAGAGGTAAGGGGAGGAGTAGGGGGGTGAGAGAGTGAGAGAGGGGGTTAGTGAGGGTTAGGGAGAGGAGGGGGACTAGTGGTAGGGGGAGGAATAGGTGTGTGTGTGTGTGTGTGTGTGTGTGAGAGAGAGAGAGAGAGAGAGAGAGAGAGAGAGAGAGAGAGAGAGAGAGAGAACATGGGGTGTTAGGGGGTTGGGAGAGAGAGAGAGGGGAGTGGTAGTTATGGGTAGGTGGACGAGTAGGTGTGTGTGTGTGTGAGAGAGAGAGAGAGAGAGAGAGAGTTGGGGGACTAGGAGGGGGAGGTTGTGGGCAATTAGTGGAAGGGGGAGGAGGGGGTTTGGGGGAGAGAAGGAGATAGAGATCATAGTGGGGGAGAGGGGTTTAGGGAGGATTATGGAATTTATAGAGATGGGGGGTATAGGGTCCGGGAAGAGAGAGAGAGAGAGAGAGCTGGGGGTAAGGGGGAGCATACGAGGTTGGGGGAGAAAAAGAGATAGAGATCATGGTGGGGGGGGGTAGGGGTTTAGGGAACATTAGGGAAATTAGAGAGAAGGGGGGTATAGGGTGGGGGATGAGAGAAAGAGAGGGAAAGAGATATGGGGGGTTGGTAAGTGGGAGGGGGAGGGGTATTAGGTGAGATAGAGAGAGGGGGGGGTGTTAGGGGTAGGAGTAGGAGTGAGAGAGAGAGGGGTGGAGAGGGTGGTTATGGGTAGGGATAATATGAGCAGTTTTAGGGAGAGAGAAGGGGGGTTAGGGGTAGTAAGAGTGAGTGAGTGAGAGAGAGAGAGGTGGGGAGTGTTAGGGGGTTGGGGGAGTGAAAGAGATATGGGGTTAGCTATAGGTGGAGGAGTAGAGGAGATAGAGAGTGAAAGGGGGATAGTGATGGTTAGGGAGGGAACACTAGGGAAGGAGGGTTAGGGAGTGAGAATCACTGAAAGATAGAGAGAGGTAGGGAGGAAAGTAGAGAGGGAGAGGGGGAGGGATAGAGTTTGGGAGAGGGAAAGAGAGAGAGAGAGGGATGGGGATCATGTAGGGAGGGATGGATGTAAATGTAGGGGTCTATAACATGTCTTATAAAACGTGCATGTGTTTTGTAACTGCAAAATGCACATGTGTTTCTGCAAAATGCACGTGCGTTTTGTAACTGAAAAACATGCGTGTGTTTTATAACTACAAAATGTGTATGCATTTTGTAAATACAAAATGCCTGCATGTTTCTGTCTGCCCAACCCATGCGTCAATTGAATTTTCAGGCGCGCGCTCCTCCAGTGCTGACATCCAGGAATGCACACACGTTTTGTTTTTGCAAAATGGAAGCAGGTTTCAAAGAACTACAATTGCATCTAAAAGGTCCCTCAACTTCCTGCGAGCACCCCTAGGAAAGCAATCTAGATACTGAATGTATCTTTAATTCAGTCTTACAACATGACCTCTTTCATCTCACAAGTACAAAAACACACAAGGATCACAAACTGTAGACATAACTAATGGTCGTGTTACTGTGGCGCTAAAATACGTCAAGAAGCACAAGCTTGTAATAGACTATAGACATAACCAAACTAGTGACCGTGTTCTTGGTTAAGAACCACCAACTTAAGTTATGTTACCCTATTCTATGAGCGGTTTCTTTCATTATCTATTTCACAGGCACACAATCCCTCCAAAGCTTTCACACTCTGCACTCTAGATAAAAACAACAAATTCCACACATAGACCCGACTTATTTAGATTTCAAGATTCAGAAACTATTGTTAATGAAATGGCACAATGGTGTGTCTCTTCAATACTTCTCCATGGCACGCACAAGTCATCACGTTTTCAATTTGGTGGCCTGTGGCGATAACATATTGAGAGATATGAGAAAGAAACATTGACACCAGTAGAGCGACAAACTACAACAAAGTTGCAGAAGCATGACCGCAACATTAATCATTGAGCATCGAGTTATATATTGATCTAATCATTGATATGATGTTGCATGATGTGAACAAAAGATGATCTGTTATTCCATGAAATGAGGGTAGGTTTGATAGTGTGTATGAATGACAACTCCTTCAACGATCTACACACGGATAAACCCCTTCTTTATTTATACACACTGATAACAATAGAGAGAAATCAACACACACTACCCTAATTTGCGAATGACACTGTCCTACAAAAATTATATCTCACATACTCTCATTTTCCTCGGTTCTCCCATGAGGGAGCTAAGCCCAATCCGGCTTTTATACAAAGTTAGAAATTGGGAGAATAGCCATATCTTCACACACACAAAATTGTACTATATTTTTATTATTCAATCAAACACATATTTATACATGAAGTCTTCCTTCAACTACACAACAAACTCATGAGAGGATATGTCAACCACACACATAAATAGGAGACTAAGTTGGAGAGAATCTATCACATCCAAGTAGCTCTACAACAACCAGTCACAATTAGCAAATCACAATTATGCCAGAATCACGCAATAATAACAAGACAAGTATGACTTACTCCAATAAGTGATGCTTGTTATCAAATATTTTTCTTGTAGGTTATTTTCCAGATACCATGGCAGCAACTCCTACTCCTTGATGCCAAGGGTTGCGACTACATGTTTATTTATTTGAACACCAATTTATTATTTAGATATCTATTTTCCAATGAATTAGCAATGTGCTTACCCAAATAGTTTGGAAGAAATTTTCCATCAGAGAATCTCCCAATGGGATTTTGTCCATTGAAATGGTTGCCACGCCGAGGGAAATTGATTTAGATTAGCGTCCTAAAGGTTTCCAGGATCTCCATAGCAGTCTCTAGAAAACAAAACTACTCAAACACTCTATGCCTCATGCCTAGGCTTGAGCACTATCCCCAGTGGTCAAGATCCAAAACAAATAAAGTTTGAAACTCAAATGCTAAATGCCAAGATCAAAATACATGGCCATGCCCTTCAAAAAATAATTTAACGGCCATGCCCTGCAAAGAGTCTCTTAAACACAGAAGAAGGCAGAGCTAAGTTGTGTGGTGCGCACATTCCTAGGCAGATTCCATTCCTCCTCTTCAATCGATTATTGTTCAGATGTGAGATAGCCAAACTGCCAACGAATGTTTGGGTGTCAGAGATGCGCACGCAAAATCGTTGGCAGAGATAAAAAAAACTGATAAGATTTGAATCAAAACGTGTCAACCATAATATCGAGGGATTATTCCAAAATTGTTTCCAGAAGTGACCAGAAGAAGAGCGAGAAAATAATACAATTACTGTTATGATACTCCACCATCGTCTACATTCCTCCTGCTGTCTTGGGCTCTTGTTGTGTCTTCTGCCATCTCCATGGTTCATTCGAACTGAACATTTTTGTGGAGAGAGGTTTGGGGATGAATGCGATCGACTGCATTCGAATTTGAAATTGAAACAGAGCTACCCGTGCATTTAATCACTGTGTTTCCAACGCAGCCATCCCCATGACGGAGACGGTGAAGTTACGTAGATGACGTTGGGTTGAAGAAGTCACCAAAGATGAATGATACGAATGGAGTATGCACTGTACAAGTCTGTTTTAGGTCAAACATGATACCGATAAGCGACATTTCTTAGGTCCGTCGCTGCACATACCGCCATTGCCATCCCTCTCATGGCATGGCATACCAGCATGTTCCATAAGATAAGATATATGAATGCACATCCATCAATTTTGGAATTTGGGGTGGATTATCATCTATGTTTTTCTTAAATTGAAGGAAGATGGGACAAGTGTAGTGTTTACATTGATTTTATGGTAGTTCAAAATTCCTAATAAATAATTATTAAAAAATAGAAATATAAAAAAAAATTGGTAGTTGATGCTTTAGATAACTGATAGCTCATGTATGGATAATCATCTCTTATTATCTTGTAAGATTGTAAAGTTTAGGGTTACAAATCTATACAATATCTTGACTAAAGATTGAACAAATTGTCCTACTATTTATAAACAAGACAAAAACTTAATTTGTAATTCTTTATATAATGCCACAAACCCTACAAAATATTTAAAAAATAATATGTCTACAAAATTTTAGGTCAAAGATGTTCTTTTTGGAAAACACAATTCATGTTCCTGTAGCAGGATTCCTCACGATTCCTCGTCTGTAGGATGAATGAAATGCTACCACATATATTGATATGATATTTAACCCATTGTTTGAACTTATATGCGGTTTTCGGTTTAAACTTGGACGCGGTTTTCGGTGGAGTTCTTTAGCTTGTTCACGAAGTTTCTTCGGGGTGTTGAAGAAGTTTCCAGAAGGTGTAGCCCAGAGCTCGCAAGTTTCGTTCAGCAGGTTGCTTGGCGTCAACAAATTGTGGCCCTTTGAATGCTTCCTACAATCCATCATTCGCCGCGGACTCGACGGCCTCCATGGCCCTCGAAGCTTTATTTATTCTTGGCGTTCAGATGGCGTAGCCTTTGTCTGCTCATGTCGCGGCAGGTGTCGAAGTTGCTGGTGCCCAGCCTTAGTGGCGGCACCTCTGAGAACAGAGCTGAGCCCTCCCTTGCCCACTTTCAGCCTGAGGAGGAGATGAACTTGTGGTTACAGGCCATCACGAGCGGCAGCCAAAAGGGCGTCATCGGCGATATGGCAGGTTCCCGAGATGTGTCTGAAATTGTGGAGGGATATTAAGCATATCAAATAGCATGCCCTTTAGAGCAGAAGACGCTTTGAATTCGTGGGAGAAGGCGGCAGAAGCATGAGGATTCCGCACCTTTGATGACTCAATAAAAACTTCAAAACTTCCCGCATATTATTTCACCGGATTCTACTCTCTGCAGGTTAATAATCGATTCGTGCGGTTTGGCTCAGATCCTGTAAGAAGCTCTCTGTTCAAAACCCGTGCCCTAGAGCTTATGCCCACGGATGTTACAACATTCCATTTCGTGCGGTTTGGCTCAGATCCTGTAAGAAGCTCTCTGTTCAAAACCCGTGCCCTAGAGCTTATGCCCACGGATGTTACAACATTCCATTTCATCATTGTTCTAGCATTGCTCGCTATTATAGTCCAATAAAACCAGTTGGGTTTTGTGATATATTGTACTATGGTAGGGTGGAGATAGCAGGAGCTTGGATCATGAGTCTGGCAGCGGAGTCTCCGTCTCCTTCTTCAAGCAATGACGATTTTGCAGCGTTACTCGACGTGGAACTAGAGTCCACCCCTTCTGATACATCCACCAGTCGGAGTACATCGAAGAAAGTAATGCGTGCGAGGGTTTTCTCAATGATGTCGAAGAGGTCGATGAGGAAGAGTTGAACGCCTACGAAGAAATGGATGCCACAAGGGATGTTTTTAATTGTGGGTTGTCGTTGGAGGGGTTATTTTTCTTCTCCTTTTCTGTTCACGATTCGTTTGTTTTGGGTCACAATGCTTTACAGAGAATCGTGGCCAGTTGAATTTTATATTGCTTGTTCTGTTCAAGTCAATGATTGGGCCATTGAACTAATTTGCCCTTTCTTGAGGTTTGCATCGCTGCCATACTGGGCATTTTTTGGCCCTACACGATTTTGAATTAAAGACTTCCTAATACTTTTTATTTCTCCTCTAGCATTGTTGCAACAAGCATATATGCCACGTCAGAGATGCATTGATTGCGATTTTGATTTTGCACTGGCGAAGCTTTAGGGCTTAATTGTAACTCCATGCTTATTTGGCACCCACGTTCTCACTTTGGATTGGCCGTTTCGCACTGCCGGCTTAAACATTTTAGATCATCATATTCTATCCATTCACTAATTTCACTCAGTTGTAGAGCAAACCGCTCACCGTGGGAAGGTCCCAAGTTTGATTTATAGCCTGTCCAATTTTCAACTTGGTATCAGAGCCTCCTGTTGATCTTGACTGGCAGGTGCATAGGAGGCCTAATGCAGAGTATAGCTTGAGAGGGGGTGTTTGGGTTATCAATCGATACCTTGATATCTAAGTGATAAGGGTGCCCAGCATGAAAGGGGCATGTAGCTCAGTGGTAGAGTAGCCCATTAGTGGGTACAAGTCCTGGGTTTTACGTCAGGGTGTGGATTGCTACTTCTAACAGCGGTCTGGGCACTCTCCAAATCAGTCTCCGAAAGGATCCAACAAAGTGACTTGAATGAGTGGGCGGGGTGGTGAATAGAAATGCATTATGGACTATGATAACTGGCTTAACTTGAGAATCTTGCATCTGGCCCAGTTTCTTTTGATGTGAAAGAGACACTTTTACAGGTTTAGGGAAAAACATAAAGGTTTTATGAAATGAATTGGCATTTACCTGTTAAGGTGTAGAGTATATTGATTGCATCATGACCAATTCAGCGATATTAATTACTTGCAAGTGTGTTAGAGGGGGTTGTTTGGCAATAGGAAGCGATGGGGAACAAGGCGAGTAGTAGTGTGAGATGCAAATTTTTTAATTGCAGAGTCGAAATTTAGATTTTGGAGGACTTTTACTTTTAGTTATAGCAGGAATAAAGCTAGCCAGAACCATGAACAATGCAAGAGAAGCTGCACAGAAGGTTGTTTACAAATGGTTAGAAATGGATTTTCTGGATGAAATAATGGATTTTCTAGATGAAATAGACCAAAACATGGAACCAAGCTAAGGGAATTTGTGTTTAAAATTGAAAACGAGTAGATAACAACTCATGAGAAGCAGACACCATCAATGACAGAAAAAGGGCATATTATTAAGAGATCATAGTGGAAAATCCCAATAAACTTTTTGGGACCAAAATGCTGTTTAAATCTGTTTCTTGGCCCATTCATTACACGATCTTGCCTTTTTTGGGGTCTAACAGTGATTAAAGAACCATCTGAGAAATGCATATGCAGCTCAGTGAAATGCAGATCCATATGATGCATGACTAAATTGTGGTAGCGGTCAGTTTGAGATGAATGTACAGATAGTTGTTTGTGTTTGCTGCACTTGTGAAACCTGGTCTGAAGTAATATATATACATATATATATCGCACAAAACTATCAGCACATTTAATCTGAATCATTGCTTTAGCGCAGATCTTATGCATTTTCTAATCTCGTTGATGTTCAAATATTTTTACCGTGGCTATGCTTTTCTTTGTGGTAAATGAGAGCTGCTACATTTAATCTGTAGACTACCTGGATAGTAATAAGTATGGTGTTTGAAGTTTTAAACAGAATCTCCCAAAAAATGACATCTTGACTAAATCAGGATGTCCATTTATTGGGATGTATTTGATTACCAATTGGATTGGATAACTCTGGTTTGAAGCATAATTTTACCGTATATGTGTATGGCTATGTTACCAAAAATGCCACCCCAGGTGCTGGAAATGTGTTTCTGCTTTTCAGAAACGGATCCTTGTTTGAAAGACATCTGAAATGTTTCGGCGGTATTTCAAATTTTTGAAGTGCTATGTTGGCTGTTTAAAGTTTTAAACCGACATTTTGGTAGTTTTGGTCATTATAATGAAAAAACATTAAAAAAAGAATGCAAACCTTAATTCTTTACAAATAAAGATAAAACAGAGGGCTTGGGCCTCCTGTAACGATAACTTTTTTTTTGGGGTTTTATTTCCAAATTTGAAATTCATCAATGGTAGTTTGAAATTTTTGTCTCATGTTTTGTTTTTGCATAAATATATGTGTGTATATAGGGTACGTATTTGCCATATCCTAGCCATATTGTATCCTGTTTTTCAAAAAATTGTTGATTTTTTTTGTATACTGTATCTGTATCCATGCAAGTTGGTGTATGGATACAAGATGATATGGAGAAAAATCTGTATTAGAGAAAACCAAATATGGCTGAAATATGAGTGTATACATCCAAAATACATTAGAATACGGTGAACACATGAATGAATACAACCGATATATGATTGAGGTATTCCCATAATGTGGTTAACTTACGCCTACTGTATTTTTCATATAGACGGCTGAATATGACCATATCCATATATAGGCCATATATCCATATCTCAAATGGAAATATGGCTGTATATGGTAACTATACTCAGAAGGCTGTACTAGAACAGGTCACCTAGTAAGTGTGGAGTTCAAACATATATACTCCAAAGCACACAACATACGCATATGCAATATATATCATATTTTCACTTATTCTTTTGGAACTAGTTTGGAATGCATTGTATTTTTCCCTTGTTTTTTTTGACTCAAAGCTTCCAGTCAACATGAGCAAGCAGCAACTGCCAGAAATGTAGAAATTTCTGTAGACCTAGGGGCTACTGATGCAACTTCAGAATTTCACCTCTTTACTAAAGGTTTCCTGGATAACAGATATCAAATGTGTGCCAACGAGTTTCAGCCTTGTAGGGCAATCTTATCATGCATATACAAGACCTGAAATTCACTTTATAACAGCAGTAAATATGCCCTTATATTGTGAATATCAATGTTAATACCCTTAGACATACAATTGCTAGAAATTATTAGACCATGAATATAAAGATCGCTGAATGTCAAATCTGCAACAAGAGCCACGTGGTGGCAATGTCCCCGACATTGCCATTGCCACTTGTTATAGTGTTTTAGATTAAATTAAAAAGCATAATAACTTATACATTATTTCAATATTATTGAATTTATCTTATCTTAGGGTGTTTTAAACCTTACTAGACATACACATGATTGGGTTACTTGTTAAAACTTTTAACATTTAATATGTAATTTATAATGGGTTAGTTAATGGTAAAAAAGACTCTAGAAAAGTAAATTAAACAAATGAGATGTGTATTACTAATAAAATTCTAAAGACAATTTGTATACATTAATTTATTAAGTGAATCATATACATGCTATATTAAAATGATGAGAAACATGAAGAATTGTATTGTTTAATACAAGTAGAAATACAACGTTTATGTTCACACTATTTTTATAAATATAGTTATCATTTTTATAAATAGTGTGAACATAATAGAAATATAAGTAGAAATACAACGCTTATGTTCTTAAGTGAATCATATACATGCTATATTAAAATGATGGGAAACATGAAGAATTGTATTGTTTAATACAAGTAGAAATACAACGTTTATGTTCACACTATTTTTATAAATATAGTTATCGTTTTTATAAATAGTGTGAACATAATAGAAATATAAGTAGAAATACAACGTTTATGTTTACAACATTTTCATAAATATAGTTATCATTGTTTTCATAAATATAATTATCATTTTTATGCAATAAGCTTGAAATATATTAATTAAATATCCTTGAGTATATAACTTTAATAAACGAGAGAAGAATATATATATTATTTTATACACTAAAATTAAACGAATTCGAATATATAATTCATAAAAAATATTGCTAGGTTGATTTTGTTGTTAAATATGATTTGAAAATAAAATGTCAAATTTATAATTGGTTATATACTTATTCTAAATTTTTATTTTGTTAATAATATTAAATTTCTTATTATTCAATAGGTTCTTATTATATTACTTTTGACTAGGAATAAATTATATTAAAGAGAACTAATCTACAAACATGAAAAGAACCTTACAAGAGATTAGACTCAATCCTTATTTTATGAAAGTATATAGAGATTCCCTATAAAAAAATTAAAAATATTTTAAAAGTGAAGCTTTTGCAAAAAGAGAATATTTAACAATAATCATATATATCAAAAGGGTGTATTTAAGAATGGAAATTAAAGACCTATCGAAATATTTAAATATTTAGTGTGGCTTGCATAGATTTTGAGACATTCATTCTTATGCAAAAATGAAAATGTTATATACATTTAAAATTAGTCACAATAGGGTATGAGAAAGTTCAAAGTTTAGTGGGTGTAGATATTACTTTTAAGTTTTTAAAAAGTAATTATTATACCTATGTGAAGATATATAATGATGGTTCGGGTTTTTTAATATGATCTTACATTAATTTAATTTTTTGTCAATCTACATTTTAATATAAAAGTAAATTTATTTTAGTTTTCATTAAATTATAAAAATAAATTTATTTTAGCTTTTATTAAATTATTGATTAATGTGTAGTGATGATGTTTTATGCATCAAATTTTGGAGTAGAATAGAGGAGTCAACCAATGTTACTTCTAATTGCAACCTTCTATCAAATGAAATCAATTTTTATTGAATTTTTCTATTTCATTTTTTTCAACAAATGATCTCGCACAATGATCTTTTCAATATCTTACAATGCCTTGGTTTTCCATGTCTTTATATGAGTTATACAAGTAGGTTAGAGTAAATGAAGTCATTTTTGAAGAATAGAAAAGGGTGCATGATGATCTTTTCAATATCTCACAATGTTTTGGTTTCCCATGCCCTTATCTGAGTTATACAAGTAGGGAATAGAGTACATGAGCTCATTTTGGAGAATATAAAAGGGAGGAGGATTAGGCAAGACAAAACAAAGTATAACCTAATCCCTTTCCTACTCAATTTTTTCTTATATTGGTCCTTCTACAGGGTTATTGTCACCAAGTTCATAGTCATATTTTTGTTTGTGTATATAACATTCAACATAATCATCAAGCAAACCAATGAAAAGAATATGTTTCACTTAATGCATCTCATAACTTCATCCATTAAGTTGATTATGCCATTTCATTAATGTACTAAACTGTACATTCTCTATGTATTGTTCCTATTACAACACTTTGAGGGAAGCCAATGAGACATATATAATGGTTGAAATTAAAATGTTGTGTCTACTGCTCAAGCACAATGTAACCATGTGAAAGTTTCGATGTTGTAGGGAAAAGTTGGGTTGTTTGCATGGATCAGTTGGAAAACTAGGGGGTTCACATGGGTCAATGGTAAAGACTCGGGATTTTCATGGATCGAGAAGGAAATATAGGGGTTTGTGGAAGTTCACTCGGAACCATGTAGGATAAGCTGGGGGGCAGGAAGGGGAGTTCTCACCAAAATATTTTGGGGAAGTTGGGGAGTGAGATTTTGACTAGTTTGCAAGAGCACATGGTTGTGTCGATAGGCACTTTCTATAGCTCAATTGGGTGAGATGTGTTACATCTGTAACGATGGTTTGGCATATGTCGGATTTATATATATATATATATATATAAACCAAGCACATGTGAATTCCAAGCTTAAATTGGGTACATCAAGTGTTAGTTAGCCTTGCCTTGATTTGATCTATACAAAAGAGACATATTCGGAATAGAATCACTACATATAGATTAAGGCACTATGTATGTGTGTATGTGTATCCTACAAATTGATAAAAGTTGGCTTCATTAATTAAATATGAATTTAAATAGTTATTATGCCATTTAACGCTATAAATTTTTACTCTTATATATAGATGTGTCGAATTTTTATCTGCTCTTATTTCATGGCATAGGATCATTGGTCATTCATACCATCATTACAAACGTATTTGTCCTAGAAGTAGAAAAAATTGTTGGCCAATTTGCATACTTAGAGTATAAAATTTGCATCTTGGAAGTGTTGTCTATGGCCTCTCTCTCAAGCTCGTTATGTTCTCCACCACTGAAACTAGGGATGTGAATATATGAAGGTAAGTTCTTTATGTGGGATTTGATACTTAGGGATGTGAATATATCAATCGTTATGTTCTCCACTAGTAGAATTAGGGATGCGAATATATGAAGGTGAGTACTTTATGTGAGCTTTGTATTATAGTAATATTTTCGTCTTAGTCATGGAGAAAGGTGGTTGCATTGAAGACATGTGAATATCCTTTTGCATAAACACATGTGAATATTCTTCAACTCCACTTGGAGTGGAAGACATGTGAATATCCTTCAACTCCGGTTGGAGTGGAGTGGTGTAAGGAATTTCAACCATTAAAATATAATATATAGATAGAGTTCGCTTAGTGGCTGTAACATACCATCATTGTCCAATAGAGTATTCAGGCTATAATATAGCTAACCGATCTATGTAACAAATTCTAAATTAAAACCCCATTATTTTTCAAAAAGCTCTTTCCTTTATCTTATTCTCTAAATTTTATGAATTACCATCTTAGCTTTATGAAAGGAAGGCCTAAAATACTCTCACTTTTTTTTAGATACCATGATAATGATAAGCATGTGACCTTCATGGCCTATTTGATGAAGGAACTCAACAAATTTAAATTTTACTGTGTTTTCAACAACTCTCTGTGTATATGAGCAGGATTTTTCAACAAAAATATTTCCCTATAAAATCTGAAATCATGAAAGGAATGAACAAATGCCAAAAACATAAATAAGATATAGTGTTAACCGTGTCATCCTTTTAAGTGGATTTGACAAGATCTTACCGTGCAAAGCTCACAGATAGCTTGTCAAGCAGGTATCATCTTTATAGGGCCAAAAATAGATTTCAAGATCTAGTAATCGGGTTTGATTGAAAAACGAAGACTTTCCATTAACAATCCAACATATTTCCAAATATATTTGCGACTATTAGATTTTATTGCCTCTATACAATTTGGTGCCAAAAACAATCCAACATATTTCCAAATATATTTGCGACTATCAGATTTTATTGCCTCTATACAATTTGGTGCCAAATTCTGATGGAATAGAGTTACACTGGAACACTATCCATAGAAAAAGACATACAAGTGTTTTCAGATTCTTATATTACATTCTTATAATACAATGATACATAAGCACAAGGAAGGAGAAATAATAAGAAGATTGATAGTCAACACTGTACACTAAATGATAGATTTAAAAGTGCATTTTTTAACAGCAACAATATTCTCATGTTGGTTTTCATCATCTAACTGAACAACTCCATTAATGATCCATAATACATTCTAGGAATCTTGATCATATTATGTTAAACATTAAAGCAAAAGTTGTATACAATGGCATCACTCCACAACTAATCTGTCTTCATATCAATAATCAATATCTTGCAGGACTACTTCACATCCTGCAAAGAAGCAGACTGTACCACTTAGCTAATCAATCATGTACAGCGAATGTATAAACAAGCATAATGAATCCCTGAACTCTGTACAATCTCCATATTTATTGGCTCATGGGATTTTTTCATACAAATAACGATCAGGTTTATTTGTTCTCCTCCATGACAACTTTAGACTTCCAGACAATGTCCTTTAACCCAGATGAAATATTTTTGTAAAATTGCAGTAGAAAAAAAATATGCATCCACCATGAGTAAAAAATCAAAGCAATATAAAATAGATTATACTCGAGGATCAAGCAACCCAAGGAAATGAATTTAAATATCAGTGAAGTTTACTATGAACACTCAAATACTTATTCAGTAGGGGCATATATGAAAGAAATGCGTCCCAACCTTGTGAAATTTCAACGTGTCACCTCAGGATTTACAAACCTCGACCATGAAAAGAGCAGGAGCTACTTCAAATACCTGAAAAAAGACCAGCTCATGCTCAAAGGGCCAAGACAGGGATTTTTGAAGTTATAGGATTTGTATATGATATGCAGTAGTGTCCTTGAATGCAGTGAGCATAAATTTATCAAACATATTACTACCTCTGTAGCTACTGATAAGTGCCCCTTCCTTCCAGTCTCGGCACCTTGCAGCTTCATCTGAAAGCAGGTGAAATAATAGGTATTAGAACTTAAATGAAAATACATTCAATTTAAATGTAGGGAGACCTAAAAGAAAATCTAAAGAAACCGAGAAACAAGTTCTAGATAGATAGGTACGTCTAAAACTGACATAAATGAGAATGGAGTTAAGAGTTCCATATCCCAATCAGGGAACTTGATGTCTATGAGATTATTATCACCTTATAATTCTGCCTTTTCACAGTAAATCCAAGAGGTCTGGCAACAGCTTCAATTTTTGATATTATTTCTTTGGCAGGGCGTTTGGATGTGAACCTTGTCTCTCGCTTAACAAGGCCCTAATAGCAAGACAACATTTCCATCAACCACATCAGTGAATTCCCCAAGTATTAATGAAAGAGAAGTGGATAAAACCATAGAAGCACGCACAACGTGAAGTTCTAAACATTTATCAACATCGGCCACACATTTCTTTTGCAAATATCTCAAACATGCTATACCTATATAAAGTATCAAAGAATAAGCTACTTGACTTTTGTGGTTAGCAAGTCATTCCTATTGCCTAACAACGATTGAATCAATCACAAGGAGTCAAGCATGGGACAGATAGAATGGTGTGACAGATGGAAAAGAATATAATTACTGTCCTATACAAGGCATGCATTCACAAAAAATGCTTTCAAAGAATAATTCTTCAGAAGCTAATATTTCGAATATGAGGTTTCAATTGCAAAATCAGATGTGGATTTGCATTTCAAGGAAAAGCAAGTTTTTTAAAACCTCATTATAATCTATGATTTTCTATAACATACCATATGCTTTTCAAACAAATTACTGAGGTTGAGACCTTGTGACGTAGAGATAAGTTCAAATGCATTCATCAACACAGGCTGTGCATCTTTCTTCTCTGAGACAAGATGGTCCTGATTATAAGAAGTAGCAAAAACTTAGTCATTGTTTCTTGAATACTCAGAAATTGAAAAATAACATTTCACATACAAAATCTTACTTCCAAGCCATTAAAAACAGCATCCACATCATCCAGACTTATCTCCTTGTCTTCTTGGAACTTGGGCGGCTTGTAACCTTTCTTAAACCAATCATTCTCTAAAATCTCAGGTACTGTAATACGCTGCCAACGGAGGATATTAATGTGCATGTCAGTTTATTCCAAAGCTCATTTCAAAAATAAGTGCAATCTCATCGCTCACTCAAAAATTCATGATTTTTTAATCTTTTCAAATTCTTCTGCTAGCAAGTATGAGATGGATATAAAAACATTGCAGGTAATCCAGTGGACAAGCTGGACATATCTGCAACATTACGGAATACAACTCAATACCAGTTCACTTACCGTCTTTGGCTTTGGATCCAAAATCCTCGAAATCAGTTTTTTTGCACTAGAAGAAAACCATGAAGGACAGGTGAAATCGGCTTTATGAATCTACAGTTCAGTACTATCATGTCGGTCATTGAGGTTTTTTTTCATAAATGCTAAAAAGAGAAGTAAATACAGCAAAACAATGCATGTTTGCATTGATCTGGCCTTCTTACTTTTTTATATAGTGTCAGAAGATTTGTCTCATCAAAAGGCAAGTAACCTGCCATCAAAACAAACAGAATAACCCCACATGACCACAAGTCTGCAGTTGCACCATCATAACCTTTATCATTGATGACCTGCATAAAACAAGGCGACAGATCTCAATTTATAGTCTGATGCTAACAAAACTGCCATGCAGTCAAACAGGGTAACCTGAATGCCCTATTTTATTTGGCAATTAATGTGAAAAAAAATTGAAGATACCTCAGGAGCAACATAATGTGGTGTTCCACAAGTAGTATGAAGTAACCCATCCTCCTGCAATTAAACACATTAAGAAGATCAGCTATTTACATTTACTCTTCAGAATCAGTGAGAAAATAATACACATGTTCTTATCATTAAAATACTAAGACATTATGATTGTTTGAAACAAATTATAATACTGAAAGAAAGAAAATACAGGATTGAAAAAAATGACTCAGGATGGAGTTTATTTGCGCAAGTGGGCATAGAGCAAGTTAGGGCTTTTTTAATTCTTCTTCCATTAGAATATATTCCACAATAAGGGAATAAAATCTTAGACAGCTTCCAAACTGGATTCCTTAGAATCAGTGTGACAAATGACACCGTCGAATTCTAGCAAGGCAGTTTGCAAGGATTTTAAGATACAAAATAGAATTTGAAGCATATTAGGTACGTCTCTTGATGTGAAACTACAAGAAGATGGAGTAAGTCCAATGTATACCTTGCACAACAGCTAGCATTTGTTGTCTATCTTGGGTACCTCTGTAAAATCTACAAGAGCCATGGCCTACAGGAAATAGAACATGTTATTCTAACAAATTGCAGCAAGTTACATCATTATTAATCCTCAATAAAAACACCATACGCCAAACCCAATATTCATGATACTGAAAATAACTTGAACAAGTAATATACAAGAAAAGCTAACCGTGTACGACCTAGGGCATATGCTTCTTTACTCCATACAAGATATCAATCGATCTATCCTTTCAGTTTCTACCATTGATAAACTCAAAAAACCAGCTAAGAACTCTAAAGTCGGTCACTGCTCCAAATATACCTTGTTAGCTTTAGCTTTAGCCTTCAATCCCTAAAATATTCCATTCACTCCACAATATGATAAACACAGAAATCTGCAATCCCTCATACTGAAAGTTCCATAAATCGTTACCTTCAGCTCCTACACTATATCCAGCCGTGAAACAAAATCCTTGCAGAAGTCTGAGGTGCTTTCAACAACTAAACTATGCATATTCTACCTCCGAATCAAAATATATTCAATAACACCATACAATGAACCAACAAACCCATTGCCGAAATGAAAACATAAATGCAGCCTGCGTTCCCCAAATCCTTTATTTAAAGAACCCAATTCAAATTTAAACCCCTTAACCGGCCTCAGTCCTTGAACGCCAACTCTAATTGAATTTACCCCTGGATGAAAAACTATATGTCGGGGGCATAATAAGGGAAATTACCATATATCAATTTGAACAAAGTCCATTTTACCCTTTCACAGGTGCCCAAAACATCAAATCCGCTATCAACGCGTCATGTAACTTTAACTTCCCTATTAAAGGACATAAATGCTCGTTCCTTTGGTGAACATCAAACCTTAATGAAGTCGTGTTTAATATATTGGTTCATTTTTACACAACACTTTAAACGAAATGCCTTTTAAACTGCGTTTTCTACAAGCGTTGATGCCTGAAAATATGGATTCAAATCCAGGGGTACTGCAGTCCACAAAATAATTCAAACTCTCCTATGTTAAGACCTGCATCTGAAAGTGACAAACAGCTTCTATGCAACCTTACTTTTAGAAATTGACCTAGTTGAAAACATCATATATGGCAGCTTGCGTGCATACAGGATGATGATCGCAGAGACAGGTGCAGTGCCAAAGGGAAACATCATACACCAGTAACGAATTAATTTTCTTATAGTTATAATTTAAATAATAATAATAAATTACCTAGCAAAGTATTATATTTAAACATATATGTATATATATCTTTACTATATTTATGCTCGGGGATAGTTACTACATCAAAACGACCCCAACAATAATTAATTTCTCAAGCCTCTATATCATGGGACAAACAAAATAAATGGCAGAACAAGAAACAGAGAATAAGGCAGAAAAGAATTACCCAACTCCAGTAATGGAACTGAATGACATGCACCTAAAGTAGAACCATTCAGACTTTGTGAGACCTTCAAGAAATAATGCAGAGACTCTTCTGGTAGGTCAAGCTGTTTCTCCTACAAAAAGAAATTCAAACACCGCTCTCAGTTGCAAATTTTTCTGGGCCCACAGCTTTTCAGGGCTCAATTCCATGGGTTGCACAATGTTCTCGCCTTTATTCCAACATTGTAGAACCCATCTATCCATACCAACAACCTGTTTATCATTTTAAAACCATGGAGATTATCAGACATAAGAAATAATAATAACATGGTTTATAATATAATTTTATAATGTTAAGAAACTATAATAAATACTTCAAGTGATCAAATAAATTCGAGATCCAGGTAGAAGTCAATGCTAAGCTCTAGAGTCTCTCGTGAGTCGTAAGTTTTGTGATAATCGATGAATTTTCTATATGAACTTGGAATCTAGGTTTAAATCCTAAAGCTGAAAACGAAAATCAGACTAGAATCAGTGAGAAAATAATACACATGTTCTTATCATTAAAATACTAAGACATTATGATTATTTGAAACAAATTATAATACTGAAAGAAAGAAAATACAGGACTGAAAAAAATGACTCAGGATGGAGTTTATTTGCGCAAGTGGGCATAGAGCAAGTTAGGGTTTTTTTAATTCTTCTTCCATTAGAATATATTCCACAATAAGGGAATAAAATCTTAGACAGCTTCCAAACTGGATTCCTTAGAATCAGTGTGACAAATGACACCGTCGAATTCTAGCAAGGCAATTTGCAAGGATTTTAAGATACAAAATAGAATTTGAAGCATATTAGGTACATCTCTTGATGTGAAACTACAAGAAGATGGAGTAAGTCCAATGTATACCTTGCACAACAGCTGGCATTTGTTGTCTATCTTGGGTACCTCTGTAAAATCTACAAGAGCCATGGCCTACAGGAAATAGAACGTGTTATTCTAACAAATTGCAGCAAGTTACATCATTATTAATCCTCAATAAAAACACCATACGCCAAACCCAATATTCATGATACTGAAAATAACTTGAACAATTAATATACAAGAAAAGCTAACCGTGTACGACCTAGGGCATATGCTTCTTTACTCCATACAAGATATCAATCGATCTATCCTTTTAGTTTCTACCATTGATAAACTCAAAAAACCAGCTAAGAACTCTAAAGTCGGTCACTGCTCCAAATATACCTTGTTAGCTTTAGCTTTAGCCTTCAATCCCTAAAATATTCCATTCACTCCACAATATGATAAACACAGAAATCTGCAATCCCTCATACTGAAAGTTCCATAAATCGTTACCTTCAGCTCCTACACTATATCCAACCGTGAAACAAAATCCTCGCAGAAGTCTGAGGTGTTTTCAACAACTAAACTTTGCATATTCTACCTCCGAATCAAAATATATTCAATAACACCATACAATGAACCAACAAACTCATTGCCGAAATGAAAACATAAATGCAGCCTGCGTTCCCCAAATCCTTTATTTAAAGAACCCAATTCAAATTTAAACCCAACCTCCCATTGATATGGTCCCTTAACCGGCCTCAATCCTTGAACGCCAACTCTAATTGAATTTACAAGGAAGGAGGACGAGTGAGATTTCATGCTGGGGTTAAAAATTAGAAAATAATTGCTATCATCGAGGGGTTTATCCAAGCGCAGTGCTTCTCTCTTTACTAGATTTTTCCACAAAATATTAAAAAAAGAAAGAAAAAAGACCCAATGCCATAAACACAGTCCTATTTTTTAGCCGTGATCTACATCTCCTGCTTTCTCTAAATTATAGCCTCTGTAAATAACTGTATAACAAAGATTTTGAAGCCGCTAAGGTCAAATTAAATAAAGAATTCGCGTATTTACCGAGCTTCAGATGTCTCCTCTTTGAGAGTTGATTTTCTTCAACTCTCAGGAACACAAAAGGGCATCGAGACTGTAACCAAACCTAATTTAAACTGTAACAATCATCAAAGTTCTAACTTTGATTAAAAGCTGTAACGAGGCCTTATTCGATTAACAATTGGTTATAGTAAGAACAAGATTTGTAAAGAAGGTTAGCATGGAATTGGTTATGGAGAAGAGGACCAGTACCTGGGCAGTCTGTTCTTGGGCTGCTGCGCTTCTGTAGGACACCTTCAAAAGTCCCAGCCCACGCGTCTCTCTACAACGTGAACCCTGAACAACGTGCAATGCACTCAACTGCAAAACCTGCAAAACCTCAGAATGGCAATAAACGCGAAGACACAGACGCCCATAACCATTTAAAACCCCATGACGCCAGCACGCCGCCACCCCGTGGGGCACATGAAGCGAGGCAGGCGTCATGGTGTACGGGACCAATCACAACACGCCAAAAAACATTTTCAAATAATTCCATTATTCTACATTTTTTTTTTCAGACGAAAGTTAAACCTTTAGCAAACATATAAATTGACCAGCTGAACCAAATTTAATACCTTTGGATGAAAAACTATATGTCGGGGACATAACAAGATAATTTTGGACAGCTGGAAACCTCATATATATATATATAAGAGATAAAGTTCAAGTACACTCTCAGCTGATGATAAGCAAGTACAACCCTCCAATCCCTTCAAAACCCTAGCTAGGAAAAAATGAAAAACCCTAGCTCCACCAAAACGAGTCTAACATGCTAGAGTCACACTAGCAAATCCTTTTGGCCTCATGCAAGGTATCTCCTCTTCTCTTTCTCTTCAAGAACATCCCTAGAGTTTATCACTAAACCCAAACTCCTTGCCTCCATCAGGTAGAAATCCTAACCCTAGACTTAAATAATGCTAAAAAAAACCCTAGTGCCTCAAGACAAGAGAGCAAATACAAAAAGCAATGAGCAAGAGAGAGATAGATTAACCCTCCTAAATATCTAACTCAATTGCAAAGAAGAACAAGCACATGTGCTTGAATTATAAGAATGATTCTCCTTCCTCTATTTATATGAGACGTGAAGGGAGGTCTACAAGTCAAGTAGACCTAGTCCACTACGAGGAACCTACTACAAAGGCCCACACATGTGAAGCGCTCCTCCTACAAGTGACACATGTCAAGATCCAAGGTGACGATGATCCATAAGCAAAGCTTCAAGACAAGACTCAAGAGTGCTTCTCATGGAAGGTCCAATGCTCCTCCTCCAAGGGCTCCATTGCTATGATGCTTCTCCAAGTCAATGTACCTTCTTTGGGTCCGCCCACCTACATGTCCACTCCCTCAACTCCATGCTGTCTAGCCTCCATGTAAGTGATCCAAGTAACCCCATGCTGTATAGGGATCAATGCTCTCCTCTAGAATGCCAAATGCTTCTCTTCTAATATAGGGTGTTGTCTAAGCAAGCAACCTTTCCATGTGGCCCGGTAAGTCACAAGTTTCGTTGAATTTTATTGATGAGGTTTGAATTCGTTGATCTCAAAAAAATTGAAATTTGTTGGGGTTTGCTGAATTTCTAAGGCAAATTTTAAAGGTGAATTTCAAGACGAATCTTAAGTCGAATTTAAACACAAATTAAAATCTTAACACAAATTTCAAGCCAAATTTGAATCTTAAGACAAATTTCAAGGCTACATTAAAAATAATCAATATTTTTATTCATTAACTGTGTTTTTTAATGGAAAAATAAATAATAAAAAAATTCATTTTTAAAATATTTACATATATTAAAAATCTTGAAATTTGTATATGGATGAATCTAATGGCGAATCTTATCTGAATCTCATCAGTAAATTTGAATTTGAACCGAATTTCATTGTTGCTGAACTTGAGCCATGTGACTTGGGTGGCTAGCATGTAGAATGTCACCAAGCTCCAAAAGAATGTCAATCAAGCATGCAAATAGAGTCTGCAACTAATGAGTAATCCACCTTCAATGTGCAAGTCCACCATGGATTTTGAGCTCACCATGGATTTGAGCTTACAAATACTGAAATTGAACGGTTACGTGAAAGTGATCTGAAGAAATTATTGCCAAGGCACAAGTTATATTTAGTGATCCGATTTGTTGATGTTCTTCCTGATGAGGAGGCATATATATCACATCAACATATATCATGGTTAAATGTTTTATATTTTAGAATGGAGGAGCCTGATGATTGAATTAGCTATGTAGATTCCAAACTTCTTATCTTTATCTCCCGGAGCTGAATTGACTTGTTAATGGGTGCATTCGAACTATAAGATTATTTGAGAAAGCACTGGTTGAATTTCAGTGGACTGATTTTTACAAGTCGTGGGGGGCAGAAATAACTTTTATTGAAATTTAGTGGGTCGATTTTTGCAAGTCGGGGATTCTTTGGGCTGCTAGCCAGTAATTCCAAAGCATGGATTGTAGCTTGGTGGTGGTTGAATACAACTCCTATGTTTGATGGCAGGGAACATTGCTGCCACTGCCATTGCTGTGGTGCAACTTGATTGAATTTTGTAGCGTGCGACCCTTATCTCGTATATGGGTATATTTTGTTGTAGTCGATTATCAGATAGCAAGCCTTCTTGCAGTGTGTAATAGGAATTGCTTTGTTGAAGCATGGTTTCTTATTTCACGGTGATTGTCCAATGCTGTTATTTTGCATATGGACATTTCATTAGGGCCACACCTGTATTACCCAATTGGATCTACTTGGGAAACATGGAAAGCCAAAACTATAAAAATCAAACCTGTAGACTGAGTTCATTTACTCATTAGACCTGTTCAGATTTTGGGTGAAGGGATATAATGTATTTCATCTATTGCAGATCTAACTTTTTTTCCTTTTTAATAGATAGAGATGACTTATTTTCATCTGGTGATCATTGCAGATGTTAAGGACATAGAATGCGTTATCAACTATGATTTTCCTGACTCCATGGAGGATTATGTGCATCGTATTGGTCGTAGTGGCCGAGTAGGTGCCAAGGTTTGGCAAAGATCTCATAAAAATCCTTCAAGAAGCAGGGCAATCTATTAGCCCCAGTTTGGCTGGAATGGGTCGTAGCTCCGCAGCTAGTGGAGGTACAGTTGCAGGCCTCGCTCTATTGTTTTGACATAAGATTGGTGGTTTCTTTTAATAATTCATCATTGGATAGATGGATGTTTAGCTGACTACATAATTCTCTGCTAGGTTATGGAGGGTTTCGGGACCGTGGAAGAGGTTCTGGAAATCTGCCATGGGGAAGATAGAGCTATTCCTGTCTTCTATGCAAATGATGGATGATAGGTCGCTGTGTCCTCTTAAGCGGTTCATTTGAATAAGCGGTTCATTTAAATATTCTGTAACATAATAATTTTGAAATCAAGCGGTTCATTTATAGATCTGTATTTATTTGAGTGACTCATTATTTATGTTTGCTAATTTAGCAATGTTGTTGTTTGATGCATTTGATTGATTGCGTTATCATTATTTTTAATGCAATTGCATTCAATAATGTTACTTGGGATTTTAAATAGATTTATCTAAGTTAAAAAACCCATTACCTGACAGGACGAAAATACTATAATAATACAATATGCATCAGTTTTAATGCTCTTACTTGTAACAATTTTTACTTTTATTGCATAAATTTACAATATATTGATTTGAAAATTAATTTGTTCAAAATAAGTGGTTATTCCTTTCAAAACAGAAAGTGGTTTTTGGATTTTTGAGAATTATTTCAAGCCTAATGGAATTTCATATATCAAATATTTACAGTTAGGATGTTGAGTTTAACTTTACACTTCATCGATGATGTTGAATTTAATTTTAATTATTCCATTATATAAAATTATGTTTTTAATGAAAAATCATTTAATTAAAATTTGTATTTTAATAACATCAAACTTATAAACATAAAAGTTTTAAATATTTAAACTTTATTAATTATAGAAATTCATCAAAACATTTTTATCTTAAAATATAGATAAAACTAACCATGTTTTAAGGGTTTTACTCTGCGACGATTATATGTCTGGATTTAAGTTGTGTTATTTGTAAGGATTCCTTTATGTAATTATGCACTAAGTCCAGAAAACATGTCTTGGAATCTTTTTGTTCATTCTAGAATTTTAGATGTTGAAATATCGACATTTGTGGTGTGTTGGAATACAGAATGTTGGAATCTTTAACCATGCTATACAAAGCTTATGCAATCATGTTTCATGCCTTCCCTTTGAATTTGGCGATCTAGTTCTAGGGCCTCTTCACCATGTCCTTGTCGGACATGGCATGCAATTATGGAATTCCAAACTGCTTCATCTCGATCAGGAATTTTTTGAAACAGTTGATCTGCTTCATCTATGATCTCAAATTTTGGCATACATATCAATAAGGCCGCTAACCACAAAAATATTAGCCTCCAATTCAACGTTAATTACATCAGCATGAACCCTCTTACCAGCTCCAACGCAGTGACCTTGAAAAATATACTTATAGGTTGATTTGTATTATTGCCGTGAGCTGGTGGAAGTGCTTTAGGCTTCCAGTCCTCTTGTAGAGGAAACAAATAACAAACCATGGATCACCTACAAAGCGAGTTTCACCCAACGGAAGCACAGAGGAGGACTCTGATGTCTGATTGCACCGAGTGAAACGAGGTACTCTACAGCTCAGTATGGGAGAGATCCTCTAACGTGATATAATGTTATAACGTTAGTAACAAAATAATTAAAAAAATTCATGTCGGCTCATAAAATAAAAAATTATGGAAAATATTTATAAAAACAAATCCATGTTGGTTCATAAAATAAAAATATTATGAAAAGTAATTAAAAAATAAATGTTCGTTTATAAAATAAAAACTTAAAACTTAAACCTGGATCTATCAATCATGAAATATCAAATTTCTTGAATTTAAATTTTAAAAAAGAAATCCACCTCAAGAAATTGGATCCCTCTCGGTGCTTGATAGATACGAGTTTAAGATGGATCTATGCTGGTTTAGACCACATGTACATAGTTTAGTCTGTTAATATTTGTAACAAGTTTAAAATTGAATATTTTGTATTGACTAAATTGTATTTTTATATTAGAACTTAAGAAAATAAGTGATGATACTAGAACTCTTGTAATCATCAAATTTTATATCAATGTGTTTTTATCAAACCTCTTCCTGCTTATTTTTAAAAATAAATATTTTATAATTCTCTTATTTTTAAAATACATGAATCTTATATACATGTGTTTTTATCAAACCTCTTCCTAATTATTTTTTAAAATAAATATTTTATAATTCTCTTATTTTTAAAATACAGGGACAACTCTTATTTATTATTATTTCAAATTTTAATTAGATAGCAAAGTCCTATTTAAGGGCAATGTTGCTTGGGACTTAATAGAGCAAAAAAGCTTATCACAAGGGTTGCTAGAACACATGGTGGAAACGATGTATATAGAATGTTTCGGTCCATTGTGAAGAGGACTTTGGCAAAATGATAGAATTATAGTGGGTAAATGACCATTTTACAAACATAGCATCCATGCTTCAATAGACAAGAGTAAATAAGATGATGACCATGAACCAAACTCCCTTGAACATATCACCATCCAAACAAAATCTTCTTTACTGGGAATTATTTTGGATGGAATGAAGTCCAAAAATCCATCTTGAAATCTTAGATTGAAGTGCAAAAAATGTGTAGCAACAATATGCATATGTTGACTTTTATTTACTAAAGTCATGGGAAAATTCTTAAACTCACTATTACAATATATTCAATTTTTGTTAGATCAACCATGTATCATTGCAGTGGCTTTAAATGATATGATTATATTAGGAGAAAATAAGGTTATTTCTCAATGGGTGGATGTAATTTCCAAGCGTCTTTATGATGTGGTAGATCAACACCACAAAGTGGATGCTTTCCCCAAAAATGGTTTGTATACCTAAAATAACCATTGGGCCATGACTCCCATTAGATTACTCACTGATTTAACCAATTTTTAGTGATTGCCCATTTCTTATATAACTTGTAAATCTCTAATTTTTACGTTTCTTTCTCGTGGTTCTTTTAAATCATTGGCTTGTTCTTTACTATATTGTCAATTTCTGGTCACATAACAATCCTTTTTTTAAAAATGGTGTGGACCTCTTTTCTAGGGATATTGATTTTCGAAGTGATGTGATTACACGGTGATTTCACAACTCCACAATGCATTTCTTTCAACAAAAGTTGAAGTATCTCTACATTTACATTAAGATTTAGAATAAGATAATATTGTGCAATATATTTTAAAGGGACATATATACCAAAAATATCATAACTACACACTTACCAATTAACGAGGATTCATTGAGCCTCAAGTCAAAACGAGATATAACTTATTCATAAGGTGGAGGGTTTGAAGGATAGCAAGGAGATTTTTCTCTATAAAACAATCTACATATGGTGGCTAAGCAAAGGGGATTGCAATACAAATTTATTTTTCCAAACCATGTTTAAAATTTAGAATTGTATATGCCATGAATTGAAAAAATAAAGGAAGTAAAGTGAAGTAAAGTATATGCGATGACATACTTAATAGTAGAAACAAGAATTCAAATACAATATAAAATTCTTTTGCAATCTTCATTTTTGAAGGAGTAACTTTCTAGATTGGTTTTAGATGAGGTACTTTACCAAATCATGTTTTGGGGTTGCTTGTGTGAAGTAACACACTTTTAGGAGAAAAAATTAGTTTTTACTTTGGACTATGACTACAACATTTCTGACATTTAGTTTTCTAAGAGACATTTTACACCATTGTAATTAAGATTGCATACTGGATCAACATGGAGGCTTATTTAGGAAAATATTGACATTTAGTTTTCTAAGAAACATTTTACACCATTGTAATTAAGATTGCATATTGGATCCACATGGAGGCCTATTTATGAAAATATTAATTGTTCAAACATTGTTTTTTGTGGATTGGAATTTAAATAGTAATTGTGGGGGAGTTTAGTTGTGAAATTCACAAACCATTCCCTATGTTTCTCCATGCTAACTCTTCTAAAACATAGGATTTAAAGATCTTTCTTTCTTTTTATAGAATAAAATACTTAATTTTATCATTAAGATTCAATCCTATAAGTCTTACTTTTCGTTGTGTGATATACATTGTTATGAGCTCTCTAACACACCACTGACATATTAAAATATTTTATCAATGTCTATGCTTTCAACAAAAAGGTAATGCACAACAAATTCATTTAGACACCAAGTGACTCGAAACTTGGCAAGACCCATTGTTTCTAATGTTACTTACTTTATAACCCTGGTTAGGAAATATATGTTGAAGAAATTAACTTATTTGGTGGAAGAGTCCATATATAATATTCCTCAAGAAATATAGTATAGGTGGTTCATCATTTACCCTATTGCAAACATACATGCTTGTAGATAATTTTATGTACAATTTTAAAATGTGGATGTATTTAGTCTTTGGACTATGGATTTGATGTCCACAATCAAATAAGATTAGATAGCACAAGATTTTTTCAAATCCCACTTACTATTTGTGGGATTCCTTTTGTAGCTCAAATACAAATGTCATGGTTTGATATACCCATGGTATTTACACTGGTGCCTTTTATGACTACAACTGCATTTTGCTTGCACTTGAAGTGCTTACAAAAAGTACAAAAACTATCATTTTTCTTGTGCTTGAAGTGTTTACACAAAGTACAAAACTAGCAATTTGAACATAGATTATAACATTAATATATTGCACTTTCTTGGAACATTACACCACTATCATAATTTATATTTCTATTACAATTATTTTTACATTGAGTCACTACAATTTTTACACTTTCCTCTTGTGCTAAGATTTTATAAATTTCTTAGCTAGCCTTTAGCTCCTATTTCTTATTGTTATAAGTCCTGTTCCATTTATAGAAGTATATAATTAATTATAACATTAATATATTGCATTTTCTTGGAACATTACACCACTATCATAACTTATACTCCTATTACAATTAATTTACACTGAGTATTACAATTTTTGCACTTGCCGCTTGTGAACTAATATTTTAGATAATTCATACTTAGCCTTTAGCTCATCTTTCTTACTGTTATAGATCTTGTTCCATTTATAGAATTATATCATTATTGTAATAGAATCTCAACATCCATCAAAGTTGAAAGGCCAATGACATATTGGATATTGCAATTCAACTTTATTTACAGATTGATGTCACTATGATTTCTCTGGTGCTAGTTTGGTTTCTTTTGATCTTTACAACCTCGGGGTTATGACTTTCTTAGGTGTTCCTCAACCTTGCGGTTGTGGTCTTTGTGGGTGTTTTTCAAACTTGTGGTTGTGGTCCCCTTGGGTGTTTCATAATGTTAGGTTTGCAACCTCCTCAATAAGTTTTAAATTCAGGTTGTAAGTTATTAAGTGTTGTTATCATAATTATGAAAAGTATTGAAGATGTTTAATACATCATCATAAAGATCATATAGTGATGCAGTGCATGGCAAAGTGATTGAACATATGTGTGTAATTTGCTATCACGAGTAATTAGTTTAACGTTCTAGAATTCATTTTACTCAACAAAAATTTAAAGGTTATCTTCAATAATAACAAAAGATTACCTTAGACCATTTTTTCCTTCTTATGGTATAGATAAGTATTGAGAGAAAGAGATACCTGGGAGCTAGGATTGGAAGTATCTACCAATCTTGAGTATTTACTTTACTTTTGGTATTTACTTTACTTCATTCTATCAGTTAGTCAAATATTCATATTTCAATTGTGCTTTTGTTTCTTATTTCGATGATGTCCATGTAACATGTTGCCCATAATCTGACAAAATTGTTTTTCCTTCCTTATATACTCTTTTCCTCTCGACGTTCCTTTTGCCCCTCTTGGGGCAATTGCTAGTATATTTTCTTACACACACATAAAGCACAAAAAAACCTATAATACTAAGGGCTATATAACCCAACCACATCATCACATGCAAACAAAACCCAACCAATTGATATAACCTAATGGTGGTTTGTAAGGGAACAAATTTCCACACTTGTTGGATGCCTTTGGGTTTTGGGGCTTTAACATGTTTCCTTAAGGAAAATAAACTCTTAGCAAATTTGTAGTTTTAGACCATACTCCATGATATCAAAAGATAACCATTATCATTGTAACTTTTTTCATGACATTGGTTCAATATCAATGCAAATAATTTATTTTAACTAGTTGGTCGATAAAGTAATGACTATAATGTTAAAACATTTGAGTTTTTCATAAAAATGGTTCAATCCCGTGAATCTTGACAGCGATACTTTGGAATAGTTAGTGGATTATGGTAATGAGAATAGCATGATAATTTTTAATAATTACGCCGTAGGCGTTTAAATAGCGAGAGATGTTTCATCCCATTGTAGCTGGATTCCTCGCTCATTTAGCGAATGGAATCCAACCACGTCGCTTCAGTATTTGTCAGGACAAGGTTTATTACGCCGTAGGCTACCATGTCGAGGTTTAACTTCATGCCAGGTTATGCCATTAATGCCCAACCTTCATTCCCCGCATCTTGTCTCTACGGGTGCTATCCAAACTCCTTTGCCTTGTTTTGGTTATTCCCATCTCCTTTAGGCCTCCCACTCCACCGCAGCAACAATAGGACCGAGTTATTCCATCGATCATTAGCCCACAAGGGTTTTACATCATCGTATCTCCCTCTTGTACAGTTGCAAGATCTCCAGTGTTGGGGCCTGTGAGTGTATCACGACATTTACATTATATTATATTTTTCATGTCTATTCTGTCATGTCCCAAATTTGGCATTGGGTCACAATGGCCTAATCACATTAGACCTATTCATTAGAGTTTGTCAAATTGATGCTAAAGGTCAAATAATTGCCAAGGAGGAAAATTACTAGTTTCCTAGGTTTGGGGTGGAAGCTTTGGGATTTGGAATAATGGGGATAATAAATGATGTTTGAACATTAGAATGGAACAAATATTTAATAAAGGAGCTAAATAAATATATACAAGTGAAAATCAAAGTGGCATTTCATGATGAAGACACATGGAGGAAGTGGGACCCACATATGGCTAGATTTCCCCACTACATTTGGCATCATTCTCTCACCAATTCGAATTCAAGGTGAATGGTAACATACTTGGGGGATTCCAAAAGGTATTATTCATTGCATGACTCATCCAAGGTCGAAATATAGAGGAAGAGTAACTCCCATGGAAGAGGAAGAGGCAATTTGGAGCTAGTGAGACACTTGGGCTAGATTCCCTAGCTCTATGACAACAATGATGAAGATGCTATGACACCTATGACACAAATCAGACCTGAAGGCTGACATATGACATATATGACATGTCAGGGCTAAAAATAGACTCCAAGAGGGCGCTCAAGGGTGTTAGGGCAGCTAAGATGCTTCCACATGTGATTTGGTGGAAGTGGGAGACTAGGAATTGTTGTACAAGTGGCGTTCTTTGGAATCTCTTCCCAACTTGAGTTGGCATGAGTCTCTTGGAAGGAATTCGACCCATGGAGGACATTAGAAGTTTATAAATGTCAATAACAAAGAAGGAAACCAGCTTTTGATCATTTGTAGAATTTGCAATTGCATTTGTGAAGAGGGAGAGCTAGTGGATGACTAGTTTCTTGCCTTAGCCAATTTCGAGGGTGAAAGATTCCCATCCAAGTTGGCAATTGGAAAGGCCATTCAGACCTTTCATTTGGAGATTTAATGGAGTCTTTATTTGTAGGTGTAAGCTACAGGGAAGCTCATGGTTTCTTCTATTGCAACTCGCTCCTTCAACCATTTCCAGTTTTGATGGCATATTCTTGATCCTTGAGGCAGGGCGTTTTTGGTGAGCTAGTGTACTCTTTGGGGGAGCTTCTAATGCCCCATTTCTTTTGTAATATGAAGTAAATACTCTGTTCTTCATCTCCAAAAATTTTCAGGTCGAAATTCCAAGTAGAAATGTATAAATCTCATTTTTAATGGAAGAACAATGCCATTTCCCCACTACCTTGTTGTGAGCCAATGTATTGATGATGATTTCGAATGAATGGATGATTCTCTGATATATTTGTGATACATATACTGCCATGGATGTATTATACAAGTTTCATGTACTGTACTTGAGCATTTGAAGCATTTTTACTCAGTTTAATTGCATTGGGAGAAGAAATAGTGCCATTTCCCCAAGGGTCGAATTGGGGATTTTTGCAGTTGAATGGGAGAGGGTGAGAACAGTTGTAATAAACCATTAATGGTTCATATGAGACCTTAATAACATACTTAACACATTACATACCTATTTTCATAAATTTGAGTGGGTTTGGAGGCATTTGGGAAGCCATTTTCAGTACTTACCTTAGGGGGATTTGAACCCCAAATTAATAGTAAAATTGCATACTTGGTACAGAATCTTAAGAGATTTTGCAGAGGTATTTTGGTGGCCATATGTTATCCCTGAACATCATATTCAATTCCTAATATCATTCATAAACCTTCCTTGAAGATTTGAAGGCATTTGGAGTCAATTTGAGACCTAGAGACCAATACTAGTCAAAGGGAAATCACTAGTAAAGTTACCTACATTGACCAGAATTGAAAGAGTATTTGCAGAAGTGTTTTAAAGGTACAAAGGCATCCCTGAAACACATATTTATGTTCTAATATCATTCATATACCTTCTCAGAAGATTTGGGATCATTTGGGGCAAATTTGGGACCTAGAGATCGAAACTAGTCAAAGGTCGAACCAAGGAAAAAAGTGAAAAATTGCAATTTTAACAAAATTCCTAACAAGGGACATTACAGTGGTATCAGAGCATGGTCCTTGCACCTGTGTATTAGGTACATACATTCAAGAATAATTGGCAGCCATGTCTTACTATTATGATGAATCCTATGAGTACAATTCTTATGATGAATATGCAGATGCTTATGAGCAATATGAAGCAGAATGTGAATGGTATGAGGAAAAGGTGCCATCATGCAACACTTATTACAATTTCAAGAGAAATGAAGATTATTCTTATGACTTTAAATCTGATGAATATGAATGTGTCACACCAACCAAGGATAATTCTATGAGTGAGTTCCAAAGATGGAGAGCAAATTATAAAATCTTGCCCCAGCAATATCAAAAATATCAAGAATATCTTGCTTCGAGCAAAAATACACAAAATGCCATGTCTTTTGAGTACTATGCTGAACATGTTTTTGAAAATAGGCCCAAAAATGAAGATGTGGAGTTAGTGAAGAAAGGTTTATGCCCGTCTTGTAAGAACCCTTGGAGCGAGTATCATATATGTGTGCATGAAATGATGTCCTCTTTGATGAGAGCTTTTGAGATTTATTCAAGAAGGGATTCCAAATATACCGATCCTAAGGAAAACAAGGGGAAAAATGAATCAGCTTGCTTGAAGGAGAAAAATGAAGAGACATCACAAGAGCATGAAGAAGATTCTATTGAAAATATGGAAGATCATTTCGAGACACCTTCTAGCTTATACATGAACCAAAGAGCATCTACTGATGGATGCTTAAACTATGAAGGAGTACCTACTGATGGGTGCTCACACCTCTATGTTGGTGACATAGAGATCACTTTTGAAAGTGTTGCTGCAAGCCCAAGTTCCATTAAGCATGATAATGAAGACCTTGTAGTAGTTGAAGAAGAACCAAGATCAACTTCCCCATCACCACTTGAGCTTCATGAAGTTGGTCCAAGCAAAAATGAAGAAGATGAGGAGGTTCATTTGCAAGAGCCTCATTTTCTTGAAGGGTCCTTAAAGATGAATGAAAAGAAGATCCAAGAGTCCCTCAGCATTCTCCATGAGACTCAAGCATTGGTGTCAAATTCTTGTTGGAGAGCTACTTCATTGGAGGAAACATCCTTCCTTGAAGATATGGAGAAGATTCAAAGAGCAATGTGCCACATCAAAGGTAATTTCATGTCTTTGCTTTTTGATAGAAACCATTTGTTTGAGCTTAATGAATTGTTACATGATGCATACTTGAAGAATAATGAGGATATTCATAAGCTCACAATTCAAAATGAGCAACTTCTTGAAAAGTTGCAAGATACTTGTTTTTCCTCCTATGTTTCAGATTGTCAAATGGTAGATTGTTTGGAGGATTCTCATGACATGGTGGATCATGAGAAATGTGAAAATTTGAATGTTCTTGATGTGTTTGAAGATGAACTTGAAGAGATCCAAACACTTGAGGTGGTGGAAGAGGAATTTGAATTGCCTCTTGATGAAGGTTATGCAATTTTTAAAGAAGAGCATGATTCCTCTACATTGGAACCAAACTATGACAAAGAGTTCACACTTTTGAAGGAGCTGCACGATACTACCCATATGGATCCTTCCCATGATGAAACTTCTGTACTTTTTGATCATTTGGGTGATTTGGTTCATTCTCCTACATCCTACAATTCCATGTTTTGCAACATTAGTCTCAATGAAGTATGGGTGAAAGGGTTCTTTTTGATGGTGCCACATGAGGAGTATGGAACTCCTAGATTTACTTTTTATGATGATAGGGTTGGAGCACATTCTTATTCACATTTGCAGCAACATTATTTGTCACTTTATGATGATGCAAATCTACATGGATGCACCTATGATATGCATTTGAGTCACTTGAAGAATCATGGTTTTTTTTACTCAACACTTGATTCATTTGATGTTGGACGAACTTCATCCAACACTTGGGAGAATAGATTTTTGATTGGAGAACATTTTTGTTGCAAGACACATACTTTGTTATATCTTTATGACTCTCACATTCAGGGATGTATGGGTGAGACTTCTTTGAGTCATTTGAAGTCTCCTTGTTTTTTCTGCTCACTATTTGGTTCAGATTTTAGTGGAGATTCTTCATTCACTTCTTGGATGAAAGAATACATGGTTGAATATTTTGATGCATATCACATCCTTTTGGAGCAGCATTATAGGACATGGGATCCTCACCTATGTCATTGGAGCAGATTTGATTGGTCACTTGAAGATTGTATGCACTTGGAAAATGGTGGTCTACTTGCTTGGAGGTATAAGCACTTTCATGACTCTTTGATGAAGCATATCCTTGATGTACATTTTAATTATGTTGTTATGTACTTTGATGATATATATTTGGTACTCATGATGTTTGGAAGGATGCATACAAGAAAATGGGATCCAGGAATCCTCTTAACTAATGGTGTGGGTTGGAGAGCACTCTTAATTATTGGGGTGCAATACAAGCAATGGGACCCTGGAATAATTTTTATCTCATTGGTTTCAAATTTTTTGGGGGGAAACAAGCAGTATGGGAGATGGATTTCCCCACTTAATAAAGTGATTTTTATCAGAGTAGTGTAGCAGCAAGCATGGTGGTTCCTCTCTAAAATCTTCATGGAAACTCAAAGACTCAAGGTTGGGCAATTCAATGGCAACTTCAAAGAATTATACAGAAAGCAGGTTCTTCAACACCCATGTTTAAAATTGCTTGAGGACAAGCAATATTGGGAAGGGAGGATTTGTCATGTCCCAAATTTGGCATTGGGTCACAATGGCCTAATCACATTAGACCTATTCATTAGAGTTTGTCAAATTGATGCTAAAGGTCAAATAATTGCCAAGGAGGAAAATTACTAGTTTCCTAGGTTTGGGGTGGAAGCTTTGGGATTTGGAATAATGGGGATAATAAATGATGTTTGAACATTAGAATGGAACAAATATTTAATAAAGGAGCTAAATAAATATATACAAGTGAAAATCAAAGTGGCATTTCATGATGAAGACACATGGAGGAAGTGGGACCCACATATGGCTAGATTTCCCCACTACATTTGGCATCATTCTCTCACCAATTCGAATTCAAGGTGAATGGTAACATACTTGGGGGAGTCCAAAAGGTATTATTCATTGCATGACTCATCCAAGGTCGAAATATAGAGGAAGAGTAACTCCCATGGAAGAGGAAGAGGCAATTTGGAGCTAGTGAGACACTTGGGCTAGATTCCCTAGCTCTATGACAACAATGATGAAGATGCTATGACACCTATGACACAAATCAGACCTGAAGGCTGACATATGACATATATGACATGTCAGGGCTAAAACTAGACTCCAAGAGGGCGCTCAAGGGTGTTAGGGCAGCTAAGATGCTTCCACATGTGATTTGGTGGAAGTGGGAGACTAGGAATTGTTGTACAAGTGGCGTTCTTTGGAATCTCTTCCCAACTTGAGTTGGCATGAGTCTCTTGGAAGGAATTCGACCCATGGAGGACATTAGAAGTTTATAAATGTCAATAACAAAGAAGGAAACCAGCTTTTGATCATTTGTAGAATTTGCAATTGCATTTGTGAAGAGGGAGAGCTAGTGGATGACTAGTTTCTTGCCTTAGCCAATTTCGAGGGTGAAAGATTCCCATCCAAGTTGGAAATTGGAAAGGCCATTCAGACCTTTCATTTGGAGCTTTAATGGAGTCTTTATTTGCAGGTGTAAGCTACAGGGAAGCTCATGGTTTCTTCTATTGCAGCTCGCTCCTTCAACCATTTCCAGTTTTGATGGCATATTCTTGATCCTTGAGGCAGGGCATTTTTGGTGAGCTAGTGTACTCTTTGGGGGAGCTTCTAATGCCCCATTTCTTTTGTAATATGAATTAAATACTCTGTTCTTCATCTCCAAAAATTTTCAGGTCGAAATTCCAAGTAGAAATGTATAAATCTCATTTTTAATGGAAGAACAATGCCATTTCCCCACTACCTTGTTGTGAGCCAATGTATTGATGATGATTTCGAATGAATGGATGATTCTATGATATATTTGTGATACATATACTGCCATGGATGTATTATACAAGTTTCATGTACTGTACTTGAGCATTTGAAGCATTTTTACTCAGTTTAATTGCATTGGGAGAAGAAATAGTGCCATTTCCCCAAGGGTCGAATTGGGGATTTTTGCAGTTGAATGGGAGAGGGTGAGAACAGTTGTAATAAACCATTAATGGTTCATATGAGACCTTAATAACATACTTAACACATTACATACCTATTTTCATAAATTTGAGTGGGTTTGGAGGCATTTGGGAAGCCATTTTCAGTACTTACCTTAGGGGGATTTGAACCCCAAATTAATAGTAAAATTGCATACTTGGTACAGAATCTTAAGAGATTTTGCAGAGGTATTTTGGTGGCCATATGTTATCCCTGAACATCATATTCAATTCCTAATATCATTCATAAACCTTCCTTGAAGATTTGAAGGCATTTGGAGTCAATTTGAGACCTAGAGACCAATACTAGTCAAAGGGAAATCACTAGTAAAGTTACCTACATTGACCAGAATTGAAAGAGTATTTGCAGAAGTGTTTTAAAGGTACAAAGGCATCCCTGAAACACATATTTATGTTCTAATATCATTCATATACCTTCTCAGAAGATTTGGGATCATTTGGGGCAAATTTGGGACCTAGAGATCGAAACTAGTCAAAGGTCGAACCAAGGAAAAAAGTGAAAAATTGCAATTTTAACAAAATTCCTAACAAGGGACATTACATATTCCCTGCATTCAATGTGTGTTTATGCAGATGTGAGTTGAAGGTTTAGTTTGTCAATTTAATATGCATCTCTATTCCCTGCATTCAATGTGTGTTATGCAGATGTGAGTTGAAGGGCTAGTTTGTCAATTTAATATGCAGTTGCGTGTTTCATCCGTCTGATGGGTGAAGTTCTGCCAAGAAACCCGTCGCTGGCCGCAGATTTCTTCCATCCATTTTATTGTTCAGCAATTTGTTCCAGAATGCGGCCTTGTGAAGTGACAGTTTACTATAGTGTGAAGCGAACGCCATCAATGCAGATTTAATCGACATCAATGTGGATTTCATTAGTCCTCTGGACCTGCACCTGGACATTCACTGCACCGTCAATACACCGCCTTTTTGGGGGATAAAATTCATGGGGTAAGGTTATTTGCTACCATTTTGGTTATAGTGTTTTTATCTTGTTGTTTGCTGTTGTTTTTTTTCACATTTGTCATTTTTTACTGAGGGTTTGAATTTCAATCTTGTTCCTGTTTTACCAGAGCACATCCAGAGGCTTGTTTTGTATTTGCGGTCAAGGTTCAACTCTGAATCTTTTACGTCAATCTTGCCAAGGTACTCTTACTTCCAGGTTCTCTACACTTGCTTTTTTTTTCATTTTGAAAAACCTCTGCTGCTACTGTTTTCCTTACTTATTTCATCAGGGCATGTAAGCGGTTTGGTTCATTTTCTTGGATTTTCGATGGATGATTTTAGTCGCTTTGCACATATTTATTGTAATTAGTTCTTAACGTGTCCTAAGACCTTCCTGTACCTGTTCTTCGAGAGTTAAAATTGAGAATTGTATATATGAATATATATATTGAACAATTTTGAATATCTAAATAACGTTGCCTAAGACCTTCCTGTACCTGTTCTTCGAGAGTTAAAATTGAAATTGAAAAAGGAGGAGACAGGATTTGAACCTCGAGTTTAATAAAATGGGTAAATGAGTAGACAAGTCCTGCTCTCTATTCTCTTTTCATTTTTCTTTCCTCATTTTTGGTGCCCGTTATTTTTGTTTCAATTTTTTTTTATCGAAGCTGCAACAAAGCCAAATAAACCCAAAAAAAAGACAACCTATAATGCTTGATTGCAAGCCTGACTATATAGTACAGAGTATGGGAGGCTGCAAACCCACATTATGAACATGATTTGACTGATTGAAAACCCTTGCTCAATGCAAGTTAAAAGCATCAGAGAAATGTGAGAGATTAAATGCCTCGTAAGAGAAGAGACTAGGTATTGCAAATATATTGCAGCAGCAAATGATTTGCATTGCTGTAACGATGGATTGTGGTTCCTTGATTGTGCAAATTAGTGCTTTTAATCCTTAAACCGTTGCCAGTATAGTGCTCTGAAATCTTAAACGGTTGCCAGTACAATATGAAGAAGAATTTGTATTTCTGTAATTGTATATCTGAATAGATATATTGAACAATTTTGAATATCTGAATAACGTTGCCTAAGACCTTCCTGTACTTGTTCTTTGAGAATTAAAATTGAAATTGAACAATTAATTTGTTTGGAATTTCGTCCCAGTAAAACAAAAACCGAGTTATAATTTCACTTACCTTCTGTTATTTTTCTCACTTACCCCAATAATACTAATTATTTTTCTTATTTTCTTTGTCTCATTTACCGGATTTAAATAGTAATTATTCATACTAAATTTAATTGTTATTTTTCTTATTTATTTATTTCATTTGCAGTGCTTAAATAATAATTATTCAATACTAATATAATCTCAATATAAATCCCAGTTACCTTATTTAGTAATAGTTAAAATCTAGCATAGAATCGTGATCTCTTAGCCTTGTATTCTTATATTTATGGTTTAAGAATTTGAAGAATACATGGAATAATTTGTTGGGAGTAATGAAATTGAGATTACCATAACGTGAATTTATAGATCCTTATGAAATAAATTTGTCTCAAGAGAATTTTCTTCTCTTCATAACGGTTTTCATATCCCCTTATCAGCAAATTACGTGCCTTAACTGTGAAGATATATTTTATAAATTATTTATTTTATTCTTATTCAATTTTTTAAATAAAGTTGAATTTATTTTATTGTGTCCATAAATGATCAAAATAGGTCATTGGTCCCCGAGAGTACATGCATCTCGAGGGATTGATTTTAAATCCAACAAACTAAATTTCAAATACTTATAAGGCATTTCCCAGCAAAGAGGATAGGAACATAAATGAAATGGAATTTATATAAATGTCCCCGAAATACCAAACTAGGTCAAAGGGACAAGAGATTACACCAATGACAAGAAGCCCATACGAAAAACAAAGGCCTATAAGAAGCTCCTTAAAATGAAATGAGTACAACAGAAAATGAACATAACCTAAGCCTACAAGTAGCTTATCCCATGAGGGAATGCCCTAGAGAGTAAAAGTAAAACAGATTTGGATGTAAGTGTATCCGCAACAAAGATAAATTAAAATAAGTATCAGTAAAGCAAACTCTCAAGCACTCAACAAAGTTAAAAGTAGAGGGGAGATAATGGCTTTCATCATCTGCAACTGTACTAGAGATTTTGGCATGAATCTGTCAATTAATATCCTCGGGTGATTGCCCTAGGCTGATGACCCCGGGTTTAAATAAATTTGAAGAACAAATTCCAAAATGAAAAAAAATAGGGGCTATATATCCCACCAATATGAAAACAGTAGGGGAGTATACATCCCACCAATATGGAAAAACTACAAATTATACTAATTTTCGTAAAAAAAGGAGAGGATAGCCTTTTCCTTCTATGTGAAATAGCCTCTGTGTGAAGAGTCGCATGTTGCTTTGGCAAACTCTGTAGATGTCATGTAGTTCAGAATTCTAGGAGAGATCATAAGGCTTTCATGGTCTCACATAGAAGAAGTACCTGCTATACTGTAATGAGAGCTATATCTTGGTCTTTCTAACCTCTAAATGTTGTCATCACTCTTTATAGCTGGCCCCATCAAGGGCATCTTGTTCAGTATGGAGGGTTTTGAAATAAGCGTAAATGGATCAAACTTTGTGGTACCAATGTTCGTCACTTCTGCATCATGTTATTTTACCCCTATATGTGAAGTTTTTTTGTCCAAACTCACCTATAGTATGAAGCTTCTTGATATAATTTTCCTTCCTTTAGTTGTGTCATCTATAGGAAGAATATGCACACACTTCCCATACTTAACATCTTGGCATTGATGAACAGATACTACATCCCCTACTCTTACTCTAAGATTTGACTTAACAACTTTGTTCATTTTGATCTTATGCTCTTCATAGGTATCATAAACCTAAAAAGGCATTTTCATTTGGATCTTTTTTTGTGCTTTGATGCACAAACATAAGCCTTAAATGGACCAGTAAGACTATCATAAATAGATGTAGGATCATTACAAATTGTTTCAAAGTGTCTTCTTAGACAAAGAGCATAGAGTCTAAATATCTGAAATGAATTTCATATTTTCAAACACATACTCCAGTCAACAATCTTCATTTCCAACTTAGACACCAAGCTAAGCACACACGATGCAACTATATAGTATCGTTAAAAATGGACTTCCATATAATAAAATTTGTTACAATGCTTAATAATTGTCTTTGTAAATAAAAAAATCATTACTTTCCCTAACAACTTGCTGCTCAATTAAACCATGGATTTACTTCTTTCCTTCATTCCTTTCAATAAAGGATTTCCTACACAATCCTCTTGTGGGGATAGGTGCATTGGGCAGCTTGTGTATTTGATGTTCAACACCTCTCTATGGCAGTAAACCCTTGGATCCTTAGAACACTTTGGGGGGCAATACTTCTTGCTAAATCCCTTTCGATAAGATGTGAAGCTATGATGGGCTTATCTCTATTGTCAAAACCACCTAGGACTTGCAATGAACTCATTTGTGCCCATCGGGGACAACAAATTCTGTTACACTTGGAACAATTATGTTACCTTACATAGGTGCACTTGCAAATACTTAAGCCCAACATAAATATGCAAACCTAGGGTAGCTTGAAGTTCCATCCATTGTCACCTTGATGGACACTTCCCTCACATTAGGCTATCTCTTTTCCAGCAAGCCAATGGTTTCTCCAATAGGATTTCCATTTTTCCCTTGCAACCAAATACTTATCATCATATATGGACAAACAAAATTTTAATATTTTCAATAGAAATATGGTGATGAGTTCAAGTATATGAGTTCCTTTTCCTTGGCCTATGGAGTATAAAAACTTCAATGATTTCGAGAATGTAATCATTGAACATATTCAAACCTTACATGTGCTATAGACAACAATCTTCGTAGCTATACAAGATTTGCAGAATACACTTCAATCAATGCACTAACTAATTTATGAGCTTTCTTTATATGATGCAACCCTTTTTTCTCCTTGAAGTTTAGTTTTGTAAATGTTGATGATAGAAATTTCCTGTTGGAAATGTTGATAATAGAAAATTCCTGTAGAAAGTAACGCTACAGTGCTGTAATTAATAGACCTTTTCCTACCTTATTTCTACGCATTAGCTACTAAATATACGAAATATCAATTCATCTTTTATAATAATGAAGATCCCTTTTTCCCAAAATCAGTTCATCTTTTACTATGTATGGATATGTCTTCTGTATAGTTTTACCATTTTATGACTTCATATTTGTCAATATGTTATTAGAAACTAAAATGACTAGGATCCAATTTCGCTACTTCCTTTCTTGTTAGTTGCTTGTTATGTTTAGATTCTTAAATTGCTTATTTAAGACTAAGAGATTGGACAATTTTCGCACATTTGAGGATTGTATGAGACTGCACTATTTTTTTCATATTTTGAGGAGTCGTTTTTTCATATTTGAGAGTTGGTTGCTAGAGATCACTGCATACTTCCATGCGACAACAACTACTAGGACCAATGATATTAACATCCATTGACATTTAATCCCAGACTACCATTCAACCACATATGAATTTTAAACTGCTTATTTGCACCTCTTGACCTGCTTCTTTAGCTGCATCTTTTTACTAAAGCAAAATTTTCACAATCATTTTCATACTTGATATAACCTACCTTACAATATCTTACAACACTTAATCACTCAAATCAACCTAGCGAACTGAAGTTGTTGTATTGATTGGATTCAATGTCATTCAATCTATGAACTTAGATTAGGTCTTTATTGTTGTAACACATTGCCTCAACTGATACATAAACTTTACAACATGCCAGTAAGTTTGAGTATACATAGTGACTAATGTTGTAATGCTGTACTCTATGTTTTACCAATACCTTACCCGTAACTTAAAGTATTACTTAAAACGTTAAACTAGATTATAAACTTCTCTTTCCTCACAATTGAATCAAATTGCTACTCTGCGTTTTACCCATACCTTATCATTAACTTAAACTATTACATAAAACCTTAATCTAGATGATACACTTCTCATTCCTCACACTTGAATCGAACTGCTACTCTGTGTTTTAGTAGTACCTTAGCAGTAACTTCGAGTATTACATAAACCCACTCATTCAGTCAATATATATAGTGTTGTTAATTTCCCAATTTATGATTTAGTAGGACCCACTCAAAAGTCACTGTCACATATTGACCTCCAACAAGTGACTACACTCCTTATTCATAACTTTCAGTTTGAATTTCTTAAAATTAAACCATGATAGTCATTGTCACATAGTGATATCCACCAATTTACTGCACTCATTATTCATAATTTTAAATTTGCATTTCTTACAATTATAGCTTGGAAATTTCCCAAAATGGTGTAGCATTTCGATTCCATTCACTGAAATGCATCCATTTGTCTCAAAGTAGATCGATCAAAACCCAAAAATACTTCATTCCTTTACTAGTCTCCTTTAACTTTATGCAATACTCAAGTACTTCATGGCTTGTACTCGTATTGGGAAATAGCTTATTCTCACATTTGGATAGCAATTTCCTTTTTACCAAGTCATATATTCTCAACACCTGTCCAATTCCAACTAATAGGAAGCCTTGGAATTGACATAATCCAAGAGTTACTCCATGAACTGGTGTTTTATGCAAAAGTTCCAGGGCTTCGCCATCATCCACAGACCTATAGATATGAATAAAACCTCCTGAACAATGTTTCTTTGCCCAAAATTCTAAATCCTTTGCAGTTCCAATGCCCACAAGAGTTCCATGTTCTTTGTCATGAAAATTAACAGAGAAAATGCTAAATGCAGCTTCATTATCCTGCAGTACCAAGAGGCATGTAGTTTCACCAGTTTTGGGATCTCAAACTCTAATGCAAGATCCCCACTTCTTTGACTCTCCTCGTGAATAGCCATACTTCTCATTGGGAAGAGGATCCTCCTTCTCTTCATCATCACCATTCTGTTGCTCAGGTTCCATGTTCCCACTCTCCCCTAAACCAACAGCTTCTAAACATTCTTCTTTTGCAGTTTCACATTCTTCTACAGTGAATGCACCCTGATCACTTTCAATAATGATCAAGGATTTTTGCTTCGGATGAAAAATGAACTTTCTTGAAGTATCTGTAAGAGGCATAACGGTCTGATTCAATGTTTCTCCCAACCTTTCAATTGTAAAAACCCTAAGGGAATCCCCAGCAAATGCAACCACACCTTCAACACACTGATCAGAAGAAAATGATGCTGCATATTCCAGAATCTCATAAAAAAGTGGAGTTAAAAGAAAGTGCCCCTAATGAATATACCCCAGCCAAGGCCTTCTTGATCAACAAAGAGTTGCTCCATGCCCTGTCACTAGAGCAGAAAAACATTTCAGTACTCTTAAACCCAAGAATCTGGTCTGGATGTCTGAAAGTTGACCATTTACCATATCTACCTCAGTTCTAAGAAGAACACCATTATGCAAACCATCATTCAAAAACACACTCGCTACATGATCAACACCCTTGTCCCCTCCAACATAAGCCTGCACTTCAAGTAAGAGAAGAGATTCTGGGGGAGAAGATACAGCCTGCACACTCAAAATATGCATACAGTCATCAGGATCCAAAGATAATATGTGAATGGTGCTGTCATATGATCCTATAGCCAGGAATCTAGATCTTTGTCTGCCTTCACGAGTTGGAGCAATAGCTAGACAAGCCACATCTCGTGGCATTTCAGGCTTCTCCACCTCTGTCAGTTTCCCTATCATATCCATGTCAAAATAAATAAGCTCTCCCCCACCCAGAACAATTATGACCTGCAATCTGTTGCAGGCAACTTTCATAATTGTCTTTTTCCTAGGGGTTTTCCATTCATATACCGTCCCTACTTACCCAATCATTCTCGTGCTCTAAACTAACATTGAAGATGTCCCCATACTGAGTTTGCAACAATAAAATGAACAAAAAGCAATGGAGAGTATGGAGCGTATGCCCACACACACTCATTTTTATGCTATCACTAGGAATGTAGAATATGCTCTTGCATTAAACATTCAGCCATGAGATAGTCCCTGATAGAAAGAGTACTGAAGTTCTAGCTTCCTATTAAAAAATGGACTTTGACCTTGCATGATGCAAGTTTTGTCATTTATAATTCCTTGAATTTTTTATAAAGAAACTATTGCATTGGAGCTATCAAACTTTTCTTCATCTTAAGTACACAATTTAGAGACATTTTCCTTCATAACCATAGGTGTGGATCCATATCAGAACAAAAGGTGAATATTTGCAAGCTAAATAAGAATTCTAGATAACTGGTGCAAAAATCCTAGGAAAATCATTCCCTCACCCAAGCTCAAAAACCTAAATCGCAACTAACCACCGCATCTCCTCTCCTCCTATAAGCACCCCTAAAAACGTAACTGTCATGCCATGATTACCAGTGACTATTCCACTAAATGTTATCCAATAGGATGTAGTTGCTCCCATTATCCTCTATGTACAAGTTCACGCGGTCACACCTTAGGCAACAACCTGGAGGGTGTTGTATGCACATCCCTCTCCAAAGATACCATTCTGTTGATACTTTGCAGCTCTTTGAACCGCATTACACCATATGGTTGTGCCCTCTGTATAGCAAGAAAAAAATACTTTTGAATGTTGTAGGTTTATCTTCTCACATTATACCTATAAGATGTGCCTAGAGGCATGATCACCTTCTCCTTAATTTCAATTTTAAAACTCGGCCTACCATCTAGAAAGATCTTTGAAGAATGCACCCACCTGGAAAATCTCCATCACTTCGGTTGTTATCCTTTAATTCTGAGATCCAAACAAAATAACAAGACTGAAACTGAAGGCTTCAACACTAGATAACATCCAGCTTAACCACTTTGCTACTAGGAAAAAACCATCAATTTTCAACATCTCATTGTCATAAATATTTACTACTTTGCTTGTGTATGTTAAAATGCATGAATTATGACTTGAGTGTGGATTGCTTGCACGGCCAGTTCATGTCTCTACTTTGCATCATCCGTAACATTTGTAGGTTGAAATCAGATAAGGACATTTTTTGACTTTTCATTGGTCGAATGATTTACCTTATTACCTCTGTGGACAAACTCTCTAAAAACTGCTAAATATGATTATATGCTTCCCTCACAGAGTCATTTTGTTAGCAGTCATGGAGACATTTGTTTGGGGAGTATGATCCTTGCACTGAACAGTATTCCAAAATATACTTTCATCTACCTCAGGTACAAGAAGCTCTTCACGCCAATGTTACAGAAATTCCTTATAAGTGAACAACGTGTAGTTTTGTAATCTTATTATTAAAATGGTAATGTGTTTGTTTTCTTGTGTTGCTACTTTTCTACTATCTATACAATGACGTTCATTAATTAATGTGGTTTGTTTTGTTTCCTGTATCCAATGATGCACTTGGTCAGAACTAGGGGGACTCTCCTAGACCTGTGATGTCAATTTACCAAGAGAAGTATAAGATATATGAGTATTGGTTCAAGAGTTTGAGATCTAACTCCAACATTTATCATGTCACAATCATTCCTTTAGAACATAGAAAAGTTGACTGATTTGAATAGCCGTTATATCTCAAATGGAGACATTGTATTATGGTAAAAAAATTGCAGTAACAAGTACAAGATTGCAAGTACTAAATCCTACACAAATATTGGGCATAATGTGTTCTATGAATTGGAAGCAAAGACCTCTTGCCAATTTATTGATTTTAATCATGCAATGCTATCTCATATGTCTATAATCTTATGGTTTCTTGTTACAATGGCAAGTAAATGAGGTAAGTTTTTAAAGTTGTATAGGATGGTTCAACAGTTCAAAAGAGTGTATACGATTAAGACAAGGTTATAACAGTATTACAAGTATGCATTTTTATTGTCTTATAGCTCCAAAGGACACATAAATGGTTATATCCAAAATTTTAATCCTCACATAAAGGTTCCAGGTCCTACTGACTTTAGTCGACCCAACAAAACTTTTAAATCTATGTTTCTTGGTGTAATTTATAGTCCCTTTTGGAAAAACACTGTTATGAGAAGCAAGACATAAATTTTATAACTGGGAAGCATCATCAAGGATGTCTAGTCCTTCATTAGTGCAAGTCAACGAATGAGCACAACCTACACAAATATTGGGTGTAATGTGACATGTGAAGTGAATGAAAAGAGCTCTTACAAATTTATTGCTTTTAATCATGCATTAATATCTCATATGTGCAGAGTATTATGGTTCCCTGATACAATGGCAAGTAAATGAGGCAAGTTTCTTAAGTTGTACATGATAGTTCAAAAGTTCAAAAGAGTCAATACCATGTAGAGAAGGTCATGATAGTAATCGAATTATGCATTGTCATTGTGTTATATCTCTAGAGGACACATAAATTATTGTATCCAAAAGTTTTATTCTCACATAAAGGTAGGAGATACTGGTAGGTTTAGTTCAACCAGCATATATTTTAAACTAGTGTTATTGCTTGGTTGAATTTATAGTCACATTTGGAAAAAGATTATTAATGCAAATAAAAATTCATCCTTGTACATTTCCATTGTCATATCCAAATGCTTGTTTCATATCCACCAAATATTATTATAGGACTGTTATTTTTATAGTGGATGTAAAGTTACATGAAACCCTGATGTTTTGCTCACTCAATAGATGATCTCTACAAAATAAGATTCAGGGGAAAATCAATTAAAGAAAGAACTCTGCAAAACTTCAAGTTTTTGTGTGAGGACTCCCCAAATATTGTTTGATTCTCAACAATTAGAAATTTTAAAAACACATGTTGAAAGAATAGCCTCATAACGCCCAGTTTTTCTTTTATCCCTCACTTGGATATGCTTAAAGTCTACAACCTGTACAAATTGAGAATGTAAAAAACCAATAAAGTCTTGAAAGACTATACCAACAAATGTCTGAATCTAAATCATCCTTAGTTCATATTCACTTGCCATTCTGATGTATGTAACCCATGGAAACTCTTCTTATCCACTCTTTTCAATGATTTTGAGGTATTGAATCTGCAAACAAAACTAGAGAGGAGAAAACTTATGACCAAGTAATCTGCAAACAAAACCAGGGGAGAAAACTTATGGCCAACTAAAAAATCGAGAAATTTTAGGAAACTCTGTTGTGTGTAGATCACTCATACTAAAACATAAATAAGATTGCCTTTGTATAAATGTGCAGACTTGAAAGGAGTGAAAATTCAAGTATTTTAGTCCATCTTTTATAGCAATACCATTACAATATGTTAAGGAGAACCTAAAATGAAGGGTTTAGAAGCCTTGCTAAATTATCCATGAATAGAGATATTCTCTGACATCAAAAGATTTGTGCCCAATTAAATCAATTTTAAACTAAAGTCATTTTATCAGTACAAAGTCTACCTTCCAATGCTCTTCTGGAAATTAAACCCAATACAACATTATGGTGTTATATGGTTCAACTCCATCGCTTTTCTATCTATCACTCTGCCTACCTTTTTCTACACGGAATAACCCTTGCTTGATTTTATCACTATTGACATTCTGCAATATCTACAAGTGTCAAATGGAAGTGTCAAATGGGATACGGTTGAGTGGTTGTGACAACACACCTAGGTTCAAAACCCTATTAGCACAGAGCCCTTGAAAATTGGAAAATTAAGTTATGAGCCGAGTTTCATAGTAATATGCATCATTCATTCAAAACAAATATAGATTTCATGCTGAATAAAGAATATTTTTTTGTTTTTTTACTTTACAGTTATTTTAGCCTAGCATGGCACATATACCCTCAAACATGACAAAAAAAATTGGATTCAAAATGTCATTAACATCTAGAATGTCATTAAAAATGCTAGAAAATCTCTATCTAGCATCCAGCATTAACACTGATAATGAAAAGCCAAACTGTAACGTACAAAGATGAAGAAATGAAAACGTTTCCCATTTTAAAAAAATGATAGAAGTAACATCTAACTACGATGGAGTACTCAACATAAATGAAATCTCACATTATTTAACCAATAACAAATAACATAAGATCATGTTATTGAAGAAAGGCATTGTGGAACGTTCTTATAATTGCTGGAGAAAGCTATCTGGCAAGTGAAATCAGCTCAAAACGTGCCATTTCCAATTAATCTATTATTGCATATCCATCTAATTAAACACTAAATTCATACAATTTCGATGAGTCTGATATATAAAAGAAACTGTTAACAATTTCCAATTAGTATGAAGAAAAAATATAACAATTTCCAATTAGTATGAAGAAAAAATGAAATTATATTTCCATCCTACAATATGGTATATTGTATGATTATAATGGTACATCTCGTCACTTCGTAAAGTACTCATGGCGAATTTAGTCAAACTTCCAACCTCCCTTAACATTACCTCAACACAACTCTCGAGTCTCTTCCATATTGACCAAATGAAAATGAGTTTATTTTCTAGGGTTTTGTTTTCTAAAATGTAAACCAAAAAGAATTGGTTTCTATGATTTTATTTCACAATCATTATTGTATTAAAAGTGATTAAAATTATGATATTGCATTATGTTATATGTTATGTAACTCTCCATTATATTGTTTTATAATCATTATTGTATTAAGATATATATTGCATTATGTTATATGTTATATAACTCTTTTTGACATGGATCAAATAATCATTATTGTATTTCGATATGATTAAAATTATGATATTGCATTATGTTATATGTTATATAACTCTTTTTGACATGGACTAAATGCAAATGTAAAATGTTTTCTATAATTTTGTTTTCTAAATATAAATGAAATAAAATAGTTTTTATGACTTTGTTTTCTAACCATTAGTATATAAGAATGATAAAAATCATTAGATTCCACCATATTATAGATTATATATGGATATCTTTTATAACATGTTAATTGTATTATGTTATATATTAACATATTATATATTTAAGATAGTGGGTTAGATTAAGTGAATATTATGAGCTTACTTAGATAGCAAATTAATTCTACTTATTAAATATATTATTGATATCATTCCATCATTTAAATTAAAGTTAAAAGCTCAAATTTATATTATTTTTTTAAAGTAGAGTTAATTTATGTGAAGTTTTTTATTTCATTAAAATTTAAATATTATTATATATAATTTTTAATTCTATAATACATTAACACATTTTAAAATAAAGTAATTTTCATCCTCCACCTTTAAACATTACAAATATGACAAATCTACCCTTCCATGAAGTTGTAGAATTTGTCTAACATCTAATTTCACTATAAATCTTATGAGAGTTTATAGTTATTTTAGCAATATTGATTTTTTTAAAGTTAACTATACTAGAAATATGTTTTTCATCTTTTAGATTATGGTAAATGACATATTTATAATCCCTTAATTTTTTCTTACCCACTATTTCTTCATTACTATCCAATAGATTAGCCAATAATTAGATTCATTATGCTAACCCTCCTTAACCTTGAGAAGCTTTTGACTAAAAGTTGAAGCATTCTTGAGAAGTATCATGTCTTTCATATTACTTATTCTTTGTTGGTACATTAGGTGTCTAGTAAGAGCTATACTCCTAATGAGTGAAAGAACAAGGATTAGAGAAGGTGCATTTCTTTTAATTTTAAAATTATAAATTCTAAAACACTAATGGAGTTTCTCTAATTTTTCTAGAAGATAATCTAAATATACTTCAAACCCAAAATTCAAAAAAAGTTAGTGTTGAGATGCAAAGACTTACGTTCTGTGTTTTAATGGTTTTTCTTCAGCCTTATTTTAGTGTTAGTGTTTGAATGATTGTTCTTCTCCGCACTTAACCCTGCCTTCCAGATTTTGAACTGCGTCGGCATCCATTCGCCTCTTATTTCTCGGCAGCCTATCAATCAAACTCCCCCACCGCTGGCCACAGGTATTAAAGACGATACAACACGAAATTTATTGAGGAATATGTACCCATTGGGTTCTAATCTCATTCCAGATATCGGTTATTGGCTGAACTGATGACTAAAGTCGCCCAGTTATCATTTCTGGCGGCCATCATGATTGCAATAGGTCTGGCAGCCGACGATCCCGAGTCTTCACCGGTGGGCAGCGTTCAAATTTGAACCCTTCTCGGCCCTTCCAAAGGATTCTGGCCCTCCCAAAGGATTCTAGTCCTTCCTAGAAGTGTAAAGTTACAATCGCCCTCCAAAAAAAATTTAAAATCTGAATTTTACCAGCATAATTTATATCAACATTTCAAAAGAAGGACAACATTTGAAATTACCCATCCATATAAATTTCAATTTCTATGTTGAAATTCCTATGCTATCAAATTCATTCAAAATATTGGAAATATCATAAATTATAATCTTTTGCTCACTCATGTCATGCACTTACTACTTAGCTTTGCGAGGTGACAAGTGATGACTGACGACTACGGGGTACTAGCCACTGGAATTTGACTCTAAATCCCGAGTTAGTTCGGGCTGAGATCTAAGGTATGACAATGTGTCAATGACTATGGCTGTAACAATAGAGAACCACTACTAGGCCCAAAACATGGCCAAAACATTGTGCCTACTACCTATGTGAACTTGGCTACCAATGTCCACTCTTTTTTTTTCAAAATGAAATTCAAATTGCCGCTTTGATGAGTCCTCCTCTACAAGACTTCATTTCTTGCATGAATGTCACAGACTCACGACAACTCTAAACAACACTCAATGACATGCAACTAAAAATAATGGCATGCAGCTAGAACCACATACCAAGCAGAGGTTGATTTATGCATTGATATAGAGAGGTGGCACTAGGCACACAATATAGAGAAACAATGAGTTAGAAAAAACATTTGTACCAAAGTACCACAATGGTTATTAATAAAATTTAAAAAAACAATTTTTGGCTTAGGAATTGTCTTCAATTTGATGGGTGGCATGATCATGATCATGTAATCTCCCTTTGTCCTTCCAAACATATGTGGTTTCTCACCATGTTTGTCTTCGACACTCGCCACCAAAATACGTATAAAAATTACATGTCTTTACATCATCTTCCATTTAAATCATCATCGCATAGTCATAACTGAGGATTATTATGCATGCACACCCTCACCTTATAATATCACTTGGGGTCAAGGCGCAAAGACAACCATAAATTATCAAATGTGTCAAGACGCAAAGAGTAAGGGACAAATATAAGTAATTCTTATACTAAATTTACCATATAAGTCTTTAATTGGCACTATCATTTGAGATTTGACACGTTGGATTGTTGTGATCTTCTTATCACTCCTTACCAATGTGATCGTAAGGCTTCTTTGATGGTGAAGTCCATAATTTTAAGTCTTCTTCCTCATTCTCATGCCTTTTGGTAAGACAATAAGGAGGGAAATGGCCTGCATTAGCATGGAAAACGGTTTCGACATAGAGGTAGACACATTAATTCTTTCATTAAATAACTTAAATTTCATGCCAGTGACTACGAATTCACCGAATTGTGGATTGGTAAAAAACACATCAAATTTTAGAGCCTCAAGCTCTTAATTACTCATGTATCTAGAATTTTCGCAATAGGGCAATTAACAAACTTCTTTTGTTGTTCTGGTTCAATTTAAAAGGTAGATTGTCGAGACTCAAACATGCAGCGAGTCACAAGGATCTAGTTGACTTAGGCTTGATTCCATTTCCCCTCCATCCCATACCTATTTGTTGTCGCGACAAGTGTTGAACAACAAAATTTGATGCCCAAGCCCCTATGATGCTAGCGTTGCTAACTTGCTTGGTATGGAGGATTTTTTTTTAATGTTTTTTTGAGCTATGTATTGTTTTTTCTTAGGCTCCTAATGTCCATCATTCTTACATCTCTCAAGTTTGGATGGTTTCCCTCTCTCCGGTTTGAATTAAGGTTTTCATTGGTTTTATATGTATATTTTGGTTTAGGTTATTATAGCCTCGTTTTGCTTAGTGGCTTCTTTTTGTACATAGTTAACAATAAGTAATTTTCTCATGGTTCTAGTTTTATTTTAAGACTATATCTTGTTACAACGTCTTGCACTATACATAAGATCATGCAAATGCCCCAATATGGTTATTGCATAGTCTAAGTAGTTTTTCTGTATAATGAAGTGTGGTCTAACCCAGAAAAATACAACAAAATAGTTGTTATTTTAATGAACTGTAAAATTAATGTTACATATATGTCAAATTAATGTGTTCAAATTCGGTTTTATTGAAAAGATACCATTTTATCATGTAGATATTAAGGAGTGCTCAATTGTTTAAGATTGTAAAAATTTGGATGGGCAATATTTGTTTTTGCATTTTTTGGGGGGAAGGGTTCAGTTAAGTTATACTTATCAATTAAAGTACAATTATTTAAATAGCCTTTCATCTTTGAAGGGCTCCAAGAACAAATGCCCTTCCAATAAAAATTAAGACCCACCATTCAAATTTGATCACTGCTGGTGGGAAAATGGTGCAACAACGAAGAAACTTATTCGTATGTTAATGCCATAGTGTTTCAGGAAAATCAGGATGTTGTTTTTGCCACCAAATAAATATTTTGTAAATAACACAAATTTAGTTATTCATTTTGAATATTATTATAGGAAATAAATACTTATGATTCTTAATATTGACAAATAATTAAAGCCAACCATTTTTAGTTTATTAATATTAAAAAATATTATTAAAAGTGATTTTAATTGAAATTTGATTATTAGATGTAGTATATTTTTATTATTAGTCCCTGCTTCGCAGGGATTATAGCGATCGGTTGGTCGCCCAATTTCTTTGACTTTTTTGTGCCAATTTATTTTACCTAATGTTAATTGAAGTTTTTGAAATTTCTGGTATTAAAATGAATTTTCTAAAATTTAAAAATACTTTTAAACTTTTTAAAAAATAGATTAACTATTTTTGTGATTGGTCTAGCACAAAGAGTTGACTATTTTCTCCTAGTGTGCAAAAGAAATAATGAATTATAAAAATATAAAAATATAAAAAAAATATCGTAAAAACAGACACTTGCCACGTAGCACTTAGTAACACTCATTCATTTAATACATTTACACTCATTCAATGAAATGATATAATGAAATTTCACATCGAAGATATGGCATTAAATGTTGTAAGAATAGTTGTATAGCACCTTTTTCAAGGCCATTCCAGCTTTTAATGAAATTATTAATGAAGATTGGGATGGGATTCGCAGCTTTTAATGAAATTATTAATGAAGATTGGGATGGGATTCACAGCTTTTAATGAAATTATTAATGAAGATTGGGATGGGATTCGCAAAGATTGCAATGGAACACCTCACCCGCAATTTTTTTATTAGCACCTCTTAACCTTGATTATATACAGAATTACAAATTTTTTATTAGCACCTTTTAACCTTGATTATATACAGAATAGCACCTTCTGTCATTGATTATATCCATTAAAACCTTCATATTCCTGATTATATGAGTGCTCAGTTCTTTTCACTTTGATGAAAACAAAATTACCTTCCTTCAAGGTCTCTGGAACTGTCTCGAGCTAAGATGAAATGATCGAAAATCACTGAGTGAGGGGCCATGAGCTATCCCGAGAACAGAAGAGTGCCATCGTAGACATGGGCATTGACGTTGAGATTTGGGCAGTGAAAAGATGTAGGTTTGCCTCCACATACAGATTTGTGCCCCTTAAAGGTAGCGCCTGTCATTCTGGAAAGAGCCATGAAGGGAGGTCAACTGCAAGGATAGAAGTGATGGTTGTACTAGTTGTCCCATCACTGAGAATGCAGAGAGACGTACAGAGCTGGGAGCTCAAAGGTTCAAGTCGCTTCAGGTGATGAAACGACCAGGCAAGATTTGGATTCATTCACGTAAATAGAAGCTTTGCACAAACAGTTTTTTAAGCAAAAGTCTTTACTTGTTTATTCTAACAATGCCACTGTCTAGGGTCTAACGGTAAATAATCATACGTTGAGGCAGTCTTGAACGATTTTTAATATTTTAAGAGGCTTATATAAAGGAACATGGTGGGCTAGCTCTGGATTTAGGTTCTTCATCAATCCATCTTTATCTTCCCCGAAGCAGATTCACATGCCTATTATTAGCTCCACGAACTAAGATTGGATGGGTACCGGTTTAATCCAGAACAAATGGGAGCCACTATCTTTTATTGGGTCTTAATGGCTCATATTTTCCGGAGGCGCATATGGGGAAAGAAGCTGAGCTCCACCAGCTCTTTCCGACTACAATAGAGTGTTTAGAAGAGGGGAGTATTCACTGGTGTAGATCCTTCAAATATGAAGACCCAACCCTTTTTAAACCCCAGCAAGATGTTCAAAATCCCCTATAAGTAATGTGCCCCCGTGACTTATACTTTTTAGCCTGGCAAGTAATGGATCAAGCCCATTGGTTGCATGGCCCTTACAGGCGAACAGTTTTTCAAGCAAAAGTCTGAACATTTTTTAAAATGACTCAAAGGTTTTTTAATTGCCTGTATAAAATATATACATAAAATTTTAGGGACTAGTGATCTACCTGGTTTTTAATTGCCTGTATAAAATATCTACAAAATAAAGGTAGAATATATAAACCAATATAGATGAATACATATTTGGTGGAATATATTATTCAAATTGTAGCACTTAAAAGAAGACCGGCATTGACATAAAAAAACAAGAAAAATAAGAATTTTCAATACCCATCTCAGAGATGGTGAATCTTAATACCCTTCTAATAGAAAACCAAAATTTTCAAATAAAATTCTTATTTAGAAGAGAAGAATTAATACCACCTTCGAATAAGCTCCAAAGAAGCCGTTCAGCTCATCTATTCACATTTTACAAACCTTTTTCCCGTTGTTAATTGAGTACTTCACGTCCTCCAAGCAGAGCTCACTACTTTCAACCTTTAAGGAGTGTCACTCCCAAGCCAAAGATGCTCAATATCGCATGGATTCCCACCTTGGAAAAATTCCAAAAGAACCAAAAGAAATTGCTCAAACCCAGAACATGAATGAGCTCGTGGGGTGAAGGAAAAGTAGCTGAAAGTCATTCAACTTCTGAACCTCTCTACAGTCGGCATGTCCAGGTTCTGTTACTGAATTACACTCAAAATCCAAGGTATGAGAATAATTTTGGAGCCTTCTCATTCTTCCCTGATTGCAAATATGTGCACCCCATCGATCGCTTCTCATCCCTGTTATAACTAAGAAGAAAGGCGATGCCCTACGAGGCCGACTCTCCCTCTGCTTGATTATTAGGCACTAGATTTCAAACCCCACATTTGTACTCCAGCTGTGTTTGTGGATGAATGTTCCAACTTTTGTTGGCTTGGTTTTGCAACCAAGCTTAGTGCTATGGGCACCTATCAACAAGTGATAGCAGTTTCAATAGTAAAAGCAAAATAATTGTAAATCTAAATCTAAAACTAAACTAAACTAGCATGTGCATCATAATAAACTTGGAAAGAACTTTGAAAACAAGAACAAGAAAATATGAAAAATAACTTTGTATTAAGAATGGGGGCAAGCAAGTGCTTGCAATAGTGATACCTTCAAATGGTGAAGATTGTTGAGTAGCTCCAAGGGTGAGCAGCTCCAAGCTCCAATGGTCTCTTCTCCAAGATTGCTTACAAGGGCCAAAAGCTCACGAGAGATTTTGGCAGCATGAGGATAGGATGATGGATGGATGGAAAGTGAGGAGCCCCTACCACCTTTTTATAGTTTTTGGTGGTGGGGAATACCATTTATGGTTTTGAGGAAACCAATGGTATTGACCAACATGGTTTAGGTACCTTTTCCCTCCTTTTTCCTTTTTTGAATATTTTGAATATTTTTATTCCCTTTTTAATATTTTTGGGAATTATGGACCATTTTTTAGGGTTTTTTATGCTTTTTGAGGAAAAATATTCATTTTGAGTGGAAAAAGGGGTGTATTAAGGTCTTTTGGTGACCTTTTGATGGTTTTAGAGGCTCAAATGGTGAAAAAGTGGACAAATGGGTCATGTGAATAAGGAAATGAGCTAGTGAGCACTTTTTGGGTGTTAACAGATTGCCCCCTGATGTGTGAGGGCAGGAGCTCATCGTATGGCCGATAGACATCATAGTTCTTTTTTCTTTTTTTCTGGGGTTTGGGGGAGAGAAGAGACCGGTTGGAGACTGGAGCCACGGCCCTTGGAAGCTGCAAAAAACAAAAAATATTACATGGACTCAATATGAATGAGGTATAATCTCTGATAATGGACGAGGCGAGCATTCCCATGCTCGTATCAAGATATAGAACAATAATAACAATGGGGTCCAAAATATGGGGACCTGAAAGATACATGGCCTCAAATAATGGATGAGAAAGAATCTCAATATATGGATGAGGCGGGCATTCCCATGCTCGTATCCAGATACATAAAAAATAACTGTAAGGCCCGAAAAGGGGGGACATGTAAGATACATAGAGAACCACTGTGACATCATAAGGGTCCAGAGGGGACACAAATCTAGGATGTATTGCTGGGCTGACCATGTCTAAGCGAAAGAACTGATATACTGAAATAACAACAGTGGTGCTGAGTGTGGACCCAGAGGAACTGATGAGCTGCTGGATCAATGGTACACTGAACTGAAACTGAACTGGGTACTCAAGGAAGCATATAATTGGATGGCTTCCGAATACAATCGCCTAATGCAACTTGGACGTCCATGGGGACAAAAACTGGTTGTTCCAAAGTGACTCACCCATGTGCTAGAGTCAGGGGAAATCCGGGGTCTTCGACCAATATCTGAAGGGATATAAACCCTACACGATTCTCAACGATGCGATCAAGGTGTTGAAGTCGAGCATGTGAGAAACAACCGCTCGGAGAAGCAATGATGGCTCTTCTCAAAGTGGTCCGTAGGCACTCACCCTAACTGGTGATGAGTCCAAGACGTAGGGACCTCTGGGTCTATCCTCTGGAATAGAGGGGTTGTCGTCGACAGAGGGAGACCTGCAACTAGTAAGGCAATGATGTTTCCTTAATAGGAGCACGAGGTGGTGAACCGAAGTGTGAAAGTACTGATGGTAGGACTGACATACCTGTGGGGATGGGAAGTAACTGGGTCATAAAGTGGGTAGACTCAAACTTCCTTTGTTCAGAGCATGATGACATGGTTGACCTGGCAGCATAGGGAACTGACTTGCAGGTGTGGGGACCATTGCTTTTAGGGACTGAAGGGTATGTATTGACTCTGGGGGGTCAAGCTGATGGGTGTTGTCGAGGGATTCTCAGGGTGATATACTGCAGAATACTGTGAACAAAGGCAACCAAAATGGGGAAGCTGCCATGTGAGTAGATGTGATCTGTCGTGGCACCAAGAAGCACCATTGATTCCTTCTTCGTAGTTTTAATGAGCTCCAAGAAGGGATAAAAGTGTGCTCTGAAATGGTACTGTCCTGTGGATTTTTTGAGCCCAGGATTGTTTGTGCTCATGGTTGCTTTCATGTTTAGAGAGTCTGAAAGCGGTAAGTGGACTCTATTGGTGTTCTTTTTCGTAAGTTAGTCTCCAAGGCCCGAAAAAGCATAAAATGATGCAAATGGAGAACTCTTCTAGCCGATGTGACTAGAGTATTCCTTTTTCTTAATTAGTCTACAAGGTCCGGAAAAAGGGTAAACTTATACCAGGTAGATGCCCTTTCAAATACGTTTAGCGAGCATGAAAGGAAGCAAGGTTGCTCGACGATCTTTTCATTGTTTTAGGAGTCAGAAAAGAGCTTAACAGAAACTCCCTAAGTGCCTTTTTCGTAAAAGGGATTGCTCGGCCCGAAAAAGGGGTAAAACTATACCGAACAAAAAGGGATTGATGAGAGCGAGAAAAGGTCTCAAGCATCGTCATGAGTGTGGAAAACTGGATCCGGTGACATAAAGATTGTCAAAAAGGGGGCCACGGCCAATGTGGCACGCAAACCGAGGTGATGAGTGGCATTCTGAAAAAATGCCCAGAAAATCTAGGCGTGAGAGCGAGAAATGGTCTCAAGCATCTTCACGAGCGCAGAAAACTGAATCCATGGCTATAAGACTTGTCAAAAGCGGAGAACGACCGATGTGGCACGCAAATCGAGGCGACGAGGGGGCATGGGAAAAATGCCCAAAAAATCTGGAGTTGAGAGCGAGAAATGATCTCAAGCATCATCACGAGCGCAAAAAATTGAATCCGGCGATATAAGACATGTCAAAAACGGAGAAAGGTCGATGTGGCACGCAAACCGAGGCGACGAGGGGGCATGGGAAAAATGCCCAAAAAATCTGGAGGTGAGAGCGAGAAATGATCTCAAGCATCATCACGAGCGCGGAAAACTGAATTCGGTGATATAAGACACATCAAAAACAGAGAATGGTCGATGTGGCACGCAAACCGAGGCCACGAGGGGGGCAAAAAATGGTAAAAAAATGGACCCCGTGAAAATAGGAAAAGGAAAGAACTAGCATGAAGTTCTTGCTATGCTGATTCCAACGGTACCAATGGTTTGAAGAATGGACTTCGTATGATACCGCAATTGTTGTTTGAAAAATGGTGGAATTTCTATAAACAGGGCGTGGGGCCCATATGACGTGTCATTGTTACGTGCGAGTTTGGCAGAGCGATCAGAGCTCTTTCTTGATTTCTGGGAGATTTGACTATTGGTTTTCGATTCCGCGAGTTTCAGGTAACCCTATTCGCCTTAGCCTTTTCAATTATGTCTTTTTGGGTTAGCGGCAGGCCCCCGAAGGCCGCGATATTCCATGTTGGCCTTCCAACGTGGAATATCGCGGGTTTCTAGTCTTATTCCGCAATGGACCTCGCGGGTTTGAGGCTGACAGGCGAGATGTTCAGGAGACCATTGACGTCATGGGGAGAGTGGGAGATGGACGAGGATCTGATGGAGAGGATTCGGACTGATCAGGGGGTCCGAAACGTTCTGGCTGTGAGTGGACTCCTGAAGTTCGCTCAGATCCCACCGATGCATTCAGTAGGACTGCTACTAAACAAATTGGTGATTTGGTGGGTTCGGGCAGAGGGTGCCTTTATTATTGGGGGTGAGAGGTTAGAGATCACCCTGACCGATGTATATTTTCTGACCGGGTTGCCTTGCTTAGGGGAGGTGGGGGACCTTCTGCCGAGGATCCCAGCTGGTGTGGATATGGAGGACCTATTGGAGACTTTCTGTGTGCCAGGGGCGATATTGCAGAACAGTGCTCTGAGTCTGAAGTCTTTGCGGGAGTGGAACATGCGGGCGGTTGGGGCATGTGTCCTGCGGGTGTTGGGTGCTACGGCACCACATCGTTTGTCGGGGGGATAGACGATGATGGTAGATTCTGTTATGAGGGGGACCTATTATGCATGGGGTCAGATGTTTTTGGCTGGTGTCCGGAGAGATCTAGATAAGGTCAGTCGAGAGGGAGGAGAGTTTTGTTATGCCTCCTTTCTGTGTTGTTTTTTCTTTGAGCGGGTATCGACTTTGCAACCACGGGTGCCCATTCGTGATGGTTTGGTGAGCGAGCCGCGCATGGTGCGGTGGGGGCAGATGATGCCTCGCGGTGGTGGTGGCATCCGCGGGTTCTTCTCGCAGGAGATGTACGAGCAGTGGGAGCAGATCCCCTTGCTGATTGAGGACTATCCATATGCTGGTATGGATTATCGAGGCGATCCAGAGATGCCTTGAGCTCAGGGACAGGCCTGGGGTACAGATGGTATGTCCTTCATTATTTCTCTACTATATCATGTGTTTTTAAATTTGTCTGTTTATGATTATAGTTAGATAGTACTTGATGGTTTACTTGTTCATTTGTGCAGATGTTGGTCCTGTACCACCAGCCGACTATGTGGCTCGTAGGGGACGGGCGATGGTGGTTTCTCCACCTCCTGCAGTGGTGCCGCCTCCGCATGGTCGAGGATTTGGGGCTTGCGGTCGAGGAGCTGGTCCGCGAGATGATGCTGTAGAGGGTGTCCGAGAGACACTAGATATGATTCTGGCCGGATTCCCAGAGGATGGGTGGAGAGATCTGGATCAAGACCTCATTGAGCGTTGCTTCGATGCGCCGCGTGAGTGGCGCTTGATCCTGCTGAGGACAGTGTTGTTGGCGACAGAGTGGAGGGAGGGGGCTCGGTAGGATCAGGCAGGGCCAGTGGAGGGTAGGATTCGTTTACGGGATGCTCCAGCTGGGCCAGCAGAGAGGAGAGTTCGGGCTCGGCATGATCCGGCGGGGCCAGCCGAGGAGGCGACAGAGGAACCTGGGGAGCGTGATGATTAGATCATATTGTATCTGCCCCCAAATGCTGATGAGCATATGGGGAAACACTTTTTTGTACGGCTGATGTATTTTTGTATATTGGGTGTTGAGGGCACCTTAGACATGTTGACTATCATGATTTATATATATATGTGTATATATGTTTGGATATATAGTCGTGTATGCACGTGGATGCACATTTTGTCTTTTTTCTTTCTCGTGGAGGCATGTTTGGTTTTTTGAATGCCTGTGGAGGCACATGTTATGCACGTGGATGCATCATTTTGTTTACTATATGGTTTGATTGGTGTGCCAGTCAAGAATATTATTGGCCATATGGTCTGCTACACTGTTAAGATTCCTTGGGACATGTGTAAATGAAATGGATTCAAACTGTCGCATCATTAGTTTAGTGCGCAAGAATTTTCGAAAAAGATAGGGATCGCGTACCTGGTAATCATTGTTGAGTTGGGAAACCAGGAGCTGTGAGTCCAAGAAAACGTTAAGGTGACGGATGCTCATTTGGAGAGCTGCAGCCAGGAGACCAGTCACGGCATCGTATTCAACTTGGTTGTTGGTGGTGGCACCTAAACACACTCCGTCGATGTGAATTAACTCATGTGAAGGGGAGTATATTACCCAAGCTATGGAGGCGAGATTGGGGGACCAACGGCTTGCAGCATCAGTGAAACCGACGTAGCAGAGTGGAAGAGGATCCATCTGTGGTCATGCAAAGAAAAACAAATATTTAGGTTTTTTGAATTTTTTGTGAAAAAAGAAAGTAAGACTGTACAATAATGGACGGTGGTGTCCATCAGATTTACTATGGGTAAAATCGCTTAAGGTACAACCCATTGCATGGGTTGCATAGGGGGTTGCCTTCTGAATCAGTCAGAATGTATGCCCCCTGCCCGAGGCAAGTGTGTACGATGTAGGGGCCTTGCCACATCGACACAAACTTTCCTTTCCCGGTTTTGTCATGAGCCTGATCGTAGGCGAGGACAAGGTCTCCCTCAGAAAAAAGTTCTTGGGTGGACGTGTTTGACGTAACTTGGCTTTGTTCGTTGCTTGGTTGCTTCCATGGTTTGAAGAGCTGTGCGCCGATCTTCATCGGCCTGCTCCAGGAGCAGTAAGCGTTGCTCAATCGGAGAAGTGTCTGGTAGGAGTTCAATGGCCATATGTAAGGCTGGAATCTGACACTCGATGGGAAGGATGGATTCGACACCATGAACTAAATGGAAAGGGGTAAAACTGGTGGCGGTTTTGGTTGATGTGCGGTAGGCCCATAGTGCCGGGAAGAGCATGTGGTGCCAATTTGATTTGTGTTTGTCTACAGTGCGTTGGAGGATGGTCTTCAAAATTTTTTTGATCGCTTCGACTTGGCCGTTTCCTTGGGGATAGTAGACGGAAGAGAAATGGTGTTCAAATTTCAATAAGGTTGATAATTCTCTCCAGACGGCATCTTCGAAGTGAGAGCCGTGGTCTGAGACTAGTTGCTTTGGCACTCCAAAACGAGTGATCACATGGTTGAAGAAAAACCGTGCTGCGGTGTCGGCCTTGCAATTGTAAGTTGGCATGGCTTTCGTTTACTTGGTGAAATAATCTACGGCCACAATAATGTGTTTGTGACCGCCGACTGACGTGGGGTTGCAATCACGGAAGTCGATGGCCCATTTGCAGAATGGTCCGACAGTGACGACTGGATGAAGGGGGGCGGGTGGTGTTCTTGCTTTGGGGGAAAAAAGTTGGTAGTTCTGACAATGTTTGACTGCGGTGATGCAATCAGTAAATAATGAAGGCCAAAAGTAACCTGCGCAGATGATCTTTTGGGCGGTGGCCATACCGGAGAAATGGCCTCCGCAGGCACCGCTATGGCAATCATTAAGGACTTGTTCTTCCTCGTCATGAGATAGACAGCCTCGTAAGATGGTATCGATGCCGCATCGATAAAGTACATCACCTAATAAGAGGTATCAGGGGGCGTGATGTCGTATGCGACGGCGTCCGTCGCGATCGATGTGAGGTCGAAATTTTTGTGTGTGGAGGTAGATCAATATGTCTCCGTACCATGGGTCGTCAGAGGAAATGATGAAAATATGATCGTCGATGAGATCCGTTTGGATAGCAGGTGATGACGAAGAGGACGGGAGATCTGTGATTAGTTGAGTGAGTGCTAGGGCCTTGGTGCTCTTTGGGGTCTTGAAGGTCAGGTCATATTCCTGCAGGATAATCACCCATTTAGCTACACGGCCTTGAATAAGGCGACGTGTCAAGAGGTAAACCATGGGATTAGAATCGGCGACGACTATGGTGTGGCTCAGGAGAATATAATGTCGCAACTTTTGTACTGAAAAAACAACGGCGAGGGCCATCTTTTCTTCATATGGGTATCATATGGGTGGGCCAGACAAGGTCTGGCTCACATAGTAGATGACATGCTCTTTATGAGCAGTATCTTCTTGTATAAGAACTCCAGATACAGCATGCTCGGATGCTGAAACGTAGAGGGTGAAATATTTTGTGAAATCTGGAGGAGAAATCAACGAGCCGTTTGTGAGTGCTTTCTTTAAGTCGGTGAAGGTTGTCTCTGCTTGTTGGTCCCATATGAAACGGGTATGTAGACGTAGGAGTCGTAGGAAACCGTGGACCGTTGTGGCGTAGTCAGGAACAAAGCGGCGGAGGAAGTTGGACCTCCCTTGTAGGCTTTGTAGTTGTCGTAATGTACGGGGTGACGGTAACTCTAGAATGGCTTAGACTTTTAAGGGGTCTACAGTGATGCCTTTTTCTGAGATAACGAAACCCAGCAGGCGACCTGATGTAACGTAAAAGACACACTTGAGAGGGTTCAAGCGGATGTTGTATTTTCGATAATGCAGGAAAACCTGTCGAAGGTCGTCTAAATGGTCAGATCGCTTCTTGGATCGAGTGGTGAGGTCGTCCAGATAAACTTTTATAATTTTGTGTAGGTTGTGGAAGCAATAAGTCATGGCGTGTTGGAAAGTGGATCCAGCATTTTTGAGACCAAAAGGCATGATGCGATAGGCGAAGGTGCCCCATGGGGTGGTGAAAGCTGTCTTATACTAATCTTCTTTACGGATTCTGATTTGGTTATATCCGGAGAAACCGTCCATAAAAGAAAGGACCTCATGTGCCGCACATTCATCGATTAATTGGTCAATAAAAGGCGTGGGGAAATTGTCCTTGGGACAAGCGAGATTGAGGTCTCGAAAATCAGTACAAACACGTATAGTGCCCACTTTTTTGTTTATTGGTACGGGGTTTGAAACCCAGGTGGTGTAAGCAATATGATATATGAATCCTGCTTTTTGGAGTTTTTCAATCTCATCTTTAACAGCTAGGAGTTTGGACGGGTGAATTGGTCGTTGTTTCTGTCGGACAGGAGGCACATTGGGCCAAGTGTTGATGTGATGTTCCAGAATTTTGGAATCGAGGCCAGGCATCTCGGTGTAAGACCAGGCGAAGACATCACGAAACTCTTGGAAGAGTTTCTTATATGCCTGATTTTTCGCTTGAGTGCATGATGCGCCTAGCGAGATGAGCTCAGGTTTTCCAGGTGTGGTGGAAATATTGATTTTTATAATAGGGGAAATGTTGGACATGTTCCCTTCTTCAAAGGCATCCGGTGCTGGGATGGGGTCCTTGAACCAATCAACCTTAGTGGGTAGGAAATCTTTCGATTCGACTGATAGCTGGTTTGCTGCGGTGGATGTAGACGCCTCAGGGAGGAAGTATGAGCGATGATGCATATCGTCCCCAGCGGTAGTCCGGTGCGGTGAGTGTTTCTAGAATTTGCTCATCGGTATGGAAGTAATCAGACCATAAATTGATGGGTTCTGGTTTGTACGTGGTTGAAATCATATAGATGGTATTGACTTCTTTTGAAGAGGATGATTGCGGAGGGTAGATCTCCTCGATGTGGGGAGGAGATATCTCTAAGTCGACGTTATTTAATTCGTACAATGCGGCTTTGTAATCTGGTAGATCAGGGAAATGATGTGAGTAATGGCCGTAAACACTGCATATGGCACAAGGATGGTTGGTACGCAGTGATTTGTCGCGAGGCTGAGGAGGCGGCTCGAGTCTTACTATTGGGATTCCGGTGTCATCGTCTAACATATTCCTATGGTCTTGGAGGGCCGGTAATTGTGGACATTGATGAGTCAGATGGCCTAACTCATCGCACAACAAGCATTTAGGAGGAGCACGAAATACGGGTGGGGGTTTAACTGCCTTGGGAGGTGGTACAGCAGTGTATAGTTGTGGACCTCTGCCCCCAGTGGGCTTGATGAGAGGAGGGGGATTCATTGAGGACGAAGGGATTGTGACACCGGGAGGTGGTTGAGTAGTAGTGACAATGGGTTGTACTGGTTGGAGGACGACATTTGGTGTCGGCGGGGGAATGGGAGGCGGAATGTACCACACAGGTAATCCCAAGGTTAAACCGGGGAGACTAAGGGTAGCCATAACCGAGGCACTTACTACGCCCGAGGGGGGGAATAGGAAGGGGATTGTGTGGATGGGTGTAACACCAATGTGAATAGGTACCAATGGTGGTTTTGGAAACAAGGGCGGTTGATTGTTGGGTGGTTGAATATTGTGGGAAAGTGTACATAGGTCAGATACGGCGGTTGTGGGTGGCAGGGGCGGAATAGATTGGAAAGTTGAGGTCATTGGTGTATTTGAGTAAAGTCCGGGTCCCACATAGGACACAAACGAGGTGGTTGCACTAGAAACGGGTTGTTCAACCATGGGGAGAATATTTTCGGGTGCAGCGGGGGCATTGGGATCATAGTAGGTGAGTTGGTCGATCTTGACCACGTGTCCGTCATGGGGGAACATCATGGTACGAAAGACGGATGAGGAAACCGCCTGCATGGCGTACATGTAGTTGCGGCCAAGTAAGAGGTTATAATCGAGTTGGGCATTGATGACCTCTATGTCAATGAGTACGGTTTTACCACCCAACTGGACGGGGACATTGGATAGTAGACCTTGGGGTTGAGCTGACCGGCCATCGTAGGCTCACAATGCAGTGGTGGACTGCTGGAGAGTAGGGGATCCCAACTTCTGCCAAACGAATGTGGACATAACGCATGTAGAGGCACCTTCATCGATGATACATCGATGGATGACAAGATTTCGAACGGAAACAGAAACTTGGAATGCTAAGGTGGAAGGCAGGCGTGGTTCAGACTGGTACAAATCAAAGGCCATCAATTTCGAATCATTTGGGTCAATCGCCCCAATGGTGGAAAGTAAAGTATTGCGCTGTGAAGGACAGTTTTTCAAGACTTCTAACGCAGACATGGCTGCGGGAGACTAAGCTAAGTCATCTACAATGTTGTAATTTGACGCAGCCCGTGCATTGGGGTTATTATTGATACGACGAAGTGGGAAGCGAGGTTCTTTAGAGGCGCCATCGAGTGGAACCGGAGGTATACGTAACATCTGATCAGTGGGATGAGCGTTAGTATTCTTGTCGGCGGGGGGGGCTTTGGAGGTAGAGCCATATTGGTTCTGGTGGGTTTGGATATTAACATCGTTAGAAGACATCATTAACAAGTGGTGGGTACCTGAATCAAACATGGGTTGATCAGGAGTGGCATAAGTGATTTGTTGTTGTGGTGGTGCGTTGCCTTGAGGGGGAGCCAACGGTTGAGTAGTCACTACGGCTTGGGTTGGTAAGGGATTTTATAGTACCAATGGTTGATGCTGAGGTGGAGGAGGGTTGGGCGGGGCTTGAGGAGCTCCGTGTCCCTGAGGATGGGCATCATCAGTCCAGAGTTGCCGAGCTCGCTCCAAATGTGGGCAAGCATGGGTATAGTGGCCATAGACCCCGCAAATAGAACAAGGATGGTTTGTTCGTAAATTAAGATTTTTGGCTTGCTTGTGTGGCCGATCAGGGTTCTGATGGGTAGGTGCCACGTTATTATTATGTGGAGGATGGGGAGGTGGTGGCCCTTGGTTATGTTGTTGATTGTTGCCGTGGTTACGTCCTCTTCCACGGTTTTGTTGGCCACCCTGGTTGCGTTGGTTGTTTTGGTATTGGGGCTGATTTTATTGTGCGTACACTTGCCCTTGAGCATTGGGGGGATTCTGGGGAGTCGCAGGTGTGGGAGCAGGTTGCGGTGGATAATATGCTGGTGTGGCTAGAGGTGGTCCAGTTTCCTATTGGGGTTGTTCGTAACCCTGAGCTATTGGAGGTGTTGGGTTAGCTGTTGTAGCTTGCTGTGGGTAATGCATCGGTTGTGGCGGAAACTGAATCGGGTTCTGGGTGGTAGGTTGGTTACAGTATGTAGGAGGTACATATTCCAATGGCGCTTGCCCATAGCAATGTTGTGGACAAAAGGGTCCATGAGTGTGGTGGGTCTGATTCGTTGGAACGTAAGAAGTTGTCGCTCCGGAATTAGATGTAGCCCTAGAGAGGTCTGGGGCGTGTATGGTGCTCACCATGCTGAAAGGTTTAGTTTGCGATGTGACTTGGCCAATAAGACCATCAACGGCATGTGATGCCCCCGGCGTGTCACCGCGTGAAGAATCGCCTCGTGGGGTGTCTGGTATGATGGTGTATAAATAACCCGATTGGGCATAAGTGAGGTCAAATTGTTGAGCTTTTAGGATAGCTTCTTCTTCTGACTGGGGTCGTTCGGAAGCTATGTCTTTTGCTATGAGGGGTAGGAGTGATTTAAGAAACCAGTCCAAAAATATACGGCCATCCAGTTTAATTTTGCAGAGGCTACGACGCTTGCGCCACTCATGGATGTGGTTCGTGATATGGGTACCTGTGTTTTGTCTGCAAGACAACAGTATTTCAACTCCTGCATCGTAACGTACAGGTAGCTGAAAAAACTGAAGGAAAGTGGAGGTGATAGACGTAAAGGTATGGTGAGTCCCATGTGGTTGTTTGATATACCACTTAGCTGCAGAGCCAGTGAAGGTGCGCTGTAACAGACGGAGGTGGACAGAATCGTCCACTATGGAGTTAGAGGAACACCATAAATGGAAGGACATAATGTGGTTTTGAGGGTCCTCCCCTAGTTTTCCTTCAAACTTGGGGATGTCGGAAGGGAGCTTTGTAGGCATGGGAGGCCATGTGGGGTTGTGCCTGATTGGATCGTTGGTTAGCCTGGCTAAGTCTGGTAAGTTCAGACTTGCCATGTAAGGCAAACTAGCAGACGGGTGTGGTATAGGAACTGGGACATAACTATTAATGTTGGCATTGTGTAGTGGTCCAGTCATCCCTAAAGGTATGTTAGGTATTGAAGGTATATGACCTCCAACTGTTGTGGATTGGTGTGGGCCGACATTTCCAAGTGCAACGTGGGTTACACCGGGGTTAGGAATAGTACCAGAAACTCCTGGGATCTGGGTTGTGGTAATCACAGGTGATGTGATTCCTATGTTGGGCATAGCCATAACAGGTGGTGGCCCTGTGTTGGGCATTCCTAAAGGTGGAGTGCCCCCTATATTAGGCATGCCTAGAGGGGTGGTTGTTGCCATGGATGGCACAGCAGTAGAAGGGTTTGTGGATGTATCTCCTATAGTGCTGGTAAAAACTGGGTCGTATTGTGTTCCATCCATAAGGTTGGTTGGTGATAATATAGTAGGGTTTTCGGATTCAGCCTCAGAATCAGATGTGAAGTGAGGCATGTCAGAATCGGATGACGCTATGTTTGTCCGATGACGTGTCGAGTCAAGGGATAAGGATCTACGTCAGTGACGTGGAGAGCCAAGTAGACTGAACTGAGGGGGTTCACCCTGAAGACGACGAGATCGTCTAAAATTCTCAATGGTGAGAAATATGTTTTTCTAAAAATGTTTCAGTGTCAGGTGGTGATATATAAAAAACTCGAAACCCTGATGTAACCAAGAGTGCAAAAAGGGGAGTGAAAAGAAAGGCTCTCAGGCCAAAAAATCAACCTCAAAAGGTACTTATTATAGCAGCTGTGCTATAATAAGTGGAGGGATGCAACAAAAATGGTCAGAATACCAACAGTCAAACAGCTTCTAGAAAAAAGAGGTGCTACTAGACCAAAGGTGGATTGTATCATGCAAACACCTAACTAGAAGTATTGTGAGTCAACAAACGATATCCTCTGCAAGGTGATGAAATCCAAGTCAGACAATATTGAGTGTTGAATCAACGGCTAGATATCCCCCTACCGGGAGGGACACCGGGTAGAAAATCCTAAAGAATGGCAACTAGGATACTCCGTTCATGACACGTTCAGAAAAGGTAAATCTGCCATTTGGTCCTTTTACCGCAATATCCCCATACAGGGATATCCCGAGAACTGCGAATGGTAGCCTTCAGTTACTGAATGGATTTCGGTATTCCACTCAGACTTCCGGAACCATCCTGGAGACTTCAACCCTCCTAAGGGAGAGGCCCTCTAATAAACTGGTAGTGACCGTGCCAAAAAATGCTAGGAGATTTTGGTTCCCTAATGGACAACAGCTATGTCTCAAATGTAATAACTGAGGGGTGTTATTGGAACACCTATCCCCTCAATTCTACCTAGCTACAAAGTTCTTTTAAATGTTCCCCAAGTGAGGTTAAAAGTTGGTTGAAATTAGGGTAACTTTTAAGGCTCAGTTTAAATTATGTGTTTGAGTGGGTGCACGAGTGGTATTTTAAACTGAAATTGAAAAATGTAAATGCTTTGCAAAAAGTATTCAAAAACAAATGATCTTTGAAATAAGAAAGCAAATAATATGAATAATTCAAGAAATAAATGGATTTTTTTTTTTTAAAATTGCTATGGGCAAAATATCAAGGAAGTAAACAGTAAATTTTTTTATCTAGATAAAATGCAAATAAAGCTTTCTTTCGATTTTTTGAAAATATTTGTAAAAAGACTTTTTCAAAGGTGCATTCTAAATAGTAAAAAGATTTATATGGCTGTAATAATGCAGGAATTTTAATACTGTAAAATAGCTAAGTGTGCAGAAAATACAGCAAAAAATTAATTTTCTAACGGATTGGCTGAAGGGAAAAAATTTGCATCGCGGGTTTTGGCAGAATAGCCGCGATGGACCGCGCGGGTTTCTGTCACACAGTCGCGATGGGCAGCGCGGGTTTCAGCCGCAAAGCCGCGGTGAGCCGCGTGGAAAAAAGCTGAAAGGTCGCGATGAGCCGCGCAACTGTCGGGCTAAAAACTGCGAGGTGAAAACCGTACACGGACGCCGAAAAATGAACCCGAAAATTGGCAATTTCGGGTTGAAATTTCGGGTTGTTAATGGCAATAGATGGGGCCAAGATCTAGAGTAGCAATGGATCTGCTGTCTAGGATGGCAGATCTATGGTTTTAAAGGATAAAAATTAATAAAAAACTAAGATCTAAAGCAAAATTTGAGATCTAAGAATTCAAAGCCAGCGGAGTCGCCAAAAACTGTTGGATTGGTTTTGCAACCAAGCTTAGTGCTATGGGCACCTATCAACAAGTGATAGCAGTTTCAATAGTAAAAGCAAAATAATTGTAAATCTAAATCTAAAACTAAACTAAACTAGCATGTGCATCATAATAAACTTGGAAAGAACTTTGAAAACAAGAACAAGAAAATATGAAAAATAACTTTGTATTAAGAATGGGGGCAAGCAAGTGCTTGCAATAGTGATACCTTCAAATGGTGAAGATTGTTGAGTAGCTCCAAGGGTGAGCAGCTCCAAGCTCCAATGGTCTCTTCCCCAAGATTGCTTACAATGGCCAAAAGCTCATGAGAGATTTTGGCAGCATGAGGATAGGATGATGGATGGATGGAAAGTGAGGAGCCCCTACCACCTTTTTATAGTTTTTGGTGGTGGGGAATACCATTTATGGTTTTGAGGAAACCAATGGTATTGACCAACATGGTTTAGGTACCTTTTCCCTCATTTTTCCTTTTTTGAATATTTTGAATATTTTTATTCCCTTTTTAATATTTTTGGGAATTATGGACCCTTTTTCAGGGGTTTTTATGCTTTTTGAGGAAAAATATTCATTTTGAGTGGAAAAAGGGGTGTATTAAGGTCTTTTGGTGACCTTTTGATGGTTTTAGAGGCTCAAATGGTGAAAAAGTGGACAAATGGGTCATGTGAATAAGGAAATGAGCTAGTGAGCACTTTTTGGGTGTTAACAGCTTCTGAATAATTTTTATGAGGACTGGGCAAGATTCAATGGGACTATCTGCTTTAAAAATATACCAATGTTTCCATACTTGCTAACCCTTCTTTGCAGACCAGTTGCGAGCAGCGACCAAATGAGACAGTCTGCTGGAGATCCTAGCACTCCTAGCACTGTCAGACTATGAGGGGGTGATACCCACGTGACCAAAGCAAGTGACGGGATGCTGCACCTGGCATGCATGCACCAATTTTGTGGTAAGACATAGTGTCGACGCAATAGAAGGATTGATAGTGTTTGGTATACACTCTTTACCCCAGCCATGTGGCCTTCATGGAATGACGCGCGTGGATGCTAAAGCTACATAATTATATTTTTTGTTTATAATTTTTGTTTATATTTTTATTTAGATACTGATCCCAGCCATAATCGTCATTTGGATTATATAGGTAAACGAATTTAGTTCAATATTTTAAAGCTTCTTTCAGTAGATATAGGTACTGTACAGTGCTCATGAAATATGTTTGCCTACCTGAAGGTTTTGTTCTTTGGTCCCAAGATTGTATATTTTGATTTTCAATAATTTAGTGATATGTACGTATGTAGCAGCTGCGACGTCTGTATTGCAGATTTGGGTGAGAAATATTTTTTTTTTGGTTCAAATCAGGAGAAATCGTTCGTATGCATAAGATGGCTACAGTTACTGGCACGCCTTTTATAGCAGTTGGAGATCTAAACGCTCGGCCCGATCGTTCTCTACTGGAGAAGCATCACCAAGCTCTGGCTAGCATCGAATCAGAGTTATAATCCATTCTTAAAAACCTATTCGGTAAATAAATTTATATTTCCAACATAGTTATGTATTGATTGACGCAATCATAGGAAACCGAAATAGTATGAGATCTCTAATTTATCTGTAAGTTATGCTCAAATTGATGTAATAGTAGGGAAACCGAAACAGAGATAAACTCTGTGGCAGATAATAAGTTTTTATTTCCAAAATCACCATATTTCCAGGTTGACATAATTGTGGTAGTGGATACAGAGATGAATTCGACAAGTTATTTTTAGTCATTATGATTATTGTAATCATAGCTGCTGTATCGGTCGAGCTACTCTATATTAACGATGAAATTTTATAACTACTTCTTGAGGAGTTAGATTAATATGGAATAAACGTCTGTCATTTTTATATTTCCACCGAGTTTATTGGATAAATCATGTGTAAGCAATATAATTGCTGCTAAGTAAGAAGAATGACGATTTCGCTGTATATATGTATAGAGTTATGTAAAAGAGAAGTGTGGAAGTTATAGTGAATATAAAGAAAGTGGTGGAAATGGCATACTTATTTAAATTATATTGAGTCTTCTTAGTTAGGAAAAAATTACTTATGTAAAAAAAAGGAATGTGGAAATTATATTTATATAAATCTACTTTAGTTACCATTGCTTTCCTTTAATTAATAGAAGTCGCATATGGGTAGATTAAGAATGTTTGGATCTAATATTCTATTTTTCATTAAGATTGAAGTTTTATATATAGTTTCTCATTTTATTATGAATAATTCCTTTGAATGGAACGTCATATTATGCCTGGGAACTAAGAATGAACCGAATAGGTTTTTAAGAATGTAAATGGATATAATCATTAAGTTCGGTCCGATCGTTCTCTACTGGAGAAGCATCACCAAGCTCTTGCTAGCATTGAATCAGAGTTATGCCAGAATTGAAGGCCATTGCCGCTCCTTCATGTCCACCTGACATGGATGAGGTTCACTGGGAGTCTGCAAGGGTAAGACATGCTTATTTTGTGGCTAAATTAGTTTGTAAAATGTTTTGAAAGTCTATCTTAACGGTTATTGATGTGAGTGCAGGTAAAGATGGAAGCTTGGGCCAAGAAAGACACTGAAAAGGAAAAGCTTCCCTACGATGTTGTCACCCATGCTATAGTTGGGTTATTTATAGTCCTATTTCCTTACTCATTTATTGCTATAATTTCATGTTCAAAACAGTCTGTGTATTATATAGAATCAGAATTTTGGTCTATGCAGTATATGAATATAACCCAATTTCAGACATTAAGCTCCAGTGGATTAAAAAATAACCCAATTTCAGACATACGTTTAGCTAGAATAATGATATTACAAATAAATAACTCACTTTTATGAATAGATGAAATACCCATAGATGAATAAAGCAAGTTTTCCTTCATTTTACTCATCACATTAGGATATGTTCTATTCCACCGCAAACATTGGATTTTTCATCTTAATTTTTAAGCATGTAACCCCTTCGACTGAAGCGTTGGAGCATACCTGCAGCTACATATTTAAGAACACAATAGGAAAACAATGCTTTGAAAACCATGAACACTAACGATTTTGGATGACTTAAGCACCAGTAAACAGTCCTTAGCAAGCTAATATGTCAGGCATATTTTAAACCTCCTGAGGATTTTAATGGAGAAACTAGCTTAGTTTATATAAACATTTCTAGTTTATCCTCTCATTGAGATTTAATCTTCAAGACAAAGCTTTCAAATCCCCTTATGGTCAAATGACAATCTTGCTTTCAATTGTGAGATCATGTGAACCCTGATCATCCAAGAGTTTATATAAAAAAAATTCCATGTTCTATCAAGAAAAATAAACCAGTTTAACTCGTTTTACTTGGGATGACATATGTTTAGGAATTGTTTATTCAGAACTAATTCTTAAAGTTCCGAGAAAATCTGCTAATGGTGTCGACTTTTAAATCCAGAAGTAGTTATTGGCAGGTACCATACAGGAATCCTGATTTACCCAAAAATCTGCGATTCACAAAAAAAAATTCGCTTACCAAGACTTTTATCGGTGCCATACAAAGACAAATTGCGGTATATTTTGACGAAGTCAATGTATGCTACAGAAAATTAACCATCCCAACTACCGCAGTATTCACATCTGAACATAAAGGAAGAGACACGTGCACGGAGTATGTTGCAGAGGATTATGAGTTGTTAGCAATTATTCATAATTCATAATTCGTAGGATAAAAGACAACAAAAACGCTCCGCTTTTTCGGTGAAAGTTTCATCAAAACCGGTCAAATTTGTTTCTGGAAATTGTTATTTCCATATTTTTGCAATCTCAGCAATCCTAATTCCTACTTACCTCTTTTAGACTAAATGCCTTATTTTAAGCCTATCTCTTTTAGATTAAATGCCTTATTTTAAAACTATCTAGATCCTTGAAATTACGATTTGAGCACTCCATTGCAATTTTAGCTATTCTTCCTCTTCCGGATTTGCACGAATCGAGGGCGTTTTAGTTAGCCCTTGTACTACTCCGTAGAAAACTAGCATTATTAAATGGGATGTGAAATGTATATATCAAAACATATCAGATAATAAATTTGGGGAAAATAAAGTGTACTATATAATTTTATGGATAAAAAATTAGCTTAATACTTTTAAACGTTTTGAGAATGTCTAAATGACAAAACTACTAAAATTTCATAAATAAATTATATGTATATCAAATTTGAAATTGAATTATATATAAATAAGAATATTAGTTTCTTAATAAAAGTTTTGAAATTTTTTAAATGCCCTAAAATTTCTAAAATTACATAAATAACTTACAATTATACCAAATTTGAATTTGAGTTATTTACTTCTGAACAAACTAAAGTTTTCAAGAAAATCATTTTAGATAAATATTATCCTACTGTACATACTGAAGGGAGGCGCATCCTTATCCACTCACCACAGACTTGGACAACAAGATTCTCTTCCCTTGTTGAGCACCATTGGAAAACCGTAGCCCTATGTGAATATTAATTATAAAATAAGGGAGGTGCATCCTTATCCACTCACCACAGACTTGGACAGCAAGATTATCTTCCCTTGCTGAGCACCATTGGAAAACCATAGCACTATGTGAATATTAATTATAAAATAATTATTAAAAAAAATAACATAGATGGTCAGATCGTTTGAGGAGTCTTTCATTTTGTTTTTTTATTGATTTTAGTATATGGTAAATATTTCTGATTTACTCTATTTTTTTAGTGATAATAAATTTATTTTTTATAATTAAAATTATATAAATATTTTCTTTTAATTTCAATGTAATTTTTTTTTTAATAAAATGATTAATTATATAAAAATATTTAATATAATCCAAAAGTAGTGACTAGGATTTGCAGCTATTTCTAAAATTAAACAATTTTTAACATAATCCTAAAGCAGGGACTAGCTGCTTTGCAGTTATTTCTCTTGTTCATCTTATTAAATTTCTTGATTGATATTAGTATAATTATTAAGCTTTGAGCACAAGGCATGTGTCTAAAATCCTTGGACATGTTCAAGGGAGGAAATCCCTATCTTGGGCCTTAAAAGATGCTTTTAGGAATCTAGGACCAAGAAATATGATCAAACACTTGTCTTTGTAAGAGTATTCTTAATGTTTGTGTTTAGGCATTGATTTCATTATAAGGTTTTGATCACTAGTGGAAAGTCTACTAGCCCTCAACCTAGTTAAGAGAAGAAACCTAGGCCTCCTAAATGAATATTCTAGGCATGTAGGGATAATAATGATTTATTAAGCAAACAAAAATGACTTTTTGACATGATCTATGGCCTTATAATAGGGATAATGGGGGGAATTGAAGGACATAAAACTGGGTATTTAAGTATTCAGAGAATAGGCTTGTTTAACGGAGGAAACTCATGCATTAGACCTTAGAGGAAACCTCTAGGCACAGAATATTAACAAGTATACCTCAAACCACAACATAAGAACTCCTAAGGGTATACTTGGCCTAATTTGGGGGTATTAATGTAACTAAGAGGTTTTAAGCACCGCATATGGACATTTAGGCCTTTAACATCTTTAAAATATTTTGTGCATCCAAGGCCAAATACAATAGCTTGAACCACTACACATGACCTATTGGGGGTATTCTCTACCTTTGAGTGAGGAAATAAACACCATTATGATGGTTTTGCTAGTATATATGGGCCATAGACTCTAAGGGAATATTTAAAACACACCCATGAACTCCCAATACTATCCTTGGAATCTGATTGTTTGTATAAGTGACACTAGGTATGAGAACCTTGGACATAGTCATGGGAGGAATCACCTGAATTAGGTCCTAAAGGAAGGTTTCAGGCATCTTGGCCTAAGAGCGATGACTCAAATTATCACATAGGAGATCATGCACTATATAGGATATCATTAATATTAAAGTGGTATGTGGGTGGAAATATATGGTTTTGGCGAAGAAATTGAAAGAAGTATACACTAACATAATATTATTGAGGTAATGGGAAATGATCAAGGCTATGAACCATAACATACACCCTTTAAAGTCAATATTTGGCATAAAAGTCAGATATGGGCACAATCGAGAGTTTTTGCATAGTGGGATAGATTTCAAGGCCTTGGCAAGAGTCATGGGAGGAAAGCAAGAGCCTTATGTAGGTGTCCCAAGGCCTTGGTAATGATATTACAAGGAATGGGACCATGAATTTATCCCTAAATAAACCATTAAGGAATTTAGATCCATTGAGGCACTACATATCTAGGTTTATGGCCTTGGACATGGTCAATGGAGGAGACCTAATTCTTAATCCGTAAAGGAATCTTCTAACCATCCATGGCTAAGAAGGTATCCCCCACCAACCACATTGCTAAGTTAACCTTGACTCGATGAATGAGTCATTGAGCTAATATTGGGATTGGCATACTCCATTGTAATGTGGCCTAGAGGTGAGCAGTGGCTAGCTCACTTGGCTCGACTTGGCCGGTTTAGGTCATGGGAGATAATATATCTATTATGGCATTTTTTTCCCACATTGGGTTTTCCATGTAAACATTGTGTGTCTATTGTTATGTGGTTGCTTGGATTATCTTGTATTATTTTTCTCTTGCATATTTAATATATTAATGCTCGTGTATAAATCCTAATAAGTGGTATCAGAGCATGTGGTTGGTGATCCTTGAAGCCAGATTTTTTGTACTTGAGTTTTAATTAATATGTTGTGAGGTGCATGATCGGTGGTACCTAAAACCCTTGTTTTTTGTTCCTGGTTATAATTCAATTTCCTTGGGTGCTTAAAAGTACTAAAAATCATTGTATCACTCTTATGTGGGGAGAAGGGATGTTGCATCAAGTGTGGAATGAACCATTGGGTAGGCACAAGGGTGGCAAGTGTACTCGTATCCTATCTTGATATGGATTGAAGAGGTTGAGTCTTCGGTTGCAGGAGGAATGTGAGATGGTTTAATCTCGGTTTTGGGACCAAGATTGATGAACCATGTATGTGAAGAGAATTCCTATAGAACTGGCGGTAACATCGGTTGAGGACCCATGTAATATGGTAGGTGGAATATTTTTATATGGACGTCAATGAAAATTTTGTATGAAGGTACAAAAGGAGGCATAGCAGATGACAAGCATGGAAAAGTGAGAGGATGTAGCAATGGATGGTGATGGTAAATTCAACATGAGACACATGAACACAAAAAAAATATTATTACAATGGAGTTCAAAATGTATTACATGTAAATGGGCATATGACTGTAAGACTTGGTTAGGCATGCGTACCCCTATTCACTCACCGGTAAAGTCTAGGTATACCTAGGTGATAGGGGGGAATCCCTGGTAACCCACAAATAAATTCATGTAGACCTAGGTGATCAAGGGGGCATGCAAGATTCCTAATTAAAAAAACTTTGAGGGGGGTTGGTCATTACTCCCAGTCAAGTTTAAAGGGGGGTTTGTTAGGTTAACCTTGAATCGGTCAATGAGTCATTGAGCTAATCTTGGTTTGGGTCAAAATAAATGGTATTTGGTGGCCAATAGTATTTGGTGAACTCCATGGTATTTGGTGTCCCATGGTATTTGGTGGCCCATGGTTTTTTCCCAGATTGGGTTTTCCATGTAAACATTGTGTGTCTATTGTTATGTGGTTCCTTGGATTATCTTATATCAATTTTCTCTTGCATATTTAATATATTAATGCTCGTGTATAAATCCTAATACCACACATGGAATCTTGAGAGTACATTAGCATATTATTGAGGATGTTGGTGTCATTAGGTTATTTTGAGTAATATGTAAATGTCTCGAGGCCTTGGGAATGATGTTCTAGGGAAGGATGCCATGCCTTTAGCCATAAATAAATCATTAAGGCATCCAAAGCCATGAATAATTCCTCAAAGCATCATGCATGAATTCATAGGGGTATCCATTGTACTATGTATATAGGTCTTGTGGCATTGGGGCCTTTGACATGGTTACTGGAGGAGACCTAAACCTTTGCCCCTAAATGAAGCTGAATCTAGCCATCCAAGGATAAGAAGTTTGCCTCCACCAACTACACACGACCTCCTAATGGTGTATTTAGCCTGTGATTGATGATGTTGTTACCATATTTAGGTGGTTTTGAGTAGTATGTACATGTCTCAGCGCCTTGGGAATGATGATCGAGGGAAGAATACCATACCTTTGGCCCTTAAGAAATAATTGAGGCATATAGAGCCATGAACACTACCTAAAAGTACCATGCATGACTTCAGAGGGGTATCTATTCAACTATGCATCTAGGCCTTATGGCCTTGCGTCCTTGGACATGGTCAATGGAGATGACTTGAATCTCAAGCTCTAGAGGAATCTTCTTTCCATCTAGGGATAAGAATATAGCCTCCACCAACCACGCATGGCCTCTTGAGGGTATGATTGGCCTATGATTCATTATGTCAATTCCATTAGGTGGTTTTGAGTAGTATCTACATGTCTCAAGGCCTTGTGAATGATGTTTCAAGGAAAATGACCATGCCTTTGGCCCCAAAGAAACCATTTAGGAATCTAAAGCAATGAACAATTCCTAAAGAGCCATGCATGACCTTGCATGGATATTTTTGCCACTATGTATCCATGTATTGGGGCCTTGGGTCCTTGGACATGGCCAAGGGAGGAGTCTTGAACCTCTGGCCCTAAAGGAATCTTCTAGCCATCTAAGGCTAAGAACATCGCCTCAACCAACCATACATGTATCATTGGCCTATGATTGAGGATATTAATGCCATTATGTGGTTTTGAGAAGTATGTAGGTCTCTTAGGCTTGGTAATGATTATCTATAGAATAAGACCACACCTTTGGCCCTAAATAAACCATTGAGGTATCTAGATCCATGAACAATGTCTCAAAGAACCACTCATGGTTTTGCAAGGGTATCCATGGATATTTGTATCTAGGTCTTGGGGCCTTGAGGACTTGGACATGGTTAATGGCGAAGACATGAACCTTGGTACCTAAAGAAATATTTTATCCATATCAGGCTAAGAAGGTTTCCTCCACCAACCACGCATGCCCTCCTAAGGGTATAGTTGTCCTATGATTAAGGATGATGATTCCATTAGCTAGGTTTGAGGAATATGTATGTTTCTCAATGCCTTAGGGATGATGTTCTAGAGGATATACCATGCCTTTGGCCATAAAGAAACCACTGAGGCATCTAAAGCCATGAACAAATCCTTAGAGCATCATGCGTGACTTCGCAAGGGTATCCATGTCTTGGGACTATGTATCCAAGTCTTGGGTACTTGGGGCCTTGGACATGGTCATGGGAGGAGGCATGAAGCTTAAGACTTAAAGGAACCTTCTAGCCATGTTGGGCTAATAAAGTTGTCTCCACCAACCACACATGGCCTTTTGAGGGTATCACTGGCCTATGATTGAGGATGTCAGTGCCATTAGGTGGTTTTGATTAGTATGTACACGTATCAGGGTGTTATGAATGAAGTCCTAGGGAGTAAGACCATGCCTTTGGATCTAAAGACATAATTGAGGCATCTAGAGCTGTGAAAAATGCCTTGAAGCACCACACATGAATTTTCGGGGGTATCTATGGCACCATGTATCTAGGTCTTGTGGCCTTAGGGACTTCAACATGCTTAATGGAAGATACCTAAACATAGGGCTCTAAAGGAAGCTTATAGACATCCATGGATAAGAAGGTTGCCTCCACCAACCACACATGGTTTCTTAAGGGGATGTTGGTGCCATTAGGTGGTTTTCATAAATACACACGTGTCTTGGGGACTTGGGAATGACATTATATAGAACAGGAACATGCCTTCAGACATACAAAAAATATTTAGGCATCCAAAGCCGTTAATAATTCCACAAAGCACCACACATGGCTTCGTAGTGTATCCATGGTGCTATGCATCCAAGTCATGGGGACTTGGGGCATTGGACATGGTCAAGGGAGGATACCTCAACCTTAGGCCCTAAATGAACCTTCTATCCATCCAAGTATAAGAGGGATACCTAAACCAAGCACACATGGCCTCCTTAGCGTATCGTCTTATGATTGAGGATGTTAGTGCAATTATATGGATTTTAGTAATATTTACATGTGCAAGGCATTGAGAATTATATTCTAGGAAATCCGACTATGTGTTTGGCCCTAAATTAATTCTTAGGGCATTTAGAGCCATAAATAATGCGTCAAGGCATCATGCATAACTTCATAGGGGTATCCGTGGCACTATGTATCTAGGTTTTTAGCCTTGGGGCCTTGGACATGGTCTTTGGAGGACACCTTATCCTTAAGCCCTAAAGGAATATTCTAAACATCTAAGGATAAGGAGGTGGTATCCTCCAACCACACATTACCTCATCAATATATCATTAGCCTATGATTGAGAATGTTAGTTCCATTAGGGTATTTCGAGCAGTATGTAGGTGTCTCAGTTCTTGGGAATGATGTTCCAAGGAAGAAAACCATTCCTTTGGCCCTAAAGAAAACGTTGAGGCATTCAAAGCCATGAACACTCCCTCAAAGCACCGTGCATGACTTGGGATTGGTATCTATGACACTATGCATCTAGGTCTTGTGGCCTTGGGGACTTGGACATGTTTAGTGGAAGAGACCTAAACCTCAAGCTCTAGAGGGATCTTCTAGATATCTAGAACTAAGTAGGATTCATCCACCAACCACAAATGGCCTGTTGAGGGTATCATTGGCCTATGGTTCGGGAAGTTGGTGCCATTAGGTGGTTTTGAGAATTATGAAGGTGTCTTAGGGCCTTCGGAATGACATTCTAGGGATGAATACCTTGCCTTTGGCTCTAAAGAAACCATTGAGGCATCTAGAGCCATGTGTAATGCCTAAAAGAACCATGCAGTACTTTGCATGGGTATCCATGGTACTGTATATCTTGGTCTTGTGGTCTTGGGACCTTGGACATGGTAATGGAGAAGACCTACAACTCAAGTCCTAAAGGAATATTCTAATCATCTAGGGCTAAGAAGGTTTCCTCCACCAAAAAAAGGTGCTTTTTTTATGGTATCATTGGTTTATGATTGATGATGTTTGTGCCACTAGGTGGTTTTGAGAAATAGAGACGTGTCTTAGGGTATTGGGAATAGATTTCCAGGGAGGAAGACCATTCCTTTGGCGGCCCCAAAGAAACCATTGAGGCATCCAGAGCCATGAACAATGTATTGAGGCACCATTGACCTTTAAATGGGGATAGTCATTCCATTAGGGGTTTTTAAACACTAATGATGGGACTCAAGGCCCAAGACATGATTAATAAACCAAATCCTTAATCCCTAAAGTAATCTTCTAGTCATCTATGTACAATAACAATGCCTTTAAGTACCACACATGACCTATTAATAGATCCATTTGCATTTGAGTGGTGATAAGGATTCAATTAGCAGTTTTTGAACTCTAGGTATGGATCTTGAGTCCCTTGACATGGTTGGGGTAGGGAACTTGAGCCTTAATCCCTAAAGGAGAAACCTAGGCATATAAGGAAAATAATGACACCTCAAGCTAGCACACATGACTTCTATGTGGGTTTATGTATGGCATTAGGTGGTTTTTAGTAGTAGGCATAATTCTTGGGGCCCTAGAAATGATCAAGGGATGAGTCCCATATCTTATATCATAAAGGAAGTTTTGAGGCATCTAATTCCTAAGGGACGCATTGAAGCACCACATTCAATCTCCAACATAATCCTTTCCCTCCAAGCGGGGATGTTAGTTTGTTTAGAAGCTTCACATGATTAGGTATGGATCTTGGAGCCTTACATGTTAACGGGTGGAAACCAAATCTATGACCACTAAAAGAAGCTTATAAGTATCCAAATGGACTTCTTACAAAAATATATTTTATTTAGAAAATGAAAAAATAGAAAATACATTTTAATTATAAAAATAAATTTAAATATAAAAATATATATATTTTTAATATCATGAATATGCAATAAATTGTTTTATTTACATGTTCATTTAAAAAATAAAAAACCACTCAATACAATTTCAACATTCCTTGTCTCACTTTCGCAGGAAAAACATTCCCTGTCTCACTTCAAATATATGCTAGTAACATAAATAGAAAAGGTTAATTCTAGTTCCATTTCATGTGTACATACTCTCCCAATGATGGTATTCAAAATTTTGATTAAAAAAATAATAGAGTTGTTTTGAGCTATGCATATAAAATATATATTTATATTTTTTGTAAATTTGTAGGCATACATGTTTTGATTAAAAAAATAATAGAGTGGTTTTGAACTATGATAATAATATATATATATATAGGAAATTTCTAGGCATACGTACATAAGAGTTGGTCAGGGGTGTGACTACACAGGTTTCAATGTCGAGACATAAGTATAACTACAGTTAATATCTTTCCCAAAGGGAAGGATGATTTGATCTGGTCCATATTCTGAAAGCCCCATTTTTTTGGTCAGAATCCTTGTCTTCCTTCTTCTAAGGGTCAAATTCAAAAGGGAAGAATGATTTTTTAATGCTGAAATCCATAGTGAACCAAATCAAAGTAAAGGAGTTACAGAAGCTGAAATGTTACTTTCAGATGCGTGAGAAGCAATGCAGGGGAGAGAATGGATTCAAATGCCATTATATTTCAAAGGGCCACCAACGCCAAATGTATGTTTTTGGCCAAAATACCGACAGATTCGATGACAGCTACTCACTAGAATTTGAAAACTCATCTATGGAGAATGTCAAGAAAACGCACAGGTTCAGTTGTGTGGCCACCAGGTTGTCTACAACGAATACGTCATTGATCACTGCCAAATCCACATCAAGGATACCTTAACAGATTTTTTCAAGTATTTGGGAAGGGATGGGGAATGCAAGGTCGATGAAACCCCCAAGGGTTCGTTTATTACCTTCATTCTAGAGAACCGTGGAATTTGTTGAAGGAGAGTCTAAAAAACAAGAGGGTCAGGTCAAACTTGGCAGAGGAAGAGCAACACGAGAGGGAAATCGAAGGGAAAATTGAATGAGCCTAGAAATTGGTGGCCAAACCAAGCATAAATTCCTCTTCACTCGAGTCTCCTCTAGATTTAGAAAAGGCAGAAAGCATTCCAAATGGTAAGACTATTTTCGCTTTTCAGAGGACCTGCAAATAAGTAAACACACCAAAATTATTTTGAGCAAATGCGAGGCATTCTGGATGTCATATTTTGATGTGAATTTCAGTCATGCATAAATTGGGTCTTAACAGGTGTGCCCTACTTGGTTGTGTTTTATGGAATGATTTTGGTGGTAGAATATAGTTCCATGTTGAGTGCATTAGGAAACAAATTTTGGGCGATGACTAAAGATTCTTAATCTAATAGATTACTTGTAGGTTGTGGCCTCAGAGGAACACATAAATCTTTCCATTTTCAATTTTAATTGCATTTACCTTCTATTAAGAGGTGGAAGCCAAGGAATATTGGCAGTTTTTGTAGAAGGAAGTTCTTTTTCTCATTTCAAGGCTGAGTTTATTTTTTAAGAAGTATCCTATATATACATGCCATACAGATTTTTTAAACTTATAATTTTCCCTGGTTGCATTTAGTGAAAAGCAGCAATGTGACTTCCACAGAAAATAGACCATGCCCAGAAAAATTCAGTAGACTGACATATTCAAAATACATCCTAACCATCCCCAATAGTTTGTTCTACAAAGTAATATATGAATCATTACTCAATTTGTTTTCCAATGATATGTTTATTCTCACATTCTTACAGTAAAAAGGACTTAGAAATTGTTTTGTTTTCTTGAGAAGTTCGATTCTCTTCAACTAAGTAGCAATATCATTAACATAAATTGTATTTTTGTCTGACAGAGATTTTATGAAAGGTTTCATTCCACATACATACATGTACATGGAGGTTAGGTAATCTATGGTCATGTTCCAGCTCACGCTTTGGTTAGGAAAGTGTGGAAGGAAAAATAGAGAGTCTACTGATGGTTGTTTTGATTTGCATTGATTTGTTGTGATCCTCAGTACAACATAGGATGTGTTCAAAGTAGAAGGTAGTATTCTTGAGCAAGAAGTAGAGTAACCCTAAATGCCTTTTCCACAAATTTCCAAATTATGGATGGATATTGACTTGTTGGCAACTTCGCCATGAGAGTAGAAAATTGGAAGTGTGTGGGTTTGGAAGATTGGATGTTGTCAAATCCCTTGGATTTTAGAACTGTAGAACAGTTCAGATGTTCTGAAGCCTGCTTAAGTTTCAAAAATAGCTGGAATGCCCTTGATGGATGAGTGGATACAAATCACCTACTTGTTGATTGGCCTTGCTGAATTGTTGTTGAATGTTTAAATCATACATAAGAATGTTTCTTGCTTAGTCTTTATCTGAATCTAAGGGACTAAATTAACCTATAGAATTGCATGTTACATATGTGACTCATTTATTTGGCTTGTGATCCTTTGTATTGTTTCATAGAATAGGAAAAAAATCCTAGGTAAATTTTGGCATGCATTAGAGAAAATGAGTATGTATATCATTGATTCATTAAACTCTTTGGTTTCTGTTGGTCGAATGCTGCAAGTTTTTATTGATTGAACAACATTTTTTTTTGTTGGTATATCTTTGATTCATTGAACTCTTTGGTTCCTGTTGGTTGCACGATGACAAGTTTTTGTTGATTAAACAACAAAACAAAAATCTCTTTCCTTGTGTTGTATTATTAAAACAAAACTAACATTTGATACAAAGCTATGTTGCAGGAAACGCCGCCCCCTCCATGTCCCTAGGCCGTTTCCGGCTGGAAACACGAAAACGTGTATCGTACGGCATGGAAATGCGTTTCCGTACGGACGAGCCCGTTTCCCAAGATGGAAACGCATCCCCTCCGTACGAAAATTCATTTCCGATACATATTTTGTCTGTAAGGCCACGTTTCCAAAAACAATTTTCTAGCTAATGAAAAATATCACCCTATTCAGTAGTAGTTGGTAGTATTAAATGGTAATATTAAATTCTGCATTCTCCTTATATTTCATTTTCTATCCTTTTACTTAAATTTTTAACATTACCATTAATTGTTTCAGGATGTTTGAGAGTGGTTCCAACCTCATCAGACTTCATATGCAAAAAGTAGAATTTTAGATTCCATTCAAAATTCAACAGACTTAAGAGTTTTCAGGATTTCAGGATTGCAAAGTTTCCATCAGTTTATATCATGTATGAGGGTATGGGATTGGCATTTAATCAAGCACATCAACCCCTGTATGTACCTTGACGTTGCTGGTGTTGATTGTTGAGCTCCTTTGTCATGACTTGAATACAAATGTACTCTTCATTTAAGCAAAACCACTTATTAAGAATGTGAAGCTTTTTCTACCTTATTTTAGCGATTTTAGTAGGAAGTTTCATTAAAATTGCAGGGTGTTGAGTCATTGACTAATGTCCTTGGAGTATCAACTATGTGATTCAAGTTAGAGGCAAGGGCTAAAGTGTAGAGGAGGGAGGCATAGGGTGCTATTAATGAATAGGATCCCAATATAGGCAATGATTCGCTAACATGTATGATTTATGATTTATTTTCACATTCATTTTTTTAAATGTCCTTGCTCATATATTATATATATATATATATATATATATATATATATATATCGTGTTTCCCTGTTTCCAAAATTTTTGGGGGTCACGTTTCCAACGCGTCTCCATTTCGAAAACTTGTCCTTGTTTCCCTGTTTCGTGAAACTTAGGTATAAAGTTTCTTTAAGGGGAGTGATATGTAGTTCCCTGCTCCTTTCCTACCTAGTTAATTTTGTAATTTACCAGCAAGACCTTATTATTATGTTTAATTGTCATACAATTAGTGTGATTGATTAATTATAACAATTAGACTACTTCTGGAATAGGTATTGCAACGATCTATTTTAGTTTTAACAGTTTATTTTCTATTTTGCAGAGCAGTTTCATTTAATTTCCTAATTATTGTTTTGGTTCTTAAGAATTTCTCATGGCATGGGTTTCATCTTTTGTATTTATCTATATGTATTTATTTCCATTTTTCAACAGTTTCCAAACAAATGCCTTCATTTTATCTTTTCATTTTCCTCTAATGACAATTTTTCAATTTCAGTGACATCATTGATATGGATTTGTGCAACACCACTGGTAGTAAGTCCCAAACAAATGTGCAACAAACATTAGAATGTGATAGGTCAAAATGGTAATGGTATTTGAAATTTCCTTCATGCTACTAAGCTTTGTTTTAACACAAGTGATCACCTTTTCATATGGTTATTGCTTACAAAAAGTGGCAAGTTGTCTACAAAGTATATTTTAGAGTAGAGCCCTTCTTCATACTACGCCTTTTTCCCTTCATTCTATGCATGATTAAACAAATGGTGTTGCTATCATCTTCTATCATTGATATTTGTTCAGCAATACATTGTTGCCAATGGCATTTATTTATAGCATAAGTTGCTAAACTATAAGAGTCTACTACAATGTTTCCCAACCTCTTGCATTGCCCTTTTTCCTAGTTTTTCTTTAGTCTTTTTCATGCACTCTTCTTTTATAGTTTACCACATAGATGGCCGTGAATAATTTTTTTACCTCAATTAATTGAGGATTGAAGTTTTGTTGTGTATACATGGATCTTAGGCTTAATTTAGCAAGACAAATGACAAAATGCTTGGCCTGGAAAAGACTAAAAATGCTATTTTTCTTTCCGCATATAAAAAATCTCACGGAATCTAGCCTTGTGGACTTTGTCAGGGATCATATCGTTGTGAGAAATGTATCATAGTCTCTATGGAGATCTAAGATTAGTTTTTAATTTCTTATATGTATTGTTAATAGACACTTGGATACTCTCTAATTCTATTAGCTAATGATAAAGCCAATTTGAAGGAATATTTGTTTTTGCTCCAAAAAATGTTTAAATCATTTTTATTCAATTGTTGTAGTTAATATAAGAACTCCAAGAAGTATCCAAATGGTTCTTGTTCCAACAAGGCTCATGGATTTAAGGTAGCTTCAAAATAATCATTCATGTTTTGCTTTATCAAATATTGTTGTTACTATGTTAGCTCTTCGATATATAGTGCATATGTGTTCATTCCTTATTGTCATGTGTCCATGGAGCAACTTTTTGATATCAATAAAATTCGAATGTATAAGATAGAATATTGGGAGGAAATTTCACACATATTTACTTTTCATCTTAGTTGCATGCATTTATTCTTGCATCCCTGTTCAACTGAGGTGTAAATATGTTATGATGGTAAAGCAGATGAATTCAGTTGATGGGATTTATTAATAGAGTTAGACTTGCTAAAGGGAAAACTAAATCAGTCATGCAGCTACATAAACCAGGAAATTTATGTTGTTGTCAATCAGGAAGATATTGTGCAGGGAATTGCTGCAATGATCATCCATATCATCGATTTATGTCGAATCTTCAGGAATGTCCTTTGGATCAGCCCCTAAAGGTCCAGTACCTAATTCATCCACCTTTGGCAGGTTAAGCGGCTTCAAGTCCATCCAGTTGATGTCATCATTTGGGATTTACAAGGTTATTCCATCTAGTATATTCTACAACTTTACAAGTTTACAGGGTTCTGCTTTGCATATTTGTTGAAATCTAGTCATTTTTAGCTTGAAATATACAAGAATACCTAATTCATCCACCTCTAGCAGGTTAAGCGGCTTCAAGTCCATCCATATGATGTAATCATTTAGGATTTACAGGGTTAGTCCATCTAGTATGATAACACTAGTTTCTACAAGTTTACAATTTTACAGGTTCTGCTTTGCATATCTATTGAAATCTGGTCATTTCTAGCTGTAAATATGCAAGAATTCTACTTTCTTTGTGTGAGGTCTGATTTGATTGTGTCACCAAATTTTTTGGAATGGGGGTTCCACATTTAGATTTCAGTGTTGAATTTTAGAGGGCTTATGGTTTTGTTTTTCCTTATTTCATTTTTGCTTTTATTCATACTAGGCTTTAAAGGCAGGCATCCATGTCTGAATGCATAGACATGGCAGAATCATGTTTCACTTGGCCAAGTCACTAGTTGTTTTTTGACTCATCCAAGTTAATGACTGATTCATATTGGTTTTAGTCAAATATTAATCAGACTTGGTTGAGTCTGATAACATTGTTCAACTTATCAACATCCTCTGGAGTTGGATATATTGAGACATTTGTTTTGATATGAACCTTTGAAACTTGTGGACGTTGATGCTCGTCCTCAGCTATTTATTAATGATTGGAAGGACACGTGTGATGCTTTATTCTCCTTCAAGATTTTCTCAGCAATAATGAGCAGATCCACTTTCCAATGCTAGATTCCTTGCAACAATGATTGTTGTTGATGAAGAAGGTGCACTAGTGTGATACTAGTGTAGGCGTAGCAGTTATAGACAGCCAGTTGTTAGTCTAGTTGCATTGTTCATCTCTAGTTATAGGCATCAATAGGATATGGTGCATGCATATTTCCAGATTTAGGAAGGATATGGATCTCAATGTTAAATAAATGTGATTGCGAAAGATATTCTATTTGTACTTGTCTATTGTATTCTTGTATTCCTCCTTCGAGAGATGCCATTGATGTAATTAATAATGTAAGAGTCATTGAAAGAGTCAATGTAAACCCTAGGTCTTGTGTCGGCCTAGAAGAACCCATAAAATATTATTATATTTTGTATTTGGAAAGTCGGCCCAGTCAGTTAGGAGAAGTCGGCCTAGTTGGGGAAAAGTCACCCCAATGGAAGAATATAAATAGAGGATGAGTCTCTCGTTTGTATACATTCATCTCACTCACACATTTTTTCATAGGAGAGAGAGAGAATCTCGCACAAGAAGGAGAGAAGATGATTTTGTCTTGGGGTTTATGTTTTTGCTCTATGAATTCTATATTGAGGAAGTTTTGCCAGGGTTTTCTCCCTTGCGGTTTCCCTGAGAGAAATATTTTGTTCATTGTGTTTGTTGTGCTTGTATTTCTTTCAGTGATAGATTGTTTAATTTTATTATGCTAAACAAGTAGAACAAACTAACATGGTATCAGAGCAGGCCTGAAAGAAAACATTGTGCAGCCTCCGCAATTGTAGAAACTAGGGCTTCTTGTTCCGGGAGATCCCTCCACAGATCAGCTGAAAAAGAGGGTGCATCTAACTCTCCTCACTAGGGCGCATCTTTCTATCGAAGAAGATTTCAATTATGATAATTTTCATTTTTGGGTCCCCCACTACAGCTCGAGAGAACTAGGGCATCAAGTTTTTGGATCATCTACTCACAGAATTGGGAGAAGAAGTTCTTTGCTCAACGCGCCTTGAGGAGGCGAATTTGTTCATCCAATCAATTTTCCAAAATCCCGAAGTTGGAAAATTAGGGTTTCTCTGACAAACCCTAGGTCAAGGTAGAAGCAGTTTTTAGAAGGACAACTTTTCTGGTAAGTTTCATATCTATTCTATTTCCATTTGAGGTTCTCATATTATCAAGATGACAAACAATACCAAGATTGATGAGAAGCTTGAAGGAGCTAAGAACTTCAGGGCATGGAAATATAGAGTCATGCTCATTCTTGAAGAACATGACCTAGAAGACTTTATAAAGGAAGTACTTACATAACCAAAGGGAGATGAAGCCAAATCATTGCATAAGAAGAATATGGTCAAGGAAAAGAGGATCATAGTTGATTCTATCAAATATCACTTGATCCCTCAAGTGTCTTCAAAGAAGACTCCAAAAGAAATGTTTGATGCCCTGACCAATCTATTTGAAGGAAAGAACATTAATAGGAAGATGACGTTGAGAAATCAACTCATGGGAGTAAAGATATTGAAGTCTGAGTCCATGCACTCATAATTCTCCAGAGTGTCTCAAATCAAAGAACAATTAGAAGCTATTCGAGACGCTGTATAAGATGCTGAAGTTTTGATGAGCACTCTGAATGGTCTCCCCAGAGATTGTGAACCATTTGTTCATGGCATATGTGCTAGAAAGAAACTGATCTAGTTCAGACAACTATGGGAAAAATGTGTGCAAGAAGAAGAGAGAATATCGGTGAGAGAGGAGAAAATAAATGACAATGAAGATCAAGCTTTGGAAACTCATGCCAAAGGTGGAAGGAAAAGGAAGAATGATGTACGTTCCCGTGAGGACTCTCTAAGAAGATCCCAAATACCTCAAAAGAGAAAGAAGTTCAAGAGAGACCTATCTTCAGTTGAATGTTACTCTTGTCACAAGACAAAACACATTGCGAGATATTTTCCACTCAAATTTGGACAACATAAGAAGAAGAAGAAGAGATTTCATGCTCATACAACAAAAGATTGTGACTATGATGAAGAAGTCAAAACCAAAGAAGATGAATACTCTAGTGAAGAATATGTACTAATATCATCCCTCACTGGTGTTGAAATATTGTAACTTCTAATAATATTATATTTGTACTTTATTATTCCGGAGATGTTTCATTCCTCCATGAAGACCTTATTGTATATCCGAAGATGTTTTATTCCTCCGTGGAGAATGTGGTAACTTGGGTTATTAGACTTCCCTAGTGGGGATCGGCCCTGTATGAGTCATGTGGGTTAAAGGGTTATTAGACCACCCTAGTGGGGTCAGCCCTATCACATTATGTTAAGTGCTTAAGTTGGGGCCGACTTAGTTTGTGTAAAATTCAAGTCGGAGTTGTGTATAAATAGAGGAGGTGTGTTCCTCATTTAACACACATTCACTCACTTGTGATTAGCGCATAGGTGAGAGAGAGATCTGTTGTGGAGAAGGAGAAGGAGCTCATGTTTGGGGATTACATCTCTGTATTGTTGATCATCTATATTGAGGAAGCTTTGCTGGGTTTTCTACCCCATGAGGGTTTCCCAGGATAAATTTGTGTCTCTTGTATTTATTATGTGCTTGTTGTTCTTTCAGTGATCTTGTATATGCTATTGTTGTGAAATGGAATGTAATACTGATATTTTTTGTCTTAGCATATTGAATCTTAACAACTGGTTTAGTATCTCATGGAAGTGATACTTGGCTAGTAGATAGTGTAGCTTCAAAACATATGACGGGATACAAAGAATCCCTCTCACATCTCATACAGAAGGAATCTCCACACAAGATGAACCTTGGAGATGACTATCAATATCCCATCAAAGGAATGGGAGAAGCCTCTTACAAATTGGACTCTGGAAAGTCCATGAACATGAAGGATGTACTTTATGTACCAGGTTTGAAGAATAACCTTCTATTTATTTCAGCATTAGATAAGAAAGGTCTTCGAATTGCATTTATAGATGGTGAAGTCCTTATGTGGCCCAAGGGGAAGACTATCAATGATGCAGTAGCCATTGGAGTAGAAGAAGGAGGTCTTTACAAGATGCAGGGTCATGCCGATACAACATTGATGACGAGTACCATGAGACCTTGTGAACTATGGCATAGAAGACTAGCTCATGTACACTACAAAGCCTTACCAATAGTAAGTAAGGTGGTGACTGGACTACCAGAAATCCAAGTTGATCATGAAGGAGTGTGAAAAGGATGTGCTCAAGGAAAGAGTACGAAGAATCCATTTCCAAGTAGTGACAACAAAGATAAAGGTATTTTGGATATTATTCACTTTGACATTTGTGGACCTATGTCCACCACTTCATTAAGCGGGTATGTTTATTATGCTTCTTTTTATGATGATTACTCCCGCAAAAAATGGATTTATTTTTTAAAGAATAAGAATGAAGTCTTTGAAAAGTTTAAGGAGTTTAAGGCTCTTATAGAAAACCTCTCTGAAAAGAAGATAAAGATTCTAAGGATGGATAATGGAGGGGAATACACTTCAGGCGATTTCAAATATTTCTGCAAACAAGCAGGGATTAAGAAGGAGCTTACTATTCCCTACAATACACAACAGAATGGTGTAGCTGAAAGGAAGAACATAACCATCATGGAAGCAGTGAAGGCCATGATCCATGATCAAGACTTACCCATGCATCTATGGGTAGAAGCAGCTTGAACCGCAGTATTATATGTATAGAATAGAATCTCTCACAATGCTCTTGGCAACAAGACCCCATAAGAGATGTTTACTGGTATGAAGCCTGAAGTCAGTCATATAAAGATATTTGGATATCCGATATTTATCCACATTCCAAAATAGAAGGGATCGAAGTTGGAACCTTAAGGAAATAAGGGAATATTTGTGGGTTATAGCGAGCAATCAAAGGCTTACCGTATCTACATCCCAGGATTCCTCTAGATTGAACTCAGTTAGGATGTTATTTTTGATGAAGACACAACCTTCAAAAAATACAAGAAGACTCATGAGGATGAAGAGGAGCATGAAGCTCCTAGAGTTACAGAAATGTGCAATTTACTAGAAAGAAATGTTGAAGAAGAACCTATTCCACAAGATCATGATATGGTAGAACCTCAAAGACCTGAGGAGACACCTCGTGTAGAAAATCCAAGAAAGAGAAGACCAGCTTGGGCACAATAATTAATACAAGATACAGGAAGGTATGGTGCCCCAGAAGGAACCAATAGAGAAAGAAAAAGACCAAGGCCATATTCCAATTATGTAGCCTTGATGTGTAAACTTGTTTAAGAGGAACCAACATGTTTTGAAGATGCAGTAAAGAAGAGGGAATGGATGGATGATATGAATGAAGAATACCGGTCCATCATAAAGAATGATGTTTGGGATGTGGTACCAAGACCAAACGACCAGTCAGTCGTTTAATCAAAGTGGATCTTCGAAACAAAACACTCAGCAGATGAAAGCATTGAAAAGTACAAGGCAAGATTCATAGCTCGGGGGTTCTCATATAAGGAAGGAATTGATTATGAGGAAACTTTTCTCCTCTGGCCAAATATACTTCAATTAGAACCATTCTTGCCTTGGCAGCCAAGATGAAATGGAAGTTACATCAGATGGATGTAAAGACGACATTCCTGAATGGGAAGATAGAAGAAGAAGTATATATTGAGCAACTAGAAGGATTTGAAACAAAAGATAGAAAATCACATGTATGCAAACTAAAGAAAGCATTGTACGGGTTGAAGCAAGCACCCAGAGCATGGTATGGAAGAATTGATAGCTTTCTGATGAGCTTGGGATTTACCAAGAGTAAAGAAAATTCTAATATTTATTATAAGATTATGGATGATGAACCTATGATACTACTGTTGTATGTGGATGATTTGTTCCTGACAGGAGAAGACAAACCCATCACTGAATCTAAGAAAAGGATTGCAGCAGAATTTGGGATGAAAGGCCTTGGTATGATGCATTATTTTCTAGGTCTTGAAGTATGGCAATATCCAGATGAGATTTTACTGAGTCAAGGAAAATACACAGTTGATATCCTAAAGAGATTTGGGATGATGGATTGTAAGGCCATGACTACTCTGATGGTGACAAACTTGAAGCTCCTGAATGATGCTTCATCAGAGATAGTAGATGTCACCATGTAGAGACAAATTATTGGGCCATTGATGTACTTGACCAATAGTAGACCAAATATATGTTTTGTTGTGAACACATTAAGCCAGTATATGGTGGAGCCCAAAAATGCTCACTTGATTGTAGCAAAACATGTGATGAGCTACCTAAAGGGTACGTTGGATTATGGACTCAGATATGATTCAGATAGTGAGTTCGGGATGTACGGGTACACAGACTCTGATTGGGATGGAAGTGCCGAATGTAGGAAAAGCACTTCAGGATGTTGCTTTAGTTTGGGATCAGGCATGATCTCATGGCTCAGTAGAAAGTAGCCTTGTGTTGCACTCAGTACAGCAGAAGCTGAATATGTAGCAACTTGTTTAGCTTGTAGCGAAGCAGTTTGGCTTCGCAAGATGCTGGAAAGATTGTTCGATGCAGAGATAGTTGTGATGGATATACTCTGTGACAACTAGAGTTGCATCAAGATGATAGAGAATCTTGTGTTCCATGATAGATTGAAACACATCGAGATCAAGTTCCACTATATCCAAGATATGGTGCAGAAGGGAGCTGTGAAGCTCAAGTATGTTCCTACAAAGGAACAAGTTGCTGATGTGTTTACTAAGCCTCTGTCTCACATAAAGTTTGAATACTTTCGAGACAAGCTTGTTGTGGTCCTAAAGGACCTCCCTCGAAAGAGGGAGTGATGATGATGAGGATTCCAGTCCTTAGGTGACTGATGCCGGTCCAAGGGTGACTAAAGATCAGTACTTGCCGACTGATAGAGTTCTAGTCCTTAAGTGACTGATGTCGATCCAGAGGTGACTGATGCCGGTCCAAGGGTGACTAAAGATCATCACTTGCCGACTAATAGAGTTCTAGTCCTTAGGTGACTGATGTCGGTCCAGAGGTGACTGACGACGGTCCAAGGGTGACTGAAGATCAGTACTTGATGACTAATAGAGTTCCAGTTCTTAGGTGACTGATGCCAGTCCAGAGGTGACTGATGCCGATCCAAGGGTGACTGAAGATCAGTACTTGTCGACTGATAGAGTTTCAGTACTTAGGTGACTGATGTCAGGCCAAAGGTGACTGATGCCGGTCCAGGGATGACTGAAGATTAGTACTTTCCGACTGATAGAGTTCCAGTCCTTAGGTGACTGATTCCGATACAGGGGTGATTGAAGATCAGTACTTGCTGACTGATAGTGTTCCAGTATTTTTGTTTACTGATGATTGATGTTGTTGTTCCAGTATTGTGTTTACTGATGATGTTCCAACAAAGTATGTTGTTGATGATGATGTTCAAACAGAGGATGTTGCTGATGATGATGTTCCAATAGAGGATGTTGCTGATGATGATGTTCCAGTAAGAGGATGTTGTTGATGATGTTCCAATAGAGGATTTTGCTGATGATGATGTTCCAGCAGAGGATGTTGTTGATGATGTTCCAGAAAAGGATGTTGCTAAAGATGATGTTCCAGTAAAGGATGTTGCTGATGATTTTCTAGCAGAGGATGTTGTTGATGATGATGTTCTAGCAGAGGATGTTGTTGATGATGTTCCAGCAAAGGATGTTGCTGACGATGATGTTCCAGCAAGAGGATGTTGCTGTTGCTGCTGATGATGATGCTAATGGTGATATTCCAACAGATGATCATAATGATGTTGATGAGGATGTTCCAACAGATGATACCCCAAACATATGATGATCCAAAAATTCCTACGACATATAGAGATTCACAAGTCAGTTGTGCAGTTGTTGATGTTACTTGCAGAATACCTTCCCAGTAAAGAGGGAGTGTTAAAGAAATGTAACTGCGAAAGATATTCTATCAGTGTACTTGTCTATTGTATTATTGTATTCCTCCTTCGGGAGATGTCATTGATGTAATTAATAATGTAAGAGTCTTTGAAAGAGTCAATGTAAACCCTAGGTCTTGTGTCGGCCTAGAAGAACCCATAAAAGATTCTTATATTTTGTATTTGAAAAGTCGACCTAGTCAGTTAGGAGAAGTTGGCCCAGTTGGGGAAAAGTCACCCCAATGGAAGAATATAAATAGAGGATGAGTCTCTCATGTGTATACACTCATCTCACTCACACAAGTTCGCATAGGAGAGAGAGAAAAGCTCACACAAGAAGGAGAGAAGATGATTTTGTCTTGGGGTTTATCTTCGTACTTTGTGAATTCTATATTGAGGAAGTTTTGTCGGGGTTTTCTCCCTTGTGGTTTCCCCGAGAGAAATATTGTGTTCATTGTGTTTGTTGTGCTTGTATTTCTTTCAATGATAGATTGTTTAATGTTATTATGCTAAACAAGTTGAAAAAATTAACACGCAAGAGAAATGAGGCACTGCATGTTAGGTTTTCTATTTAGGGAAGGTGCATATCCTAAGGCAAGTTGGGCACACTGTATGAAAAGACTTGAGTGGGCATTCTATTCGAGGAAACTCACTCATGATTGGGTGCATTCTCCCATTCATTTAGGGTTAGGGTTTTACCTAATCTAGGGAGGCACATCACTTGGAGTTAGGATGTTTAGATTCATTGTAAACCTAGCCCCTTCTTATTGTATAAAATAAAGGTAAGGCACATTAGCTAGAGCAAAGATGCAAGATATTTTGAGCTAGTTTGCTTTGAAATTTGTATTTTTAGTTTAATAAAGAAGTGATTGGAAAGATGCAAATTATGCTTACTGTTATGATTTTCAATGGTCCTTGTAGATCTTTACTGTTATGATTTTCAGTGGTCCGTATAGATCTAGCGCTTAGCTATCTGCTATTTTGACTTAACTTGTAGAATGTTGTTTTAACAGTTCTGAAATTTATGAATTTAGTGTAAGCAAATTTGCAAAGATTCAGACCTAGCTGCAGGTTCTATTTTATTTCTAAGTGCAGGTATGCCTACCATGTACTGAATTAAAAAATGAGTTCCATGAATACTTCCCATTTTCATATAGTTTTTTGAATTAAAGTAGTGCAACCCAAAATCTTCTTTTGAACACACTAAATCTAGATAAAGAAGTATATTTTTGCCTAGTTTTTGTAGTTGTATGATCTTCTAAAAATTAAAATAATGACACATAATGATATAGGGATTAAAAATACATAGAAAATTCAGTGGGTCTGCATAAAGCTTCTAAAACTCACTCTTGATATCCTAGGAGTGATGGCTTCACTTGGCAGTCTATACTTCACTTTTTAAAAGATAACAAAACATTTTTCAGTTCATATCCAAGTCTTTCAAAACAATAAGTTTAACACAGATTTTCACAAAGTTCTAATGTTAGTACATCCTACAGATATACTTGCCAAACTCTATATTATGTATCATATCATCACTATGTAGACTAAAATAAAATAAATCCACATTCCATTGACAAAAAAACCTTTCTCCATATCACAGATCAAGTTCCTTCCATTGGGTGAAGCTCGCTAATGAACTACTGAGCTATGTCAAGGTGAAGTTAACCTAACTAGCATGAAATTGCCAAAAATAATACGATACCTAGATTCTTGAGGTTGGAGTAGCATCTATACCAGGGGTGATTAATTAGTTCCCAATGCCTACCCCAACATCAATGAAGCGTCTATAACCCTCCTTCCAAACGTGAGCACACAATTAACTCTCACTTTGGCCAATATGTATTGAGAGATGTTGAGTGTTTATATTGACATGCTTGCGCTTGAGAGGTTTGTGGACATCATTTCTATCTGCTCAGTTTTCAGTTCTCCCACCCACACCTTCCCACACCCTTGGGATTCATTCCTGCTTTCTCTATGGAGTGATGAATCTAAGCCTTCATCTCCTGCAACATCATAAACATAATCTCCTATTTTTTGTTTTCCTCATCTATTTTTTGTTGCATAAATTGACCCAACATTGTGATCCTCTCTCCCACATCTTCCATACTAGCAGAGTTTTTTTCTATTATTTCTCTCATCGTATCCATCAATACCCACCCTGAGTCAATTTTTGTTTTGAATACAATCCTCTCCTACCTCTTGTCCTTCTTGGGTCAACTGAAGAGAAAATTGAAGGCACCCATTCTCCTCCTTCTCCTGACACCGCTCTTGCTTCAGCACTTAGCGTCCTATATTCTAATTTCTTCCACTTGTTTCCTTATAGGAGAGATACAACAAGCATTGTATGAAGCTTGGTTCTTCTTCCTGAATCCGAACCATTAAAATGACTTTTCCTACCTTTGCGAGCAGGTGTCTCTTTCCTTGTTGAATACGATTTTGGTTGAGTTCTCCTGTAGCCATGTAAAGTTTGGAGTTCTTTTTGCTCCCGGTCCATTTCTTTTTTTCCTTTAGTAAACTTAGCAATTGGATCTGACTTGGTTGGACATTTTAAAGAAAATATTGATAAAGATATCCATCTTTAAACTCTTTTATGAAAGTCCCGAAGCTTGAGTGGTAGAATCAATTTAGTTGTTGGACTTGGACCTTTTTTGGCTCCTTATTCTCAGGCTTAGAAATATGATCCCACTACCTAGCCTTTGATTTGTCTTCTATTTTTGGGTTAATTTTAGCTTTTGGACGTATTGCAACATCCTTTTCTAAAACTATGTTTTTCTTCCATGGTATGTCTGCGATCATTAAATTATTTGAAGGAAATCCTTTTGTATGTCCCTTGTCACCTGCAAATCCATGTGTTCTTTTGGTATTATGACAACCATATTGACATTCATTACTTTTGGCATTAATTTTGGATTGCATGGTTAGAAAGCCTGCATTACTCGCATACTATTACAGGTATAAGTGGTGTGGTGATATTTTCCATAACCAAAATATTATGGCAGAGGATTGACTGGAGCAGTTCATGAAATTATATACATTAGATGTAACTCCATCATTCTGCAACTTCTTTGAATTCCTGGAACAATCATTCTATCCATGCCTCCAAGTTTGATGAAATAAACATAATGTATCATACTTTTTTTACTTTCAACTTGATTTCTTAGAGCCTTCATTCCTTTCCAAATTATCCAAGGGCATTCATTGCAGAAATGGTCTTGTTAACATCATGTGTAGTATATTCCTTTGTCTTGCTTGGCACTCTATTCATCTGCACCTAGATTTCTTTGAACTATTGTAATACTAATGTTCTATGTGTTATATCATGTTATGTCCAATTTGTCTCTTCATACATTTCTTCACAATCTACCGAGTGACTTATAAGAGATTGCATTTCTCAAATGTATCTTGATTTGCGGTGGCAGTCTAGATATGAATGAGGAAGTATTCTCCTCTTGCAGAGGTGCGTAAGTAAGTTGGCCCTGGTTAATCCTTTAATGTGTTGGCAGTCTAGATATGAAAGAGGGATTATTCTTGTGTTTTAGAGGTGTATAAGAAATTTGTTTGAGAATGCTTCAATTATTTAAGTGTATTGTTGCATTTTTTTCCTGGGTTTGATCTCAATAGAGGTCAACTTTTGAAATAATAAACTTGACTGGGTAGGATATTTGTATTCTTCTTGAAAATTAGCTGAAAAATACGTAAGTTGAATATTGTGCGATGCCTATCTTTCTATGATACCACACCAATACTAGTCCATGAAAAGTTGCAAAAAACTTATGCAACTTTTGTCTATCCTTAGACTTGTTTCACATCCTAAATAGATTTTCATACTGAAATATGTAAACTGCTATCTATGTTACCACTAGAAGTGGGCAACTTAATTGAACTTAGAGGTAATTAATTTTCCATTGGAATTTATGTAGGCAATGAAGGCAGGGAAGGAGATGAAGGAGGTAATGGGTGTTTGAGTCCTAAGGGGTCCTTGACTTACATAAATGTGTTAGTTTACCTGTTTCTCAACCAGTGTTCTCCTTCAATGCAACATATCCAATAGGTCTCATTTGTCCCATTTCTTGTGCAGTAGTGTTTCTTGTGTATGGTTGGTGTGCATTCATTAGGCACACTAGAGTAGGCACATTATGTTGTAGGAATATTGTGGTTATTGTATACATGCACACTTGCATCCATGCTGTCTTGAGTTAGGTGTTGTTTCAAACTTAGATAGATCCATATTAGCATGCCATTTTTAGTTTACCTAGGCAATGCCTTTTCCAGTTCTATTTCATGCTTTCTTCCATCTCTAGGAAAAGTGCATGGAAGAGTAGGTTTCTAGGTTTATATTAGGGCACACTTTGCTAGGTAAGGAGGCACTCTATTCTAGACAATCTTCTCATGCAGGCTAACTGCACTCTTCTAGGAAGCTAGGGTTAGAGTTTTTGAATCTTATAGAGAAGGTGCACCACAAGGATGGTGGAGTTTCCTTGTAAACCCTATCCTTCTTTGTCTATAAAAGAATGGTAGGATGGTTCACTGGAATAGTGACACTGTTAGGGTTTTGATCAATTACTTTGTAATTCTTTATTTGCAAGTAATAGACAATTATTTGCAAGTAGCAATCACACAATAGTTGGAAATAGTAAATAACATAAGCATAAAAACAAATTCACACACACAAGTAATTTCCCCCTCACAAATAGCTTAGTTTCATTCCTTAATCAAAGCTTACAAGGAAAACCTCCACAAACTGCTAAAACCTAGAAGATGTAGGTTTGAGCTGTATGGTCTACTGTGAAGGAAAATATTGCATAGAAACTGAGGAACTATTTTGTCTTTGACCTGCTTGACTGCTAGTCAATCTTCTTCCTTTTGTATTTGGATTCTCTCCTCTAGTCACTTAACCTGCTCAACTGTTCAATTGTATCCAAATATTTCTATCTTATTTGTATTTATGCTTTGCCCGAAAACCTAATCTACCAAAACCCTAATCTCAACTTGAGATTGACAGTTGCGATTTAATCATAGTATAAGCTATTAATGAATTAAATACACTTTATTAGACTTGTCTTCAAAACATAATACTTCTCATTTTTTCCTAAAGTGAATGACAAAATAGAATTAATTATCCACTTTTTCTAAGTGGTTATTTTCGAAATGTCTCGAATCACTTCCTACACTTTCATATTGAACTTGTGCAAGAACTTTTTGTCTGAGCTTACCTTTCTCAACATGTTTTAGGGGCCAAGATATTATCGAGACTCCTCAGCTCATTGCTCTCCTGGTTGAAGAAGATCCTCCTAGGAAAAATACTAGAGTCAAACAACCCCAGAGATGGCTCTCAATACAGTGGTATAAAAGATTGTGATTTTGAAAACATAAAATATCCTTCAGCCTAATTGGAGATATCTTTTGGAATACATATTAAAAGAAATAGAGTTAACTTATGTTTTGGAAACTATCATACCTTCTATCCGACTATTTGGAATATTGAAAGTGCACCATTATGCAGATGGAAATCCTCTCTTGGGCTAGGAGATCCTCCAAAGAACCTAAGCTCAAAATGGTCTCTCATAAGGAAGAAACTTATATCAGTTTTGAATTCCACATCTTGATGGAGAAGACCAAATCAACTGGGGACCCTTGAATAAATCAAGTCGATATTAGGCAAAGGAATGCTATTTAGAGTTCATGCCCCTCCCTTTTCTCAAATTTTTTGGTCTCAAATATGGCTGTTACTATTCAGTGGCCCTAAAGTTAATGTATTCTACTTTCTCCTTGCCCATAATAAGCTTTTGATAGCCTACAACCTTAGGGAAAGCGATATCCAATGTCCATCCCGCTACATATTTTTTAAGTTGGAAGAGGAATCAACTGCCCACATCTTCAACTACAATAAAGCTTGGGAAATTTGGGATTTAGTTTTGTCAAATTTGGGTTCATCATTAAACCAAGAAGATTGGGAAGGTGTATTTCCTAACTAGTTGAAATTATGTGCATCCTATTTATGTTTAGATTCCAGGTTTCAATATGGGATATGGGTTTTTTTTTTTTTTCCCTATTAGGTTGTGATTTTGGTGGGAACCATTTCTATTAATAATTTAATAATGTAAACTACATGATATTAATTTCTGGTATATGATGCTATCTAGGCGAGAGCTTTGATGTTGCTTGACAACGTAATTTGTTGTATAAATGAATTTGGTAAAATGGATGTAAAAGATCAGGAATATTCTAGTGCATTCTATGGAATCTATATTGTACTTGGCATTCTCAATTACATTTTGATTTGATTGGCATACCATTGGTACACACCTCCGAGGAAACCCAAAATTTTGCAATTAAAGGTTACAATTCATGAGGCTATGGAGCAACAGATAATAAGCATTACAAAAGTTGGCATTCAAGCAAGTTAGCAACTCTTAATGTCTGTAACTCTATTTTAGCAGTTGTAAATCCTATTAGTGGGTGTTAAGATAAATCAAATGTGCACTAAAGGTATGTATGCAAGTCATCTTAAAGCTAAAGCATATTGATTCAAACTTGGCTGAAATTTGCAACATGTTGATTTGGTCTTTCTCACTATGTTGTCCGATTTTGCAGTACAATGTAGCACTTACTCCTGCAATCATTTCCAACTTTGACCTGGTTTATGCCATGATAGATGAACCAGATGATCAAACATGTCACCATATTGTAGATCATAATGTTAGATTTCACCAAAAGTGTGAAGAGGCATTGTCTCCTTCTTTTGCTACTGCTCAAATTCAACAATACATTGCTCTGAAAAACCTTAAGCCAAAGGTTGTTTTTGTCCCATCCTGAACTAGACTTCCAAGTTCCAAAAGAACATTTAGCATTATTTGCCTCTTTGCAGGAGTCATTGACATTGATTTTCACAATTGATTGTTTAGTGCCGTAACTGACAATTATGCTTGAAATTAGTACAGTTGGGTACTAAATCCAGAAAGGTACTAGTTCATGCACATGTATCCTCATGAAGAGGTGATGCTGCACCTAGTAGTTGAGTTGCACACAAAATTACAGTGAGCCAATTGGAAGCTTTGATAAGATTGTCTGAGGCCATTGCTTGTGTGCATTTGGATTCTGAGGTACAACAAGACTTCCACATTATCTGGTATTAGCAGATACTATAACCTATCCTATAGTGATTCTGTAGGGTCGTTGGAACGTTACTAGGTGCAGCCAGCCCATGCTCAGGTCACCTTTCTGCAAATTTTCTTTCTTCTACCTCATTGTTTCAGTTTGATGCAATCTTTTGTAACTTGTTGACTTATAATCTCAATGCTATGGCTCTACTATGCAGTTTTGACTAGAATGAATATGATTTGGATGATTTCAAAGATGTTGAGAATAACAATAATGATAGTGTTGTTGGGGACAGTGAAAACCAACCAACAGAAACAAAGGGCCATCGTGACAGCAATACTTTGAAATAGTTGGTGGATTATGGTAATGAGTATAGCATGATAATTTTTAATAGTTACTTGGCGATTCGAATGAGATAATGTCATATGTATGTCTCACACGTATACAGTTTGTACAGGTTCTGCTTTATGTTATTTAAATTTTTAAAATTTAAAGTAGCAAAAGATACTTTTGTGTTGCTATCATTTGCAGTTTTGTGGCTAATTTTCCTTAGAAAAATCAACTCGTCTAATTCCCTTTCGTCAGTAACACAATGTTATAAGGGTTTTAAATAGTTTTTAAACTTCAATAAACAATAGTAAGTGGAATAATGAGGATTGGACTGTAAAGCTTCATCTGGTAAATAATATTAGGTGACGTATTTTATTTTAATTTTGTAAAGTTGGACGGAAGAATAGTCAATTGCTAACTTGTAAATTTGGATGGAAGAATGGTCAATTGCTGACAACGCAAGCAGCGATATTCCAATTACAAGCGAATATTAAAGTTGTGTCAGATAAGACCAAGCCGGCCCGCGCAGCAATACTTTGAACATTGACTTTATCCTCAAAATTAAAAAACAAAAACTTACGTCGGTCTGTGTTTTAATGGTTTTTCTTCTGCCTTCGGATTTTAGTGTTTCAATGATTTTTCTTCTGCCTTGGAATTTAGTGTTTGAATGATTTTTCTTCCCCTCATTTAACCCTACCTTCCAGATTTTGAACTGCGTCGACATCCATTCGCCTCTTATTTCTCGGCAGCACTATCGATCAAACTCCCCCACCGCTGGACACGGCTATTAAAGACGATACAACACGAAATTTATTGAGTAATATATGCTCATTGGGTTCTAAACCCATTCCAGACATCGGTTATTGGCTGAACTGATGGCCAAATTTTCCCAGTTTTTATTTCTGGCGGCCATCATGATTGCAATAGGTCTGGCAGCCGACGATCGCTGGTCTTTACTGTTGGCCTCAAGGTGCACCAGTTATTCGTATGTTAATGCCACAGCGTTTCATGAAAATCAGGCTGCTGTTTTTGCATCCCTCCTCTCAAATCTCTCATCTACCGGTTTCGCAACGCAAAACAAAGTTGGCAAAACGGATCCTGTGTATGGTCTTGCAGTGTGTCGGAAGTACTTAACCGCCCGCGAGTGCTCAGAATGCGTTACGGCAGCGGAGTCTCGAATAAAAGAACACTGCCCCACATCTGACGGTGCTCGAATTCATCTGGACGGTTGTTTCCTCCGCTATGCAAATGCTATTTTTTATGATCAGGGTGTGGATCATGGGGATTATCATGGGGATTACAATTATTGTGACTCCACAAATGCCGGCGATCCACTGTACATTTTCCCTGATAGAGTTGAGAACTTATTACTGGAACTGCAAGGGAACGTTTCAGCAAATAACGCCAGTTATTATAGCGTTGGCTCCTTTGATGGCTTATATGGCCTCGCTCAGTGTTGGCCGTCCCTTAGCACTAGTAGTTGCCAAGCATGCTTGACAGAAGCTCAGAATCAGTCAATCAACTGCGGTATCAGGCGTGAAGGCCGAGCTCTCGAGGTGGGCTGTTTTATGCGCTACTCAAATTACTCGTTTTTCACATATAAAGATAACGAAACTTCATGTAAGAGTTTTCTAGATTCGCTGCAACTATTTTCTGTTTAATTGCCATATAATATCTTTGTTAATTAAGTCAATTAAGGGCGTAGGGGTAGCCGCAATGCATTGGGTATGTTTATTTTTCCAATCCCATATAAGTTTTATAGATTTGCTGCAACTATTCGCTGTTTAGTTCTCAATATAAAACATGTCTTGTAACATCTCCGTTGATTTGTTTTGTTTCAATTTATTCGCAGCTTCAACGGATTTAACACCGTTGTCGGGGAAATCATCATCGAATATAGTGCCGATATTGGTAGGAAGTTTTGGAGGAGCAGGTCTTATTGCGATCCTGTGTTTGGTGTTCTGTCAATGTATTAGACATCGAAAGGGCTACGCTCGAAAAGGTGAGTATGTATATTGATCGGTTTTTCGACTTGGCCGTATTTGTTATAAGAAACATAATGTTATGGTCGTTTACGCAGATGAGAATTTCGGTACAAGCGAAAATTGCGGGCAAGTATTTTTTGATTACAAGGTTCTTAGGGATTCGACTGGGAACTTTGACAGAAGCAACATGCTTGGCAAAGGAGGATTCGGTGAAGTTTACAAGGTATAATGTCAAACGTGGATCTGATGGGTTTGCCCAATTATATGCGTTGTTTGCCGACCAATTTTAACGAGCTTGATGGGGCGCAGGGAAGAATTCCGGATGGGAGGGTTGTTGCTGTGAAGAAACTGAATGGAAGGCATCAGACTACTCCAGCTGCGGAGGAGTTTCTGTCAGAAGTGACGCTCCTCACCAACGTCCGTCACCGGAATCTTGTTCGTTTACTCGGATGTTGCACGCGAGGGCAGGAGCGGTTGCTGGTTTACGAATTCATGTCAAATAACAGTCTTCACAAGCATTTGTTTGGTAAGTGTTCTCATCGGCATTGTTGTTTTCACCATTCTTGTGTATTGGTTTAATAACTTGTACTAAGATTTCCAAATATTTTGGTCGACATATCACAACAGAGATGAGAAGTCCTTTGTGCTGGGAAAACCGTTTAAACATTATAGTGGGCACAGCCCGAGGCCTTGCATATCTACACGAGGATTCCATCGTTCGAATTATACACAGAGATATCAAATGTGGGAATATACTTCTAGATGACAGATTTCATCCTAAAATTGCAGATTTTGGATTGGCTAGATTCTTCCCAGAAGGCCAAACACATGTTTCAACCAGAGTCGGAGGAACAATGTAAGTTGTGCGATTGATTTAATAACTTTTCTCAAAATTAAGATCCTCTTAGGGTTGTGTAATTCCAGCACTAATTTATGGCTTCCACAAATCTGTTATGAGGCAGAGGCTACACTGCACCGGAATATGCCGTCCATGGGCAATTAACGGAAAAGGCTGACATTTATAGTTATGGCATCGTGGTTCTTGAGATCGTGAGTGGGAGAAAGTGCGTGGATGCAACACTGGCAGCTCCTATGCACCTTCTTCTCGAATGGGTACGTATTTGTTGTAAAGATTCGTATAACTTTGATAACTATAACAAAAAGCTCATTTACAAGCAAAGATTAAAAGGTATGAAGTCGATGATGGTGTAGGCTTGGAATCAATATAAGCGCGATCGAGTTTTGGATATTGTAGATCCAGCATTAGAGGGGCAGTATCCAAGAGAGCAGGCCTTAAGAGTGATAACAGTTGCACTTCTTTGCACTCAAGGTTCTTGGGCGCTGCGGCCCGCCATGTCAAAGATTGGGTTGATATTAACCAACATTTCCGAGATTCCTGCTGAGCCTACACAACCAGCTTTCATAGATGCCGCTGCAGCCAGATCTGAGAATTCCCAGGCTGCCTCCGAAGCTACAGGAACAGCTGCTGCTCCATCTGACGGGTCTCATGGATCTATTAGCGTTTCTTTCCTTCCTCGCTAGTATTTGTGTGCCAACCCTCTTAATGGGCTGTGCAATACCGCGGTGATGGATTTGTGCAATACGGTGATGGAGGAGGGGTATGGTAAAAAGTATCCCTTCATTGCTTGGGAAAGTAGACCCTTCGTCGCAAAGTTGGAAATAAGGGCTTATCCCACTCCATGGGAAATGGTCTTAATTGAACTTTTAACTTTCCAGTATATAAATTATACATGGAAGTTGTGGTGTTTTTGTAAATTTGTGTTTCAGTATATAAATTATACATGGAAGTTGTGGTGTTTTTGTAAATTTGTGTTTCGATAATATAATACCATTGGGTAGTTAAATTGGTTGTTTATTACTAATTGTTCTTTATACATGTATCAATTAAAAGTTATTTATATATTTAGATATTCTTTTTTCTTTTATAATTGTTTATTTTGAATTTAAAACTATTATCATAATATCATAAAAATACATAAATATTAATCCCTACCAAATTCTAAGATATAAATACATATTAATATATAAAAATTATCATATATGAATAAAATTTTATATATTAGAAAATTGAAAAAAACTACATGAGCATAAGCAAATCAAAATTGAAATCAATAAAAAGCAATTAATTGCATAATGTCCCAGAAATTTGTGCTCATTAGCTTTATCAAAATTGAAATCAATAAAAAGTTAAGAGCATAACATCGGTATTGTATTTCACAGTGTTTTTGAGTTTTTTAAATTCTATTTTATGAATTTGAATATTATTAATTTAGTAAGTTTTCTAAAAGTGCATTTCGTCTGTCGTACCAAAATTTGCAGCATGTTGATTTGGTCTTTCTCACTGTGTTGTCCGATTTTGCAGTACAATGTAGCACTTACTCCTGCGATCGTTTCCAACTTTGACCTGGTTTATGGCATGATAGATGAACCAGATGATCAGACAGGTCACCATATTGTAGATCATAATGTTAGATTTCACCAAAAGTGTGAAGAGGCATTGTCTCCGTCTTTTGCTACTGCTCAAATTCAACAATACATTACTTATGCAAAACCTTAAGCCAAAGGTTTTTTTTGTCCCATCCTGAACTAGTCTTCCAAGTTCCAAAAGAACATTTAGCATTATTTGCCTCTTTGCAGGAGTCATTGACATTGATTTTCACAATTGATTGTTTAATGCCTTAACTGACAATTATGCTTGAAATTAGTACAGTTGGTACTAAATCCAGAAAGGTACTAGTTCATGCACATGTATCCTCACGAAGAGGTGATGCTGAACCTAGTAGTTGAGTTGCACACAAAATTACAGTGAGCCGATGGGAAGCTTTGATAAGATTGTCTGAGGCCATTGCTTGTGTGCATTTGGATTCTGAGGTACAACAAGACTTCCACATTATCTGGTATTAGCAGATACTATAACCTATCCTATAGTGATTCTGTAGGGTCGTTGGAACGTTACTAGGTATAGCCAGCCCATGCTCAGGTCACCTTTCTGCAAATTTTCTTTCTTCTACCTCATTGTTTCAGTTTGATGCAATCTTTTGTAACTTGTTGACTTATAATCTCAATACTATGGCTCTACTATGCAGTTTTGACTGGAATGAATATGATTTGGATGATTTCAAAGATGTTGAGAATAACAATAATGATAGTGTTGTTGGGGACAGTGAAAACCAACCAACATAAACAAAGGGCCATCGACCTCTAGGTAAGTGTTTGGAATTAATATTGTTTTAAGATCTATTTGATTTATATTTTTTTTTTTTTGCACCATTTATAATTTTATGGTGCTTTGCACTCCACACACACACATATATATATAGGTAAGTGCTTGGAATTAATATGGTTTACAGATGTATTTGATTTATATTTTTATTTGCGCCATTTATAATTTTATGGTGATTACCACTTTTGCACCACTATTTGAAAATTGAGGATTTCCCAAATTTTTTAAAAATAGTGGTGCTAATGTGAGGCTAAAATGCCCTTTTTCTTGTAGTGTGCGTAGATGATGTTAGGTTGAAGAAGACACCAAAGATGAATGATAGGAATGGAGTATGCACTGGACAAGTCTGTTTTAAGTCAAACTTGATATCAATAAGGGACATTTCTTAGGTCCGTCGCTGCACCTACCGCCCGATTGCCATCCCTCTCATGGCATGTAGCATGTTCCATAAGATATATAATGCACATCCATCAATTGTGACTGCCACCACTGCTATCAATCTCATGGCATGCAACATGTTCCATATGCTTTATCAATATGATTACCACACTTCTCATCGTTATTATATCTCACAATAAATAAAAAAGAAATATTATTACGGATAGAAAATGAGAAAATAAAAAGGATCACTATTAATAATTATGAAGAATATGGAATTGTACATTCATATGTTTGGTTCTTTTTAAAATTTAAATTTTTTATTATTTCGTTTTTTTAATATTTCATGTTATTATATTGATAGGTGTTAAACATATATTATAATTTGGGGTGGACTATTATCTATGTTTTTCCTAGATTGAAGGAGGATGGGACAAGTGTAGTGTTTTATGGTTGTTAAAGATTGAAAATAAATAATTATAAAAAAAATATAAAAAAAGTGGTAGTTGATGTTTAGATAACTGGTAACTCATTCATGAGTAATCGTCACTCTCGTTATCTTGTACTGTTGTGAACTTTAGGACTACAAATCTTTAGAATATCTTAATTAAAGATTGAACAAATTATCCTATATATATATGAACAAGACAAAAACTTAATTTATAATTCTTTATATATTGCAACAAACCCTACAAAATATTTAAAAAATAACATGAATACAATATTCTATTTTCTTACACATAAAGCACAAAAAAGCATACCTTACTAAGGGCTATAACCCAACCACATTATCACATGCAAACAAAACCCAACTAATTGATATAACTTAATGGTGATTTCTAAGTGAACAAATTTCCACACTTGTTAGATGCCTTTTGGTCGTGGGGTTTTGACACGTTTCCTTAATGAACTCTTAACTAATCACCATACTCCATGATCAAAAGATACATTATCATGTGTTCATAGTTGAGGCTACCTTGTCACATACTCTCTAGTAACATTTAGCCTAAATCTTATACACGAAACTAAATATTTTCATACATTTTATACCATGTAACTTTTTTATGAAATTGGTTCAATATCAATGCAAATAATTCATTTTAACTAGTTGGTCGATAAAGTAATGACTATAATGTTAAAACATTCGAGTTTTTCATAAAAATGGTTCAATCCCGTGAATCGTGACAGCAATACTTTGAAATAGTTGGTGGATTATGGTAATGAGTATAGCATGATAATTTTTAATAGTTACTTGGCGATTCGAATGAGATAATGTCATATGTATGTCTCACACGTATACAGTTTGTACAGGTTCTGCTTTATGTTATTTAAATTTTTAAAATTTGAAGTAGCAAAAGATACTTTTGTTGCTATCATTTGCTGTTTTTGGCTAATTTTCCTCAGAAAAATCAACTCGTCTAATTCCCTTTCGTCAGTAACACAATGTTATAAGGGTTTTAAATAGTTTTTAAGGCTTAATAAACAATAGTAACACAATGTTATAAGGGTTTTAAATAGTTTTTAAGGCTTAATAAACAATAGTAAGTGGAATAATCAGGCTTGGACCGTAAAGCTTCACCTAGTAAATAATATTAGGTGACGTATTTTATTTTAATTTTGTAAATTTGGATGGAAGAATAGTCATCAGAAAAAAGACAAAGCCGGCGGCGCAACAATACTTTGAACATTGACTTTATCCCCCAAAATAAAATAAAATAAAAACTTTCGTTCTGTGTTTTAATAGTTTTTCTTCTGCTTTGGTTGAATGATTTTTCTTCTACCCTTGGAATTTAGTGTTTGACTGATTTTTCTTCTCCGCATTTAACTCGACCTTACGGATTTTGACCTGCGTCGGCATCCATTCGCCTCTTATTTCTCGGCAGCACTATCGATCAAACTCCCCCACCGCTGGACACAACACGAAATTTATTGAGTAATATATGCCCATTGGGTTCTAACCCAATTCCAGACATCCGTTATTGGCTCGACTGATGGCCAAATTCGCTCCTATTTCATTTCTGGTGTCCGTGATGATTGCAGTAGGTCTGGCTGTTGACGATCCCCATTTTGCACTGCTCGGCGAAGGCTGCAGCGACGAACAAACTTATTCGTATGTTAATGCCACAGCGTTTCAGGAAAATCAGGCTGCTGTTTTTGCATCCCTCCGCTCAAATCTTTCATCTACCGGTTTCGCAACGCACAACAAAGTTGGCAAAACGGATCCTGTGTATGGTCTTGCAGTGTGTCGGAAATACTGCCCCACATCTAACGGTGCTCGAATTCATCTGGACGGTTGTTTACTCCGCTATGAAAATACTAGTTTTTATGATCATGGTGTGGACCCTGGGGCTTCCTTTTACTGTCCCTACACAAACGCCACAAATGCCACAAATGCCACAAATGCCAGCGATCCACCGTACATTCTTCCTGATAAAGTTGAGGCCTTGTTACCGCAACTGAAACTGAACGTTTCAGCAAGTAACGCCAGTTATTATAGCGTTGGCTCCTTTGATGGCTTATATGGCCTAGCTCAGTGTTGGCCGTCCCTTAACACTAGTAATTGCCAAGCATGCTTGACAGAAGCTCAGAATCACTTAATCAACTGTGGTACCATGGGTGAAGGCCGAGGTCTCGAGGCGGGCTGTTTTTTGCGCTACTCAAATTACTCGTTTTTCACATATAAAGATAACGTAACTTCATGTAAGAGTTTTCTAGATTCCCCGCAACTATTTTCTGTTTAATTGCTATATAATATCTTTGTTAATTAAGTCAATTAAGGGCGTAGGGGTAGCCGCAATGCATTGGGTATGTTTATTTTTCCAATCCCATATAAGTTTTATAGATTTGCTGCAACTATTCGCTGTTTAGTTCTCAATATAAAACATGTCTTGTAACATCTCCGTTGATTTGTTTTGTTTCAATTTATTCGCAGCTTCAACGGATTTAACACCGTTGTCGGGGAAATCATCATCGAATATAGTGCCGATATTGGTAGGAAGTTTTGGAGGAGCAGGTCTTATTGCGATCCTGTGTTTGGTGTTCTGTCAATGTATTAGACATCGAAAGGGCTACGCTCGAAAAGGTGAGGTGAGTGTGTATATCGATCGGTTTTTCGACTTGGCCGTATTTGTTATAAGAAACATGATGTTATGGTCGTTTACGCAGATGAGAATTTCGGTACAAGCGAAAATTGCGGGCAAGTATTTTTTGATTACAAGGTTCTTAGGGATTCGACTGGCATCAGACTACTCCAGCTGCGGAGGAGTTTCTGTCAGAAGTGACGCTCCTCACCAACGTCCGTCACCGGAATCTTGTTCGTTTACTCGGATGTTGCACGCGAGGGCAGGAGCGGTTGCTGGTTTACGAATTCATGTCAAATAACAGTCTTCACAAGCATTTGTCTGGTAAGTGTTCTCAACGGCATTGTTGTTTTCACCATTCTTGTGTATTGGTTTAGTAACTTGTACTAAGATTTCCAAATATTTTGGTCGACATATCACAACAGAGATGAGAAGTCCTTTGAGCTGGGAAAACCGTTTAAACATTATAGTGGGCACAGCTCGAGGCCTTGCATATCTACACGAGGATTCCATCGTTCGCATTATACACAGAGATATCAAATGTGGGAATATACTTCTAGATGACAGATTTCATCCTAAAATTGCAGATTTTGGAATGGCTAGATTCTTCCCAGAAAGCCGAACACATGTTTCAACCAGAGTCGGAGGAACAATGTAAGTTGTACGATTCATTTAGTAATTGTTCTCAAAATTAAGATCCTCTTCGAGTTGTGTAATTCCAGCACTAATTTATGGCTTCCACGAATCTGTTATGAGGCAGAGGCTACACTGCACCGGAATATGCCGTCCATGGGCAATTAACGGAAAAGGCTGACATTTATAGTTATGGCATCGGGGTTCTTGAGATAGTGAGTGGGAGAAAGTGCGTGGATGCAACACTGCGAGATCCTATGCACCTTCTTCTCGAATGGGTACGTCTTTGTTGTAAAGATTCGTATAGCTTTGATAACTATAACAAAAAGTTGATTTACAAGCATAGATTAAAAGGTATGAAGTCGATGATGGTGTAGGCTTGGAATCAATATAAGCGCGATCGAGTTTTGGATATTGTAGATCCAGCATTAAGAGAGCAGGCCTTAAGAGTGATAACAGTTGCACTTCTTTGCACTCAAGGCTCTTGGGCGCTGCGGCTCGCCATGTCAAAGATTGGGTTGATCTTAACCAACATTTCAGAGATTCCTGCTGAGCCTACACAGCCAGCTTTCATAGATGCCGCTGCAGCCAGATCTGAGAATTCCCAGGCTGCCTCCGAAGCTACAGGATCACCTGCTGCTCCATCTGAGGGGTTTCATGGATCTATTAGCGTTTCTTTCCTTTCTCGTTAGTATTTGTGTGGTAACCCTCTTAATGGGTTGTGAAATACCGCGGTGATGGATTTGCGCAATACGGTGATGGAGACGGTCTTTTGGAGGGGTATTGTAAAAAATATCCCTTCATTGCTTGGGAAAGTAGACCATTCGTCGCAAAGCTTGGAAATAAGGGCTTATCCCACTCCATGGCAAATGATCTTAATTGAACTTTTAACTGTGCAGTATATCAATTATACATGTTGCACTTGTAAATTTGCTATAATAGCATATTTATTTAATTTGTTGGTGATGGTGAATATGGATAGGCCACAAGTTGAGTGTTACAAATATTGATTACTTTGTTTTTCATGGATAGTTAAACTGGTTATCTATCAAGAATTGCCCTTTATCCATGCATCAACTAAGAGTTATCATGTGTTTTGATATTCTTTTTCTTTAATAATTGGTTATTTTGAATTTGGAATTATTGCCATAAAATTAATTGGGACAATGTATTTGTCTCATTTTCTTCCAAGGAAAAACATAAATATTAATCGACACCAAATTCTAAGATATAAACACCTATTAATATAAAAATTATCATGTATAAATCAGATTCCATAAATTAGAAAATTGAACATGAGCACAAGCAAATCAAAATTGAAATCAATATAAATGTAATCACATATAAATGTCGGTGCTCACTATCAAATCAATAAAAAGTTAATTGCATAATGTCTATGCTCACTAGCTTTATCACTAGCACCAATCGCATTTTAAAATGTGGTTGATATTCGCGGATGGGCGTATATCAACCAAAAATGTGGTTGTTGCTAGTAGACATTCAACACATCCAAGAAATACCTAAATTAAAATATTAATAAAAATGACCAAATATACTTTATTTAATTTAATTTATTTAAGTATTTCTTTATTTGGGTAAAATATTAAAATTGGTTGAAGTCAACAATGATTAAAATAATAATAATCATTTTCTTATTAATAATAAGAAAGAAAATAATAATATTTAATTTAATTATTTCTTTATTTGGTTAAAACATTAAAATTAGTTAAAGTCAACAATGATTAAAATAATAATAATAATTTTCTTATTAATAATAAGAAAGAAAATAATAATAATTTAGTCATTCTAATATTAAATAAATTATATAAGGGTCAGTGCAAGCTAATGAGGGTCACTTTTGGCGCGTTAGATGCAATAGAAAACTGAAAAAGCAGGCATCCCTCAACTTATTTGGATTTTTTGATCTAGTTACCCAAAATATCTTGCATTGAGTAAAAAAGATGAAATGTAGGAAATTGAATCACGTTTCTGAATATATAACTTTTATGTATTGAAAATTTGCATAGCTATGTCAAGTTTCATTTTCCCTAACAGACACTTTTTATTTTTCAGGCAAATGATAAGGTATATGTTTTTGTGAGTAGAGCCTTTGAGGGCCTAAATGATGAAATCAAGCTACAAAAATCGGCATGCATGTAGAGAACACATAGCACTTGTGCGCCATTATTTTTCGAAAATTAAATTAGTAATTTTATAATTTTTTTATAATTGTTTAAGTGATCAAACCTCGAAAATAGTACCTCTTTTGTGGGTAGAGCCTTTGAAGGTCTTAATACAAAAATCTTGAAATGGGTTTTTCATAGAACGTGGAGGTTAGTGTCCTCTTGTGCACCATACAATTTTTTTTTGAAATGATTGAGAATTGAAAAAGTTATGGAAGAAACATTGATAGTGTGTTTCACGAGTTAAGGAGGTAGGACAGAAAAGAAATTGAAAGAAAATAGGAAAAATTAATATTTCAAAATAAAAGTTACATATTTGGAATCTGCAGAAAAAATGCTATTTGAGTCTAAGATTTCGTAAAAAATGACTCTCTGTGAGCATGTGACTTGGCCTGTTTAAATTCAAAAATATTGCCGCGCTTTTAGATGTACATAACACGTGCGCGTTATATAACTACTTAATGCATACGCGTTATATAACTACATAACACGTATGCGTTATATAGTTACATAACGTGCTCGCGTTATTCAAATCATAAAATACATGTTTAATACTTGAGAAAGAGGGGGTGTAGAAGACTCAAGGGAATTTTTGTTTAGTATTTGAGAAACAGTGGGGAAGGGTCAAGGGAATCTATGGTTAATATTTAATAGGGGTGGGAAAGGGTCAAGGGTTTAGAAGGATGTTGGAAGCTTGAGTGCGGAGAGATGAAGGGAATGAGAACATGATGGGCTACAGGGGTGAAGGGAAGTGGAGCTTGAGAGCACTATTAGGAGTAGAATAGGTTCTGAAGAGGTATAGGGTTAGAAGTTGAAAGTGAGACTTGAGTGACAAGGGGGAATGGATAGATGCAAGGGGGATGTGAGAGAGAAATAAAGAATACAAGGGGGGGGGGAGACATAGAGCGAGGGAGGGAGAGGGACAATGGGGAGCAATGGATTTGGAGGGAGTGAGAGATAGATGGGGATAGAACGAAATAAGAGATAGGAAGGGAGGGACATAAAGTGTCGGTGGGAGACATGCAGGGAGTGGTGGCGATGGAGAGAGAGAGAGAGAGAGAGAATATGAGAGGAGGGGGAAGGGACATAAAGTGTGTGAGAGAGAGGGAGTGATGGAGAGATTGGGATAGGTTGAGGGAAAGATAACATGAGGGAGGGATAGAAGGTGAGAGACAGGCGATGAGAGAGGGAGGGAGAGAAGGTAGGGTGAGGGATGGAGGGAGAAAGTTGGAGATAGATATGGATGGAGGGGGGATGGGTTTGAGAATGGAAAGTGACATAATGTGTGTGTATGTGTGTGTGTTTGAGAGAGAGAGAGAGAGAGAGAGAGAGAGAGAGATTGATGGTTGGGGAGAGAGATACTAGAGGGAGTTGTGAGCATCATATTCTCCATCAGCATCATATTCTTCATCATCATCATCTTCATGACCATCATTGTCATCATCAACATCTTCATCATCATCACCATCACCATCATCACCATCACCATCATCATCATCATATTCCTCATCAAATCAACATCTCCATCATCATTATCATCATCTTCTGAACATCATCATGATCATCATCTAAACATCACCATCACCATCATCATCAACATCTTCATCATCATCACCATCACCATCATCATCAAAATCTTCATCGTCATCACCATCACCATATTCATCATCATTGTCATCTCTAGGTTCCCCATCAACATCAAAATCTCCATCATCATCATCTTCATCATCATCATCATCTTCATCACCATCATCATTATCATCAACATCTTCATCATCATCACCATCATCATCATCATCATCTTCCTTGAATCAGATCAACATCTCCATCATGTCACCATCATCTTCATCATCATCATCATCATCATCTAAACATCACCATCACCATCACCATCATCATCATCATCACCATCATCATCATTACCATCACCATCATCGTCATCATCATCATCATCATCATCATTGGCATTTGTAGGTTCCTCATCAACATCTCCATCATCATCATCTTCTCCATCATCATCATCTTCATCACCATCATCATCAGCATCAACATCTTCATCATCATCATCTTCATCGTCATCAGGTCAACATCTCCATCATCATCATCTTCTTCATCATCTTCACCATCATCATCATCATCATCATCATCATCTTCATCGCCATCTCCATCATCTTCAACATCTCCGTCATCATCACCATCACCATCATCATCATCTTCATGACCATAAACATCTTCATCATCATTGTCATCTCCCCCTTCCTCATCAACATCTCCATGATGATGATGATGATGATGATGATCATCATCATCATCAGCATCAGCATCATCATCAAAATATTCATCGTCATCACCATCACCATCTTCATCATCATTGTCATCTCTAGGTTCCCCATCAACACATCTCCATCATCGTCATCTTCTTCATCATCATCACCATCATCATCATCATCAACATCTTCATCATCATCACCATCATCATCATCATCATCATCATCATCATCTTCCTCATCAGATCAACATCTCCATCATGTCACCATCATCTTCATCTTCATCATCATCATCATCATCATCATTACCAGCACCATCATCATCAACATCTTCATCGTCATCACCATCATCATTGGCATCTGTAGGTTCCTCATCAACATCTCCATCATCATCATCATTGGCATCTGCAGGTTCCTCATCAACATATCCATCATCGTCATTTTCTCCATCATCATCACCATCATCACCATCATGATCTTCTGAACATCATCATGATCATCATCTAAACATCACCATCACCATCATCGTCAACACCTTCATCATCATCGCCATCAGCATCATCATCAAAATCTTCATCATCATCACCATCACCATCTTCATCATCATTGTCATCTCTAGGTTCCCCATCAAGACATCTCCATCATCATCATCTTCTTCATCATCATCATCTTCATCACCATCATCATCGTCATCAACATCTTCATCATCATCACCATCATCATCATCATCATCATCATCATCTTCCTCATCAGATCAACATCTCCATCATGTCACCATCATCATCATCATCATCATCATCATCATCATCATCATTACCAACACCATCATCATCAACATCTTCATCGTCATCACCATCATCATTGGCATCTGTAGGTTCCTCATCAACATCTCCATCATCATCATCATTGGCATCTGTAGGTTCCTCATCAACATCTCCATCATCATCATCATTGGCATCTGCAGGTTCCTCATCAACATATCCATCATCGTCATTTTATCCATCATCATCACCATCATCACCATCATGATCTTCTGAACATCATCATGATCATCATCTAAACATCACCATCACCATCATCATCAACATCTTCATCGTCATCGCCATCAGCATCATCATCAAAATCTTCATCGTCATCACCATCACCATCTTCATCATCATTGTCATCTCTAGGTTCCCCATCAACACATCTCCATCATGTCACCATCATCATCATCATCCGAACATCACCATCACCATCACCATCAACATTTTCATCATCATCACCATCATCTTCATCAACATCATCATCTTTATCATCTTCATCTGCATCATGATCATCTTCATTGTCATCACCCTCCTCCTCATCATCATCTTTATCATCTTCATCTACATCATGATCATCTTCATTGTCATCACCCTCCTCCTCCTCATCATCTTGTGCACTTATGCACTTAGGGATTAATGTTTAGAAGAGGGTCTAAAGGCCTTTATGGGGGAGGGGCTCTAGGAACAAGGTAAGACAGAGAGGGCAGGGGGGAGGGATAAAGGCGTAGAGGGTTAGTGATTAAGGGAGAAGAAGGGAGAGAGTGCTATAGGGAGGGATAATGATGAAGATAAAGAGAAGGTGGAGAGATGGAGAATGGGGTGGTAGAGACATGGCTGGAGTAAGGGAGAGAAAGAAACATGTAGGGAGGGATGTAGGGAGAATGAGGGACAGATATTTAGAAAGAGATAAGGGGTATCTAGGGATTATTGGGAGAGAGCTAGGGGGTATTAAACCATACAAAACATTTGTTTTGTATGTAACCATATAAATTATTAGTTTTCTTTTGATTTTGTTTGTTGCCCTAGCCGTGCACCTAACCTATTTATTGTGCTTGACTATATCGCGTTCGTGTTTTTGCACTACATATCGCGTACGCGTTTTTTATTTATATAACGTGTGCGCATTTTGTAACTCCACAAATAGTGGATTGTTGCTCTCCGAGAGAAACTTCACTCTATCCGAACCAAATTAACAGTCCTGCGATTTTTTCGAACAGCACAAGCCCGCCATTGGAAATTTTCACATTCTACACCAACTCCCTTATTTTTTTTTTATGCAGGTGCAGCATTGAGGACATCTTTCATGGTTGCTCAATGTGGTGTTGGGTTATATTGCCATATTTGAAGAAAATAATCAGCAAGTTTGAAGAATCTCCAATTGAATAACACCAAAGATAAGGCCTTTGAAATATTCATTTTGCCTATATTTGAGGAGCACACAAGATAAGATATCAAGCTTTAAGACCAACAAGGAAGAACTTCCATTTGCTTATTATTGAAGAGCTTGTAATTGAGGAGCAACAAAAACAAACTATATTGAATTGATCATTGTGGTGATGGGGAATGCACGTAGCCGAGTAAACAAATCAACAAGGAAGAAGAGACCTCAAGAAGTCATTGAAGAAGAGAAAGAAAAGAAAAGAATATACATGATGAATCGGAGGCTTTCTTTGGAAACTAATCCAAATCCAATTGTAGAGGATACCACGGTTCATCCTATTAATCCACGACAAGAGGGACCTTCAATTTCCACAATAGTTGTTGAACAAGCACCCCATGGAAGTAATCAAGAAGCAAAACGTAGGTGCTCATTAGGGGATGTTTCAATTCCCACTTCAAGTCAAAGTGATAAGTTACCATCTCAAGATGAAGCTCACAAAGAAACACCCAATTTGCTATCCGGATGTGGTTATACAAGTGATGAAGTCAGAGAGGCGTTGGACATTTGGCCTACTGTTGAAGAAGAGAATGTTATCCACACCATCGATGAGGATGTTCGACTTCCACAAGGGGATGTTGGACTTCCACATACCATCGATGAGGATGTTGGACTTCCACCATCCAACTACCAGGAAGAGAATGAAAGACACCAAGCTACTACTGAAACACCAGAGCGTCATGGTGATGCGCTACATGGTACGATTCCAACCCCCTTACCTCCATTAGCAAGCACATGTCGAAGAACTCCGAAGCGTATACAAGTTGATGAAAGACTTATGAATTCCACTGAAGGTACGCTATCTAAACGTAGTATTGCTTATCAAACTCAACAGATACTTGATAAATATTTTGTTTCTAAATGTGATGGAGATAAATGTAGATTATTTTTATCATTGTTAAAATCGAGGAGCATGAATGTTGTTGGGAAAAAGTTAGGGATAAAGATGATAAAGAATTCTGAACCAAGTTCTCATATAGTTAAAAGCCTAGTAGATGCATTTGGTAAAATTGGTAAGAACACACATTCAAAGGACCGCAATGCTGCTCGTCGTGTGTTGTCACAATCAATTGCAAATAAGAACACCAGGGCCCTTCGTATTCTCAGGCCTACATCCGAACTAGTTAATTTGAATGTAAAAACCCTCCGTAGGTATTCTATTAGAAGAGAACATCTTGACACAGCTGATCAGACAGATTTTTGGGCCTTTGTTGGTCGGTTGCCACGTCGTGACATGAAGCTAGTTGATGCAGTAAAGAGACTAGTGCACAGTTTTTGGCATGATCACACAAGGCCTTCTTCAAACCGAAAGGATGTACTAAAACTAAGAAGGGGTTCAAAGGATCGTGAACCACATACTAAGCATCTTCTTGATATAACACGAACAGAGCATTACGAGAAATTTAAGATTGAGCATAGACAATTGAACTTGGGGCAAAGATCTTTTGAGAAATGTAAGCCATGGTATGTTAGAATAAATACTCTTCGTAACACTTGTTGTTGTAGATACCATGTAGAATATGAATATTACTATGAAACATTTTTGTACATTCATCGTGTGTTGCATACTAACATTGTGCAGGATTGCTCCATGACAATACCATCGACTTCATCAAGAGAATTCATTCATAGCATCATGTGCAATAGGCCCGAGGGGCAAACATACTATGCAAAATCTTGTTTGGATGAAACATGCTCCAACTGTGCTGGAATGGCATTATTGAGCCAATGTATGCATGAGAATGGAGACAGTGAATTTGGGAAAATGGTTACAGACATGAAAAGTTTCAAATATATCAACTATGAAATAGTCCCAGGGAAAGAAAGCAAAAAAATACAATTGGTGACATCTCAGGTATGCATTTATATCTATAAAATTATGTTGTAACGGTTACATTTCAATCCTTACTTACAACAAAAAATTGACATTGAGATCATTTTGTGTCACCAGGTACAAGTTAGTGACTTCATCAAGGAATTTATTGAAAAGACACATCAATATGTTCAGCATGTCCACGTGGCACGATGGCAGGATGAGAAGTTTAGAATATGCAGAGATACATTTCCCCTTGGTACTATACTTTCAGTTGTTGATTTTGTCAAGAACTACACTCTGTAACCTCAAAATGAGATCTAAAGTCAGTATTATCACTCTGAGTAGGTTTCCTTGATGGTCCATATCACATATAGGCATGGCCCAAATAGCACTAAAGAGCAAAGAGAAATTCTGAAGGAATATCACTTCTACATAAGTGATGATAGGTGCCACAACTTCCACTATGTACGTTATTGCTTCATCATGTTCTATGATCACTTGAAGGGAAGGAACATACAGATGGATCGACACTGGATTTGGTCTGATGGGTGTGCTGGTCAGTTCAAAAATGCACGCATATTTCAGTGGTTGTGTTCATTGCATAAAAACTACAAAGTGCCACATATGTGGAACTATTTTGAGATTGGGCATGGTAAAGGAGAGCATGATGGAGCCGGAGCATGTGTCAAAATAGCCCTACAAAGAGAGGAATTGAAAGTATCTGCAGAATCTATTATTCTAAATTCTCAATCTATAGTCAGGTGGTGCACGTCAGTAATGGGAGAGGAATCAACTATGCGAGTAGAATCCACAATAAAGAGACATGTGGAGAGATTTTTTTGGGAGGTGGTAGACATAGATCGTTCACATGCATGGGAATGCAAGACTATGCCTGGGACTCGTGGCTTTCATTCGGTTCGAAGCTCTGATAACCCAGTATTTGAAATTTGGACCAGAAAACTCGCTTGTTTTTGCCCGCCTTGTTGTGATGGTGACTGGGATGGGTGTGAATCATTGGATTGGGTTGATGGATGGGATCTCATATCACTTCCACTTGATCAGCGTGCAATTGTTGAGTTAACTCCGTTGGAATAAGGCCAATCATCTATTTCTGCAGATTTTGATCATGTCTCATACCTTGTACAACCCGGTATGATGCATTTCCTTAACATTTTTTGTTTGTTTACGTAGTCTTCAAATGCACATTAATGGCCTTGTATCGCATGAAAAATATTTTGATCATATACCTACAATCATATAATGCAGGGCACATATACATAGTGGTTGCTTCAAAAGATACTGAATGGGGTGATGAATACTGGTTGGCACGCTGTATAGATGGAAAGAAAACCCTCATTATGTCCATGACTGACGATGAAAACAACCACTTTCCAATTGGGTCTATGGTTGTTAAAGGTGATTACTTGACACGGGACAACAATGGAAGAAAGAAGGGTGGATACGTTTACAGGGATTACAAACCAGGTGCAAGTGTGTATCACTTTACCAACTTAATCATTGGCACAAACCTTCAGGTACGAACAATGCATAGTCGAAATACATCGAAGGTACGCTACTTCTTACCGGATACAGAGAACGAGAGACTAATGGAGACCATCAGTATAAGAGATGATCCAGAGGGCTTGGTTGTATGATAATAGGTGGGATCTAGCATGATGAGGTACGTTACATACTTTTAATACTATACTATTTATACTATTTGTAATTGAATATTGATATATGCTCAATTTTCACATGTATGCTTCATATGAATATGTCAATTTTGCGTTCTTGATATGCCAAATTTACGTTTACGTTGTTTATAAATATGCCAAAAGTTCTCTTGTATGTCAAGTTTATGAATATGCCATTTTTTACATATGATCAGTAAACCCTAAAATTATATTATGTTCATCATGTTGGTTATTGGCTTCACCCAAAAAAATTAATTCAATTCATGCTCACTATATTAAACAATACACTTATATTAAATTTAATTCATGTCTTGTTAAATATTTCATAATGAATTAGCTATTTGAGAGCACCACCTTAGACCAAGCCATCATCATCAACATCTTCATCATCATCACCATCATCATCATCATAGACCTGCAAAACCCTAGTTTCCAAAGTGTCTAGGTAGGTTCGGGTTGGGAACACTAGCCATACCTGCCCAGTGGATGATTTTCCAAAGTTGACCCCCGTGTGCAAAAATTGCACACTCCGACACTGAGAAAAACCCTAATTTCCAAGATGGACCTGCAAGGTGACACATGGGCCACCAGGTAGGAGGGAAGGGGCACCCCTGACACTATCCCGGTGTGCTAAATCCAACGGAGTCGACAGTTCATCAATCCGAGCCACGGTCTTCATTCTATAGCTCGTCCCATCTCACTACCAGAAGGCCTTCAGGGACACCTACTGGATACCTACCGGGGGCATAGAACTCCAACCGTGCAACAAAATCGGGTTCCGGGGAGTCCTGCAGGTGTGTCTAGACAGGTTCGGGCTAGGAACACTAGCCATACTTGCTCGGTGGATGATTTTCCAAAGTTGACCCCTATACATGTAAAACTATCCAAAACTATCAAAGCCACATGTACATGTATCCAAATGTACATATATCCCATAAGACACATCAAAACTCAAGCTTCCTCTTGTTCTTTCCTGACGTTGATCCTCTAGCCACATATCTAGGATCAATGTGCGTCTCTGGATCCTGCAAATTAAATATCAATTGTTAAATTCAACTAACTATGTACACTAATACATTAGCTCAACAATTATCAACTGGTGCATGGAAAGTGCATGAAACACTTGGTCACTGAAGGACATCTCACCTCAACTGACAAAGGAGATTGCGTTGCTTGTGTAGCAGATGGAGCCGTTGGTTGAACATCCAGGATGGTCGAACCAGGGGGGCCAGGAACTGCTCCTGCTGGTGGTGGCTACAATGAAAAAATGTTGAAATAGTTAGAAATGCATGAATAAACAATAGATAACAATAATTATCTATGTAAAGATAATGTTGAAATAGTTACATACCTGTGTGTGATTAGTTGTCATTGTAGATGCGACACTAACTGCTGCATCAACCATCGATGCGAGGTTTTCAGTAGACAACTCGGGTTCCTACTGCAGTAAACATGCAATTCAAACATTAACAAAAATGATTTATGCACTAGATTTCAAGTTAAACAACAAATATCATCGAAGGATATACATTACCATGGTGTGAGTAAGCCCATGGTCGTGGGCAGCTGGAGTCTTTCTAGGAGTAGAACACCTCACATACACACGACCCTTGTTCACGAATGGCCTGGAGGGAGATACAAATCCAGGCAATGGTCCAGATGTCTCGGATGGTGCCTACAGTCAGCAAGTGTTCATGTAGTTAGACATGCATGATTCAACAAACAAACATGTATTTAAAAAATGTCATTTTTAATTGTTTACCTGGAGCCCAGACATTTCATGGGACGGTATGACCATGGGTGCTACCTCCACATTACCTTGCCCCAGTGAAGGATCTGCCATCTGCAAGTTTAATAATTGTAAATATTAGACCGTAGATAGCATTAATGAATTAAAATGTAAACTATGTGGAAATTAACAAATTAACAAGTATTAAAAAACTGAAATTTTAAAATGTTTACCTCGGTGTGAGATACGGCAATAGGTGGTATATAATATGGGTCTACCAAATGGGTAGCATCATGCCCCCTTGTAGAGTCTAGAACATCCGGCTCTGGGGCGTCGCTGCTGGCATAAAGCATCAATTGCAAGTTCACAAAATTAATATATTAGCTCAAACTATATATGTGTGTACAAAGACAAAAATAAATGAAGAATTTATTACAATTAACCATAAACATACCTCTCTCAAAAACCCACTGAAGGCAACATCTGAGGCAAGACCATAGCAGGGACGACCACATGATGTGCACTTGTGAGGATCAGTACTAAGATGGGGATGTGTCGATGGTCTTGCACTAGTGGATGGTCCTGATGGTCCTGCACTAGTGGATGGTCTTGATGGTCCTGCACTAGTTGATGGTCCTGCATGGTGACGAGCTGGTGTATGTACCACACCAGAGACAGATGTCCCTTCCTCACCCATATGTTGAACCATCGTGCCATGGCGAACAAACGCCCGTGCCAAACTCAAAAATGCATCCCGTGTCTGCGGAATAATACGATGTGCAGGTGGGACATCTGGCCCAGGCAACTGCGTGCGAGGTGCAGGGATAGGGCGATCCTCGTCTCGAAGCCTGGCATTGGGTCGGTTTTGGGGCATCCCCCCACCGATCCCCTGAAATTGCAAGATGTCAAAATAGTTAACGTGTTTATGCAACATGAACTCTGCGTACATCTTTCGAAGGAAATATAAGGAAATTTCCCTGTTGTTGTGTGGTGGCATATCAAAAACCATGTACCATCTGTCCATCCAGTTATCAACAAATGGTTGAAACGTGCACCACTCAATGGAGATATGCGGCCTGTTTGCATTTGGGATTTCCCCCGTCCGAGGGTCCCTAAACAATGCAAATATGAGCTCTTTGGAAATTTTCAACTTTTTTATTGCATTGTAGTCTAGCCCATCAGCATATTGTTGTCTTTTTCTTTCTCTGTATGATGCAATATCATATAGTACATTGGTAGATTGTGAAATGGTGTCAACAATTGCATCCAAGGTTGATGCAAGCGAACGGCGAATCCTGTCACCACCACTAAAAACTGCACTTATGCCCCTCAAGTGGGCAAGCTCAATCAATATCTCGGCATTGGTATCCATAGCCGCAACTGCAATAAAGACATTAATACGAAAATCATTAGAAACATATACATGGTATATAACGACGTCTCTTCAAAATTGAACATGTATTAAATCAAACTCAAGTAAGCAATTTAATGGCATTCACTTACATACATTTAAAACTTAAAATTAAACATTTGACAATTAAAAAGTAAGTTAGTCAGATTGGCAGAGAGGAGGAGGAGGAGGAGGAGGAGGATCAGGGCAGTGATGAGTTTGTTGATTCAGGCATGGAGGAGGAGGATCAGGGAAGTGATGAGTTTGCATCTATGTGTCTCAATGTCTCATTGTGATTTGTGATTGTGAATGACAAATGTGTTGTGATTTGTGAATGATCTAATTTCTATTGAATATTTCATATTTGTAATTGTAAATGTAATTTTTATTGAATATTTGTAATTGTAAATGTTAAATTTTATTGGATCTATATCTCTATATTTTTAAATTTTAATATATTTTAAAAATATATTAATTTTGGGGGTCACCGTGTCCTACGTGTCCTAATTCCGGGGGTCACCGTGTCTAGTGGGGACCAGGGATCAAATTTGAAGGGTGGGGTCCCATTTCACTATGAAGGGCTATGAGATATTGAACCCTTCAATGCTGCCATGTAAAAATAAGTTCTTCTTTTCATTTGAAAATGTAATAGTACATCAAAATTTCAATGTTTACTGACGTAGTAAAGTTGAGAGGTTTTATTTTTCAATGGATATAGCAAACCTGTAAATTCATAGGATGTCAAAAATCTAGTCAGCCTTGAAGTTGAGCTCCTCAAAGAAAATGAATTTCTTTAAATATGTTTATGGCAGGCTGGCATTGTCAGCTTCGCTCCGCAAACTATCCTAGAGGACCGGAGGAGATAGGGTAGGTGGAACTTGGAAGTAGTTCAACCACAGTGGAATAGGGGTATAAGAAAAATCTTGTTTCTATTCATGCAATATTATATATTGATGGTTGGAGCCATGGAAGCATGGAATTCGAGCATTGACTTGATACAACAAAGAAAACAAAAGGTGGAACTCGGGAGCTGCAGGATTGACTTGATACAACAAAGAAAACACAGGGTGTGAGGCTGGGAGCTGTAGACGGTAGGATTAACTTGATACAACAAAGAAAACACAGGGCTATAGGTAGGGGCCACGGGCAGGAGCAACAACCTGCAACATTACAAGAAGTTTATGGATTGTGGATTTTGTCTGAAATGCCAAATTCGCAGGGGCACATTAACATAATATATTATACATTGAATACTCAATTAACTCACGGAGTCAACATTCACAAATTGGTATGTGATAACTTGTAACTTGGTAAGACTGCTAGCAACAACACGTATGAGCCACCTACTAGGTTTAATAATTTTGTTGATGCCATTCAATGTGTTAAACACGTAAGCGCTCGCTACAAACACGATAACTTCGAAGCGTTCAAGCCATGGAGTGCTTAGTGTAAGCCCGTCCACGTAAGTTGCTCAATGATATTATTAAAGGCCCAATGGTCCATGATCCATGGATGATCGAACATGTGGATATTGGAGAGTAACCGAGTCCCACTCCCAAGTCACCTAGCTAGTAGCCGCATTCCCAATTTCCCACTAAAAATTGTTGATGGGTGAAATTTGAAGCTACCCTTCTGTTGCAATTTTAAACAGTAGTGGTTAATTTAATTATTGAAGGGCTTACCATGAAATTAAATTTTTTTTGCATGGTAAAATTTGAAGTGGCCTTCTATGACGTGTGGGTAAAATTTGAAGTGGCCTGAAGGCTTCAAATTTGAAGCATGGTGGGGACACTCGTGTCCCGTGTCCTCGTGTCGGGTGACTTAGATGAATACATTGTAGAAAGGGGGGAGTTTTATTTTTTTTCAATTTTTGGTTGGATTATGAATTTTTGAGTTTTTGAAAAGGGATTTATTTTAATTATTCACTCATCTTGGTTGAGGGAGATGTGAATTTAATTAGAGATTGGGTTATTCCTGATTTTATCAATATTACAAAACTAGGTTGTTTTAAACAATAAAAAAATAGTAATTTAGGTTAAGAAATGATAAAAAAATGGTATGGGTGAATGAATTACCTGATTAGATGACAATCCACCGGTGAATTTGTCTCTCCTCCAGCTAAATCGAGCAACACCGATACTTGAGTGGGCCACAAACCGTCCTCGTCCAAGGTCTATTTCACGTTTCTGATGCGTGAGTGTCGCGGGTGGTCGGGAATTGTCGAGACTGTGTATTTAAATTCATTTTTAGATTTACATAACGCGTACGCGTTTTGTAACTACATAACGCGTACGCGTTTTGTAGTTATATAACGTGTACGCGTTATGGTTACCTATCCTACATGTCCAATGACATGTTAGGCTCGGGTCTTACCATGGCAGGTGCTAAATATCAGAAACACGTTATGTTTTATGTATCAGGAACGAGTTTTGAAAAAAGTAGCATTGCATCTAAAGTGACCCTCATCTTCTTGCACACACCCATAAATTTTGGTCAATAAATTAATTACTTTAATATTTTAATATTAATTTGGTCATTAACCATTTTAATATTAATATCAATATTGGCCAATATTTTAATTTAATTTATTTAATTATTTCTTTATTTGGTTAAAATTAGAAAAACATTTGATTAAAATATTAAAATTGTTAAAGTTAACAATGATTAAAATAATAATAATAATAATTTTATTATTAATAATAAGAAAGGAAATGATAATAATTTGGCCATTCTAAAATTAAATAAATTAAATGACCATTAAATAAAGTATATAAATTGTTGCCGATAAATTAAATATATAAATAAATTTAATATTTTAATATTAATTTGGCCATTTTAATATTAATATTAATATTAATATTAAAATGGTTATTTGACCAAATTTAATATTAAAATGGTCACATTAATATTAATTTGGCCAAATGGCCATTTTAATATTAATATAAATTTGTTAATATTTTGGTCGTTTTAATATTAATATTAATATTAATAAATTAATTTAATATTAATAAATTAATATTAATTTATTAACTTAATATTAATTTATTAATATTTTAACTAAATTGGGCCAAATGGCCATTTTAATTTTAATATTAATATTGACCATTTTAATATTAATTTGGCGAAATGGCCAAATTTCTTATTATTATTTAATTTATTTATTTAATAATAATAATTTGACTTATTTAAAATATTAATAAAAATGGCCAATCATAATAATAATAATAATAATAATTGTTAAAATATTAATAATAATTTGGCCATTTTAATATTAAAGTCAACAATGGTTAACATAATTTTGTTGATTTTAGTTAACCATTGTTGACTACCGTAAACCTAGTTTGGCCATAATTAACTATTGGTAGACCATGGTTGTCTATTGCAAAATGTTGTTCAATATGGTTGACTGTCGTTGGCTGTGGTTGACCATGGTTGGCTATGGTTAACTAAGCTTTACATTATCTAACAATGGTTGACTTTGTTTGATTATGAAAGACTATGGTTGACCATGCTTGACCATGTTCAACTATAGTTGACTTTGGTTGCTCACAATTGACTTTTGATGGCTATGGTTGACCATGATTGACAACTATTGACTTTGTTTAACTATGATTGAATTTGATTGACTAATTGACTATGGTTGATTATGATTTTCCATGGTTGGCTAAGGGTGACTTTGTTTTGCCATAATTGACTTGTCGACCACTGTCAATCATAGTCGACCAAGGTTAATAATAATAATTATTGGTTGAGCATGGTTGACTATGGTCGACCATGGTTAACTTTAGTTGACCATGGTTGACTATTGTCAACTATGGTCAACCATACTAAATAGAGAACCATGGTTTGTAATAATAATAATATTATTATTAACAATCATAGTTTGTTAATATTATTATTAACCAACCATGCTAAACCATAGTTAACCATGGTCAACCATATGGTTGAATTTGGTTAAGGATGATTAACTATCGTTGATCGTGGTTGACTTAGGTTGACCATGGTTGATTATGGTTGATTTTGGTTGACCATGGTTGAGTATTGTTCATCATGGTTGACCATGGATATCTTTGGATGATGGTTGGTTGACCATGGTTGACTATTGTGCACACATTGGTTGACCATGGTTGACGATAGTTGGTTATTATTATTATTATTATTATTATTAATCAACCATGGTCACCCACAGTGAACCATATTCAACCATGGTAAACCATATGGTTGACTTTGGTTAATGATGGTTTATTAACGTTGACCATGGTTGACTATGGTTGACTAATTGTTTATTGTTGACTATGGTTGACTTTTTTTTCCATGACTAACCATTCATTGAACTTATTTAACTTTTAACTTTGGTTGGATATGGTTGAGTTTGGTTAACTATGGTTGAGTTTGGTTGCCATAAGAGTTGACTTTAAAATCATATGGTTGATTACAATTCCATTATGGTTGACTTTGATTGACCATGGTTGACTATGGTTGGATTTGGTAGGCTATGGTTGACCATAGTTGAGTATGGGTGACTGTGATTGACTAATTAGCTATGGTTGATTGTGGCTAACCATGATTAATGATGGTTGGTTATGGATGACCATGGTTGACTATGATTGATGGTGGTTGGGCATGGTTGAATTTGGTTGATTATTCACTTGATTACGGTTGACACAAGTGTTGACTTTAAAATCATATGGTGAATTATAATTCCATTATTGTTTTTCTATGGGTGACTTTGGTTGACATAAGGGTTGGCTTTAAAATCATATGGTTGATTAGAATTCAACTATGGTTGACTTTTGTTGAATATGGTTGGCTATGATTCACCATACTTGATTTTGGTTAACCATGGTTGACCATGGTCGATTATGGTTGAATTTGTTTGACTATAGTTGACTTTTATTAGCTTTGGTTGATGATGGTTGACTTTGGTTTACCATGGTTGATTATTCTCGACTATGGTTGACTTTGTTTGACTATGGTTTACTTTGGCTGACCATGGTTGACTATGGCTAACTTGGTTTTGCTATTATTGAATATTGATTACCATTCTCTGACTTTCCACTGTAGTTGACTTGGTTTACCATGGTTGACTTTATTTGGCCATAAGTAACTATTGGTCGACTTTGTTTGACTTTTGAATTTGGTTGACTTTAGTTGGTTATGGTTGACTCTGTTTAACCATGGTTGAATTTGTTCGACTTTGGTTGATGTTTATCATGTTGAGTTATGTTGACATTTATATGGTTGGGTTATGTTGAGTATGCCTGATATTAAAGTCAATAATGGTTAACATAATTTGGTTGACTTTAGTTAACCATTGTTGACTATGGTAGACCTAGTTTGGCCATAATTAACTATTGGCAGACCATGGTTGACTATTGCAAAATATGGTTCAATATGGCTGACTAAGGTTGACCATCGTTGGTTGTGGTTAACAATGAACCACTTATACTATGAAACGAGAACTATATACTAAGAACGAGAACTCTAGCCATAAAAACTCATATTTTTGCATAAAAAACACCGAAAACAACCCCCAAATCAAAAAGTGTTGATGCCAGTATCATGTTTTCATAAAAAACACCAAAAACAACCCTCAAATCGAAAAGTGTTGATACTAGTATCAACGTTTTTTTTTCTGTGGGTTAAAAATATAGCCATGGCTTAAAAATCTCATACTGTTGTTTACGAAAGCCTTAAAATCAACCCCTAAATTGAAATTTTCTGTTTTCAACAAATAAATTCCTAACCCTAACCCCCAACAAACTATTACAAAAGTTAAAAAAAAAATTATAATGGGCCCCTCCTACCTTAACCCCCGATAATTTTTTAAAACAAATTAAAAATTAAAAAAAAAAAAAATTAAAAATTAAAAAAAAAAAAAAATTTAAAAACAAATTAAAAATTTTAAAAAAACTTAAAAAAAAAAATTTAAAAATTTAAAAAAAAATAAATTTAAAAACAAATTAAAAATTTAAAAAAATACTTTAAAAAAAATAAAAATTTTAAAACAAATTAAAAATTTAAAAAAAAAATTAAAAAAAAACAATTAAAAATTAAAAAAAAAAAAAATTTAAAAACAAATTAAAAATTAAAAAAAAACTTAAAAAAAAAAATTAAAAATTAAAAAAAAAAAACCCATTGGGCGCCCAAAGGGCCGCCCCGCGGGGGCAGCTCGATGCCGGGCATCGAGCTGCCACCGCGGGGCGGCCCTTTGGGCGCCCAACGGGGCGGAGGCAGCATCCGCCCGCCCAAAAAGTGGGCGGTGGGCGGATGCTGCCTCCGCCCCGTTGGGCGCCCAAAGGGCCGCCCCGCGGTGGCAGCTCGATGCCGGGCATCGAGCTGCCACCGCGGGGCGGCCCTTTGGGCGCCCAACGGGGCGGAGGCAGCAACCGCCGCCCACTTTTGGGCCGGCGGATGCTGCCTCCGCCCCGTTGGGCGCCCAAAGGGCCGCCCCGCGGTGGCAGCTCGATGCCCGGCATCGAGCTGCCACCGCGGGGCGACCCTTTGGGCGCCCAACGGGGCGGAGGCAGCATCCGCCGGCCCAAAAGTGGGCGGCGGTTGCTGCCTCCGCCCCGTTGGGCGCCCAAAGGGCCGCCCCGCGGTGGCAGCTCGATGCCCGGCATCGAGCTGCCACCGCTGGGCGGCCCTTTGGGCGCCCAACGGTTTATTTTTAAATTTTTAATTTTTTTTTTAAAGTTTTTTTTAAAATTTTTTTTTTTTTAAATTTTAAATTTTTTTTTTAAAGTTTTTGTTTTTAATTTTTAATTTGTTTTTAAATTTTTTTTTTTTTTTAAGTTTTTGTTTTTAATTTTTAATTTGTTTTTAAATTTATTTTTTTTTAAATTTGTAATTTTTTTTTTATAAGTTTTTTTTTTTAATTTTTAATTTGTTTTTAAATTTTTATTTTTTTAAATTTTAAATTTTTTTTTAAGTTTTTTTTAAAATTTTTAATTTTTTTTAAATTTTTTTTTTTTTTTTAATTTTTAAATTTTTTTTTTTAAGTATTTTTTAAAATTTTTAATTTGTTTTAAAATTTATTTTTTGTAAAGTCTTTTTTTTTTTAATTTGTAAAGTCAAGTTTATTTTTTGTTATTTTCTTTTGTAAAGTTTAGGTTTATTTTTTATTTTTTAAGTTTAAGTTTTTATTTTAATTATTTAATTTTTTTAAGCTGGGTTTTAAATTTTTTTAGTTAAAACGATGTGTGAAGAGTAATGGGGTAACATTAGGGGGTTAACGTAGTGGGTAGGGTATTAGGAAATGTAATTTTCGGGGGGCTAAGGTAGGGGGTAATGTAGGGGGCTAGGGCGTTAGAAAATGTACTTTGTTTTTTTAAATGTTTATTAATGGTTGGTTGAGGGGTTAGGGTAGGATATGTAATTATTTTTTTAAATGTAATTTTTAAAAAAAATTATTAATAGTTTGTTAGGGAGTTAGGGTAGAAGGGACGCATTATAATTATTTTTTTAACTTTTGTAATAGTTTGTGGGGGAGTAGGGATAGGGTTAGGGTAGAAGGGGGCAATGTAATTTTTTTAAATATTTTCTTTTTAAATTTTAATAATAATTGGTTAGGGGGTTAAATATTATGAAAAATAATGTGAAATAGTATCATTTTTATACAAAATGACTAAAAATATGTTAAAAATGGGTTTAAATGTCTTCTTTTTCTCGATTTGTTTACTATTTTTTCCATAAAAATATATTATTTATGATTAAATTTTAAAGAAAAATGTTGAAAATGTATGTGTTTTTCATTATAGCTAGCTTTTAAATGTATGTTTTTTGTTAAATTTCTAAAAAACACACTTGAAAATAGAAATTAAAAATACTTTACAATAAAGATGTGTCAAAGGCCCAAAAAAATGCCTCAAAATGAAAATGTGTGATACTGGTATCAACCCTTTTTGAAACGGAGGTAAAAATAGCTACTAAAATTAGGAGAGAGAAAAACGAGAACTGTGTCGAGTTCTCGTTTCATAGTATAAGTGGTTAATGGTTAGCTATGGTTAACTAAGGTTTACATTGTCTAACAATGGTTGACTTTGTTTGATTATGGAGGACTATGGTTGACCATGCTTGACCATGTTCAACTATGGTTGACTTTGGTTGGCCATAATTGACTTTTGATGGAAATGGTTGACCATGATTGACAACTGTTGACTTTGTTTAACTATGGTTGAATTTGATTGACTAATTGATTATGGTTGACTATGATTTCCCATGGTTGGTTAAGGGTGAGTTTGTTTTGCCATAATTGACTCATTGACCATGGTCGATCATAGCCGACCACGATTAATAATAATAATAAGAAACCATGGGAAACCATAGTCAATGATGATCAACCATATGGTTGACTTTGGTTGGAGATGGTTGACTATGGTCGACCATGGTTAACTTTAGTTGACCATGGTTGGCTATTGTCGACCATGGTCAACCATACTAAATAGACAACCATGGTTTATAATAATAATAATAATATTATTAACAATCACTGTTGGTTATTATTATTATTATTATTATTATTATTATCCAACCATGTTCAACCATATGGTTAACTTTGGTTAAGGATGATTAATTATCGTTGATCGTGGTTGACTTAGGTTGACCATGGTTGATTATGGTTAAGTTTAGTTGACCATGATTGAGTATTGTTCACCATGGTTGACCATGGATATCTTTGGATGATGGTTGGTTGACTATAGTTGGTTATTATTATTATTATTAACCAACCATGGTCACTCACGGTCAACCATACTCAACTATGGTCAACCATATGGTTGACTTTGGTTAATGATTGTTTACTCATGTTGACCATGGTTGACTATGGTTGACTAATTGTTTATTGTTGACTATGGTTGAGTTTTTTTCCACAACTAACCATTCATTGAACTTATTTAACTTTTAACTTTGGTTGGATATGGTTGATTTTGGTTAACTATGGTTGAGTTTGGTTGGATTTGGTAGGCTATGGTTGACCATAGTTTACTATGGGTGACTCTAATTGACTAATTAACTATGGTTTACTGTGCTTGACCATGGTTGATGATGGTTGTCTCTGACTAACTATGGTTGACTATGGTCTTATGGTGATTGGGCATGGTTGACTTTGGATTGCTTTGGTTTTTATTAATATCATATGGTTTACTATGGTTGACTTGTTCACTTGACTATGAGTGACACAAGGGTTGACTTTAAAATCATATTGTTAACTATAATTCCACTATTGTTTTCTCGTGGTTGACTTTGGTTGACATGAGAGTTACTTTAAAATAATATGGTTGATTATAATTCCATTATGGTTGACTTTGATTGACCATGGTTGACTATGGTTGGTTTTGGTAGGCTATGTTTGACCACAGTTGAGTATGGGTGACTGTGATTGACTAATTAGCTATGGTTGATTGTGGCTAACCATGGTTAATGATGGTTGGTTATGGATGACCATGGTTGACTAGAATTCAATTATGGTTGGCTTTTGTTTAATATGGTTGGCTATGATTCACCATACTTGATTTGGGTTAACCAAGGTTGGGTATGGTCAACTATGGTTGAATTTGTTTGACTATAGTTGACTTTTATTAGATTTGGTTGATGATGGTTGACTTTGGTTTACCATGGTTGATTATTCTCGACTATGGTTGACTTTATTTGACTATGGTTTACTTTGGTTGACCATGGTTGACTATGGCTGACTTTGTTTTGCTATTATTGAATATTGATTACCATTCTTTGACTTTTGACTGTAGTTGACTTGGTTTACCATGGTTGACTTTATTTGGCCATAAGTAACTATTGGCCAACTTTGTTTGAATTTTGAATTTGGTTGACTTTAGTTGGTTATGGTTGACTATGGTTGATTCCGTTTAACCGTGGTTGGATTTGTTTGATTTTGGTTGATGTTTATCATGTTGAGTTATGTTGACATTTATATGGTTGGGTTATGTTGAGTATGCAAGATCATTGTTGTTCATGAATAACCATGGTTGTTCATGGCTAACTATTGTCGACTATGGTGTTTCAGGGTTGTTGACTATGGTTGAACATGGTTGTACTTGCTTGATAATGCAACACCACGATTATTCATGCTTAACTATGTTTAACCATATTTTTTCATGGTTAAATATGGTTGACAATGGTAGACAATAGTTGAGAATAGTAGAGAATGGTTGACCATGGTTGACCATAGTTGGTTGTTATTATTATTATTATTATTAACCAACCATGGTCAACCATATGGTTGATTTTGGTTGACTATGGTTTACTATGGTTGACTTTGGTTGGGAATGGTTGACTATGGTCTACCATGGTTGACAATGGTTGGGAATGGTTGACTTTTGTTGACTTTGGTGTATATTAATATCATATGGTTTACTATAGTTTACTTTTTCACTTGATTATGGGTGACACAAGGGTTGACTTTTAAATCATATGGTGAATTATAATTACACTATTGTTTTCCTATGACTAACATTGGTTGACATAATTGTTGACTTTAAAAGAAATTATAATTTCACTATGGTTGGCTTCAGTTGAATATGGTTGACTATGATTGACCATGCTTGACTTTGGTTAACCATGATTGGGTATGGTCGACTATCATTGAATTTGTTTGACTATAGTTAACTTTGGTTGACCATTGTAGACTTTGGTTGACCATGGTTCGCTATGCTCGACTATGGTTAACTTTGTTTGACTATGGTTGACGTTTTTTTTACCATTAATGACTATTGATTGACCTTATTTGACTTTTGACAATCATTTACTTAATTTACCATGGTTGACTTTATTTGGCCATAATTAACTATTGTTATAGTAAGGAAAAAATAGTTTAAACAAGATTATTGTTAACCATATACTTACTTAACACAAAAACCCAATAAGAGTAACATTTCTCGACGCAAGACCATAGAAGACATGTCTTTCCACTAGGGGGTGATCACTAGAAGAAATGTTTTTCACTATGTAATAATACTTTCCTCTCAGGGTACTCTATTACCTCCATTAATGGGGTTCTTCTTAAATAATGTTACAAATAAGTTTTAATATTATATTATTAATATTAATACTACTATCATTGTTTTAAATGTTAATATTAATATTATTAATGTTAATAATAATTTTATCAATGTTGTAATTAATATTAAAAAACATTAATAGTGTTAATATTAATGATGAATTAGTATTGTTAATACTAAAATAATATAATTATTAATGTTGTTAAATTTTGTAAAAATGTTGTTATTAATATTAATAATAATATTATTAATACAAATAATATTATTTAAATTAATATTAATATCACTATAATTATTTCAGCCAATATTAATGTGTTTTAATGTTAATATGTATGATGTTAATATTAATAAAGTTATAAATATTGTTTATATTTTAGAATGTTAATATAATTTTATTAATAATATCGTTATATTAAGTTATTGTTAATAATATTATTATTGTAATTAATAATAAAAATAAAAATAATAACATTAATAATAATTTTTAAATAATATTATAATGTTTATTAAATTAAATTAAATTATTATAATGTTATATTATTTTTTAATGTATAACTAAAGACCTCACATGCTGAGAATAGCTAAATTTTTATGTTTTTTTTTAACAAGAACGGTTATGGAATTTATATTAGAAAATGAGTCGTAAAAAATACAGACAAATAGTTTCTAGTTTTCCTCTGAGAGGGACCAGCATTCAAGTTTTTTTTGCCTGTTTCACTACTTCTTCTCTTGATTCCAAACAAACTAAGGCTATAACTGCAAACCTTTACAAATTGTCCCAGGATAAACTTGTAGAGGCAGAACATTACAAAAATTGGATTTGGAATCCATTAAAGGCTGACAAAGACCCATATTTAAAGTGCTAAAAACCAAAGTTGCTTCTAAGCTATTGCAGAAAGAAAATATATAACCTGCAAAAATTTGTAGAACCAACATGCTGTGTTATTTCTGGCGTGGATGGGGAGGTTCTGGGCTCTCCATGGAGTCGTCCGGAATGGAGCTGGAGCCTATTGTATCATGAAACCCTGGAATGCAGCGAGCTAAGTCTTCACGGAGTCTGTCCACCTTTCCTTCCAAGTGAGAGATGTTCCTGTAGTTGTCATCCACCTTAGAGTCCACATTTTAAATGCTATTTGCAGTGTAATCCACCACCTCAGACATGGAAGAGATTCTTCCATTCATGAGGTCATTTTTATGCCTTATTTCAGTGCTGAGGGAGTGCAGAAGTGTGTACATTCTCGTCATGTTCTTTTTTATATCAACAACCTCAATTCTGATCTTGCGCACCTGTGCTTCCATAGTATCAACCACAGAACCTTGTAAAATCGGAGAGGGTGGTGTTTCAGGAGCTGGGGCCTCTTCTTCACACAGGCTGAGGGATGAGAGATCACCGAGCAAAAGGCGTAATGGTTCCAGAAGCTTTGCTTCAGGGAGAAAGATGTTTGAGGGAGAGGCCAGGGGATTTTTGCAGAGCGTACATGAGACAGGTTGCAGAGACGGTGCAGAGCTGGCGCCCAGGGTGGGAGCAATGAACGTAGTGTCGCGAGCTTCCATACTCAGGACAAGAGCTAACAAAGGAGAAATCGAGAAGCGTCTGAAGGAAGGGGGAGCCAGAGCATGCGAGTAAGTGGAGTTAGGTGAGGTGAGGCCATGTGAAGGCATTAAATGCCTCCATTGACCCTCGAAACCAGTGACAGGTGTATGCATACGGTTATGGGGATCACCGCATCCAAAGGTAGCGAGGGAAAGGAGGCAAGAGGGACGTGTAATGGGGGAGAGAACAGATCTAGGGAGGAAAGGATTAGGGAACCCAACAAGGAAGAGGGAGTTCACCATTTTGGGCTAAGAGGCCATAGTTTAGGAGCACACCCTTATTGGCCATTTCATCGACATGTTGATTGTTTGAGTGGAGAACATGGAGAAATTTAATAGAGTTGAAGTCTCTGCTGGTGAATTTAAGAATGTGTTGATACTTACTTGAAGGAGTGGAGCGTTTTCTGATGAGATTGCGAGCTTCACGGACTATCAGAAGAGAATCCCCAACAGCTATCAAGTCTTTTATCCCAACACTGATGGTGATTTCTAGACCTTTAAGTAAGGCTAACCATTCGGCATCATTTTTGGTCTTGTTTCCAATCCCCCAAGCATAATCATTCATTATGTTTCCCCCGGGGTAAAAAATGACACCTCCCGCACCTGCCAACCTAGATAACTAAATTTTTATGCTTGTCCATTGATTTTTCTTGTATTTTAGTGTATACATTATGAATTCATTACAGATTTGGTTGGGAATTTATATTAATATGTACACTTGCAAATTAGTCAGTTTTATAACAACCGTAAAAATAATTAAATCATCATTACAAATTTGGTTGGGCATTTATATTAATATGTACACTTGCAAATTAGTCATTTTTATAACAACCGTAAAAATAAAATGTAAATCATATTTTCAATGTATTGATATTAAGTTATTATTTTAATTTCTAAATTAAATTTAAAATACAAATCATTTTCTTGAAATTTGTAAATATAATTTTAGCTCGTATTCCTTACAAAGCACATGAAACAATTGCAATTCTCCCTCTGAAGATTTAGTGGTTCATCATAAGATATATGAGACTTGTTAGTACCATATGCCACCTTCAAGTTTGCATTGTGAATGAATTGGGAGTATGCACATCTAGATTTTTAATAAATTCACATTCAGACTTTTAATAAATTCACAAGTATCTAGTTTCTATAGGTAATTTGTTTGGTAGATCTGTTTTGTATGTTAGACATCGGTAGGTCTCATTTCTCCTCCAGATTTTCAATAAATTCACAAGTATCCAGTTTCTATAGGTAATTTGTTTGGTATAATATATGTTTTGTGTGTTAAACATCACTAGGTCTCATTTCTCCTCTCTTTAGGAAATGTTGATGGGAGAGATATATCAAAAACTTTATGGACCTATCAGCGAAATATATTTATGGACCTCCCTATTTAATAGCATTTACCACCAAAATTTAAAGTACATCTTTATGTACTTAGTAAAAAAAAATAGTAAACAATTATGATTAAAATAATGGAATAAAAAACCATATTTCCTATAGCTTAGTGTATGAAATGTATCAATTTCTTATAATCTGATTTTTTTTACATACATATGATCATAAAATGTCAATACCTATAATCAATATTTCTTTTGAACATTTTAATATAAATGTTTTAAAGATCATTTAATATAAATACTTTTAAAAATAAAAAATAACATAGTTTCAACTCTTTCAATGAAAATATGGCCTTTCATTTACCTATTCTCCTAGACTGGACTATAAGTTCCATCAACATAGAGACTGTGCTTTACTTTGAATTTTGTTTGTATATCACAAGCACTTTTATTATTTTGACCTTCAAAATATGGGTATTGACGGCTATTCCATTTGTTTTTTGCAATGTGAATATCAATATCTATATCGATCATCTTTAAATTAAAATCCATCACCCAATTTTTATATTAAATGTCACAATTTGTATTTGCATGGTGTTGCAGGTAGTAAGGGCAACAAAAACTTACAAAGAAATCCAAATATATCAAGTACTGGCCTGTCATATAAGCATTCTATATTAAATTTACAAGGATTGTATTGACATACGGCGGCTCCATTATTTAACCAACAAAATCAGAATACACAGAGCATAAATACAATTGACAAATTATACTAACGTTATAGATGAATGATATATTTATGTATATGTGAAAGTATTGTTAGTGTTTCAAGTCCGAATCCTAAACCCTTGTTTACATAAACCAATTACAAATAGAAGACCAAGCAATGAAAATAGAAAAAATATACAATGATTGTATTGACATATGGCTCCGCCATTATTTAACCAACAAAATCATAATACAAAGAGCATAAATACAATTGTCGATCGTGATCAATCATGAACATAGAGAGTCTGTCTCCCACATGAATAAGTATAAACAAGTCTTTTATATTCAATGAAAAAAAAGGAGAGTAATTCACATTGACAAATTATACCAACATTATAGTTGAATGATATATTTATGTATATGTGAAAGTATTGTTAAGGTTTCAAGTCCGAATCCTAAACCCTTGTTCACATAAATCATTTACAAATAGAAGAATTAGCAATGAAAACAAAAACAAGGAGTACCTGCGAGCGAGAATAGAACCACTCTCGTAATCAAATCCCTAGGAAGAATTAAGTGTCATCACCAACCAAAAGTATGACAAACAAAATACTAGTAGTTAGAAGATGAAACATTTTGGTAGTCGACTATTCAATCCTTAATTAAACAATAATTGTTTAGGGTATATTGTATAAAGTAATTACCCAAGAAATATTTGGGAATTTTTCCCAAGTGCCTTTTCAATTCTTAAAAGAATGAAACAACGGAGCATTGAACTCCATTCCCTGCAAAGAAAAAGGCATGCAATGTTATAGCCTTTGCCATATGTTAAGCGTTCACATAAAATCATAAAATAGGGAATTCTTCAGGAAAATTACCCTATCAAGGCTCTTTCATTCATGTCATTGGAGAAGGATCAAGATATTGATGGAGACCATAAATGCCATAGCCACTCCCCAAGAGGCATGCGCTTCGAGATAACATTGTATGAACCATACACCTATGAACCACACACCTGTACACCAACAATATTTCAAATTATTTGCAACATAGATAGAATTAAACTATTAGGTACATTTTTTTTAATAAAAGTTACCTGGATTAACCGCTCTGATCCATTCGTTCCTTTTTTACATACATTCATCATGCTTAAACCTTTTAAAAAGTCCATGGATGCAATTTAGTCTTTCAAAAAGGAAACAAGCCATAAATCTGGACTACCTTTCTAGCAAGAAGAACGCTGGCAATAGGTATTAAAACCATCACCAACACACAATGCAAAATTAAATACAATGAAATCAATATCAAATTCCTTAAGTGGACAGTAGTAAAATCTCATCCATTACATAATCCCAAATCTTATTCAAATCACACACACATCAAAACTATTATCTGGTCTTTCTGGGCAATTATGATGTGAAATGGTTTCAACCACCTACAAAATACGATATTGTAAAGTTAACCATAGATTATAGAAAATTTATTGTAGATAATTGTTTGGAATAACCCTAATTAAAAGAGCAAGCTTGGAATCCCCCAGATTTAGTCAAAGTCCTGGGCCTATTTTTCCCAAGATTGCCATTTCTTTCCATGCACAAAACAATAAAATAAGTTACTGATTCTCGCACAGAGGTCGCCCAACAATAAAATATTTATTCCATAGTAATTAGTATCAAAGGTGAAGGGTCGAAATATCCTAGAGGGTCGGTACCTCTACAGGAGGTCACCCTTCTGCATTTAAAAGAAACAATTAATAAAGCAACTTATTTTGACAAAACAGACAATTAAAAGAAGAGGGTTGGATACTTCCTTACAAAAATCTCCCCTCAATCTTCTTTCGTAATCGCCCTTCCATCTTATTGAATAAAATTGGTGGTTCTTTTTGTGAGCTCTCTCCTTCATACATTCAGTGTCTTCTTCCTTTGAAATCCCTTCTCCCTTCAAGCACCATTAACAAACATAACTACACAAATAATAAAATTGTTTCAAAATCAATACACCCAGATTGATACACAACAATATCTATGGTTTGCATGCATCAAAATATTGAATCCATTGTTTCCCATCGGCGTATTGCAGGTGCTGTAAGCCTTTTAGTAAACCTGAAAAGCGAATCACCATCGGCATATTGCAGGTGATGTAAGCCTTCTCTGTCACAACCAGCATGAAGTCGCTGCCTTGGGTGTAGTTAAACACTACAAATGTAGAGTTATGGCCAAAGAAATCACAACCCAACGCAATGGCATTTTGTTAATCTAAAATCTCAGATTCAATTAATTCAGGAATAAATACTTACAGAGGGAGTCTCCAATTTGAAATCTGTGGCTTCCTGCCCAATGGTTGTAGGCATCGGCTGATTCACTTCCAGGGGGCACCTCCCAGCCTTTCTTCGACGCTACTATTATTAAATCTTCCATTCATCACAGAGCACAACACACCCCACACTGTTTCATTAATATGCTACTTGTGACAGATCGGTTTCTCTTGCCCACCCGGTGTCAACAAAGTTTGATTAACAAAAAAAACCGTAACCTAATTTAATTAGCAATAGACTTCTGGGTTACCTGTGAGCCCACCCTAAATCTGCCCAGTTAGATGGATGTTCTCGATGAAACATATGCTAATCCATTTAATCACCACAGCCCATCCTTAATGAAGGATTAAAAGGCTACGATCATCCCCTATGTACATTTTCCCATTGTAGCGCCTATCGGTGAAAAATTGAAATCAATAAAAAGTTAAGAACATAACGTCGGTATTGTATTTCACATTGTTTTTGAGTTTTTTAAATTCTATTTTTATGAATATTATTAAGTTAATCGCTTCCAAGACGCTGTTTTGTTCTGGTGCAAATCTTGCGGCTTAGTATACCCCTCCACGACATGACACTGCTGAGTCAATTTGTCAGTTTTCCAGCAGACACTGTAAACTTATGACTTGGACATTGCATTGTAATGCGTGGTGTTCGTAAGATTTTGTTTTTAATTGGTATGACTTCTAGAAGTGACTTAGGATTAAGGAATGTGTTCCAGTTGCCTGCAATATCTACCCCAGTTGCCAACAATATCTACCCTGTAGTAGATAGCTTGTGTATATGAGGTAAAATCCCATTTTGAATAGCCTTAGGGGAGAGGCTCTTATTGTTGTGCGGGAACCAGTAGTGGTCATGGTTCTCGTCACATCAACCACCCTAATCTTGAACATTTCCAGATTAAATAAAATTCATAAAATGAAATATTTATGCATAAATAGAGTTTATATTAAGTACAAAATACATTTAATAACTGATTAGAACTCCAACTGACAATATTTGGTCCATTTAATGCCAAGTTTAGAAACCATCAAGTCCAATTGAGACTCCACTCTGTCCTGCCATTAATGACAAATCTAACATAAAAAAATCCTATCATACTTAATCTACTAAGTACACCTTGGGCATCACATCAGCCCTCATGAACCACAACTGGAGAAGCAGTGTTCCATCGCCCATTACCACCTGCATAGTGCAAGTGAAATGGGGGTCAACAACTGGTCCACAATGATTCAACAACTCACACATGCAACCTCAATAAATGACACCCACCCACTGAAAAAATCAAATCACTCATTAAAATTCATGAAATCAAAAGGAGCAGCAAAACTCTACGAATTCCTAAAATCAACAATCCATTAAACTCTTAAATAAAAAAATCAAATCATCCATTAAACCCTTAACTCAGCAAACAAAATTCGCTGCCCAAGATCAAATCAAGCATTAAACTCAACCAAAGCAGCTCTTAAATCACAAAATCAAATCATCCATTAAACCCTTAACTCAGTAAACAGAATTTGCTTCCCAAGATCAAATCAAGCATTAAACTCAACCATAACAGCTCTTAAATCACAAAATCAAAACATCCATTAAACCCTTAACTCAGCAAACAGAATTCATTGCCCAAGATCAAATCAAGCATTAAACTCAACCAAAGCAGTTGTTTAACAGCAAATCATCCATTAAACACACTAAGAGCACATGGATCATGAAAATAGAATTCTCCAACCATTGGATCGGCGCCAAATCAATCTCAGCCTCTCATTCCCAGAATTAACCTTGCAATCCATGTCAATTCCCCTAAGCAATCATTTTCAACATAAAAAACTATAAACCAACATCTTTGCACACAATTGAACCCATTTGCATTCCTTGGATTCATCTATCATTCAAGCAAGCAGTGCATTTATCATCGAGGACTCCACCATTCATCAACAACCCAACGGTGTGTGCACAGTGTCAACCATTCATCAACAGCCCAATAGTGTGTGCACAGTGTCAACCATTGATCAACAACCCAACGGTGTGTGCACAATGTTCCAGGTATTTACAATCACCTATTTCATGTATCATTTAATTAACCATCTAAGTTTTCCAGTAACTATTAACATGTATCCATTAACTATCCTTTTCACAGACCCATTCCATTTCCTTACATAGGAGATCGGATTTCTTTTACAATTAGATTAATTTTTTTAAATTCAATCAACCATCAGATTAACTGTCTATTTGGAAACATCAGAGGCTTCAATAGATTTTCATGATTAGCTTAAACTGGTTCTCCAAAATTCAAGTTAAAGTTGGTTGCATCTCGTGAGGTTTTAATGGTTCAAATAATCTTTAGAATGATCACCATATTATATTTCAAGCTGGTATTTTAAAATCTAATAATAATATGGTATTAAGGTAAAAATTGAAATACCATTATGGTTCAAGCGTGAGGTTTTAATGGTAGCCCCAAGCTGGTCATGAAAATCTATAATAATATGGTATTTCAAATAATAATGGTATTTGCATGAACCATCTTTAGATTTTTATTTGAACCATAATGGTTCAAACTGGTTCTCCAAAATTCAAGTTAAAGTTGGTTGCATCTTGTGAGATTATTAGAATGATCACCTTTAACACGTTAATGGTTCAAATAATCAAGTCAAGAAAAATAAATAATTGTAACCATTAACATGTATCCATTAACTATCAGATTAAACCATTAACCATTTACATGTATCCATTAACCATTAACCTTGCATAGCAGATCAGATTTCCTTTACAATCACATTAAATTTTTTTATCAGATTTCCTTTACAATCACATTAAAATTTTTGATGTCATTTCAGATTACCGAATTGGATTATGAAAATGTTAGAAATAACGTAGAAATAATGTGCACACACTGATGGGCTGAAACACTGTGCACACACTGATCATTCGTATCAAAAAACTATTCCTGATAAACCAAGACTCAACCATTCATCAACAACCCCCAAGTGTATGCACAGTGTGTGAGGTATTGACAGTTCATTCTATTAACTAGTTTAGAATATACTACTCACAGTTTGACCATTGCAGAACGATATATAATACTCACAGGTTAATTGACACGATATAATACCCTATTAAATGTTACATGTATGGATTGTGCAGCTTCTCGCAGCCATGTCAATATTCAATATTGTACGTCGCACAAGGAGTACAAGGAAGCGGGGTACCCAGCTACAATGCACATCATCGGATGAGGAAAGGGCCCGTGTTTAAAATGACAACATCGCTACAGCAAATTCTGAGAATGGTCCTGTGGAAGAGGTAGATGGTGTGGTTCCACCATCAACGACAGAGCCATCACCACTCACAGTGCCAGCATCGCTCATATTTCCACCATCTTCCACAGTGCAAGGTGCCATTTCAACGAAGAAAATCAATGCAATTAGAGGATGGACAAAAGAAGACATGTTGGCTACAATTGATGATGTCGAATTTAAGGGGTTTTCAGTTAGAGCATTGGCATTGGGTCACAATGGCCTAATCACGTTGGCCATATTCATTAGAGTTTGTCAAATTGATGCTAAAGGTCAAATAATTGCCAAGGAGGGAAATTACTAGTTTCCTAGGTTTGGGGTGGAAGCTTTGGGATTGTGAATAATGGGGATAATAAATGATGTTGGAACATTAGGATGGCATAAATATTTAATAAACGAGATAAATAAATATATACAATTGAAAATCAAAGTGGCATTTGATCATGAAGACACATGGAGGAAGTGGGACCCACACAAGCTAGAATGTATGTGCCACATGGCATCCTCTTCTTGCAATTTCGAATCTATGGGAAGCATAATGTTCTTGGGATGAGTTATAAGGTCAATAATACTTGTCATGAGTCAATGAGGTCGAAATATAGAGGAAGAGTAAATCCCATGGAAGAGGAAGAGGCAATTTGGAGCTAGTGAGACACTTGGGCTAGATTCCCTAGCTCTATGACAACAATGATGAAGATGCTATGACACCTATGACAAAAATCAGACCTGAAGGCTGACATATGGCATATATGACATGTCAGGGCTAAAAATAGACTCCAAGAGGGCGCTCAAGGGTGTTAGGGTAGCTAAGATGCTTCCACATGTGATTAGGTGGAAGCGGGAGACTAGGAATTGTTGTACAAGTGGCGTTCTTTGGAATCTCTTCCCAACTTGAGTTGGCATGAGTCTCTTGGAAGGAATTCGACCCATGGAGGACATTAGAAGTTTATAAATTTCAATAACAAAGAATGAAACCAGATTTTGATCATTTGTAGAATTTGCAATTGCATTTGTGTAGAGGGAGAGCTAGTGGATGACTAGTTTCTTTCCTTAGCCAATTTCGAGGGTGAAAGATTCCCATCCAAGTTGGTGTTTGGAGATGCCACTCAGGTATTTCATGGAGATTTAATGGATTTTTATTTGCAAGTATCATCTACAGGGAAGCTTGTGTATTTTTTTAGTGCAGCACCATCTGTCAACCATTTCCAGTTTTGAAGGCATATTCATGCTCCTTGAGGGAGGGCGTTTTTGGTGAGCTCTTGTGCTTCTTGGGAGAGCTTCTCATTATGTATTTTTGATTGTAATAGATTCATATCCTCTGTTCTTCATATTCAAAAAGTATCAGGTCGAAATACCCACTGGTTGTATGCAAAAATGTTGATTAATGAGCAAACAATGTCCATATCCCCACTACATTGATGTATATCATTATAATGCTCATGATTTCGAATGAATGGATGATTATATGATAAATTTGTGATTAATAGACTTCCATGGATGTATTTTACAAGTTTTATGTACTGTACTTGAGCATTTGAAGTATTTTTACTCAGTTTAATTGCATTGGGAGAAGAAATAGTGCTATTTCCCCAAGGGTCGAATTGGGTATTTTTGTAGCTGAATGGGAGAGGGTTGGAACAGACATAATAATCAATTAATGGTACATTGGAAACCTTATTAACATCCTTAATACATCCCATACCTCTTTTCTTAAATTTGAGGGAGTTTAGAATCATTTGGGAAGCCAATTTCAGTACTTACCCTAGGGGGATTTGAACCCCAAATTACTAGTAAAATTGCATACTTGGACCAAAATCTTAAGAGAGTTTGCAGAGGTATTTTGGTGGCCATAAATCATCCCTGAACATAATATTTAAGTCCTAATATCATTCATAAACCTTCCTTGAATATTTGGGACCATTTGGGGCAAAATTGGGACCTAGGCATCAAAACTAGTCAAAGGTCGAAATTGGTGAAAAATTGGAAAATTGGGCATTTTCATAAAATTTTGAAAAAGGGACATTATAGTAGCAGCCAAAAAATATGGGATTGCACCCACGTCAATCCATTACTGGATAAATGGCCTGACCCATACCAAGAGGAGAGGTCCTATTACATTCATGATTGAACATGAGGAGGAGGAGGTGGTGGTGTAGTGTAAGGAGATGGCCGAATTGGGACATGGGCCAGAGTTGATACAACTGAAATCAACTGTTTCTCAAATCTGTTAGGGGAGGCCAAAACCATTCAGAGATGGGTTTCCAGGTAAGTCATGGTGGGCTGGTTTCAAAAAAAGGCATCCAGAGCTAGTGCTATGAACTACAGAGGGCCTAGATAGAGATAGGGCATTGAATCTACTCCCCGCGGTTGTGTCCAAGTTCTATGACAGTCTTTCTTTTGCATATGAGAAGCACTCTTACGCTCCAGACCATATTTGGAACTGTGACGAGACAGGGTTACAGGCAGGAAGGAATTGTGGCATGCGTGTCATTGCAAAGAAAGGGAGCAAGAATGTGCAAAAGATTCTGCCCAAGAGCAGGGAGTGGATTACCATTCTATCATGTGTGAATGCAATTGGTATGGAAATCCTGGGGTTTTATTTATTCAAGGGAAAAACTCGGCTGCAAAACTATATCCAAAACTGTGAACCTGGGGTGTGCATGGCTGCACATCCCCATGCATGGATGACTAAAGAACTTTTCTTGAATTGGCTTTTCCACTTTGCAGCATTTGTACCAGGTGGTGTCTCCCCTGAGAACATACCCCTGTTGGTTTTAAATGGCCATGGAAGCCACATTGTTGTGCAAACGATTGAGGAGGCAAACAGGTTGGCCATTGACTTGTTAACACTTCCTGCTCACACCACTCACAGGTTGCAGCCCCTGGATGTGAGTGTGTCTGGGCCTTTCAAGGCTTACTTCAGGTCGGAACGTGCTGCATGGATGGCGAAGAACCCAGGGGTAGAGGTAAAGAGGTTTGAGTTAGCTGAGCTTGCAAGAAAGGCTTTCAAAAGGGCTCTCACATCCTCCAATATCAAGGCTGGCTTTAGGCGAATAGGTATCTGACCATTGAATTATGATGCTCTTATGCATGACACAGGGTGTAGCTAAGCATTTCATGTAGATGACCAAGAAGTTGTGGCTAGCAAAGAGGGATCGGATGTCGAAGAGCAATTGGATGGGCAACAAGAGGAAGATGCTGTGGACAACATAATGTCCCTTTCTCAAGGAAATTGCCAAGGAGTTGGTGCTTCTGATGATGATGAACAGGTCTGCGCTACACAAATCAATGACGAAGCAGCAGAAGATAACATGGGGCTAGGTTGTCCAGCTGGCACACAGGTGGATTCTGTGGCACATATAAATGTGGTCGATGGTTGTCACAGTCCAGTTAGCAACAACAACACATTGACAGTGCCAACCCAAGTATCCCAACTATCGTGGATGGCAGATGCCATGATGAATTTGAATAGACACATTAGTGGTTCCACCAACGATGAAAGCATGAACATGCCTTCGCAGCCAGCTGCGATTGTCCATTTTTATGTTGATGGTGGGTTGATAGAAGAACCTAACATGGACAACCAGGATGCAGCTAAACAATATACTGCAGCAGAAGAACCTCTCATAGCAGAAGAACCACTGCTAGGGAACACACCAAGGCTTGTCCAATTCCTAAAGTTGCCAATGGAGAGAGTGTCAACGCAAGGAAGGCAAGGACAGACAGACATTCTCCGATTGGGACGAAGTTCACAACTACTCACTTCAGAAGAGTACATAAGCCTCTTGGTTGAATCTGAACAAAATAAACATGCTTTGCAAGAATTAAAACAAAGGAAGAAAGATCTTGCAAAGGAAAAGAAGGAAGCAAGGATGATTGCAGCTGGACAGCAGGCACAGGAAAGGATTGCAGGAGAAGCTAATTGACAAGAAAAAGAACACCAGAAGCAGTTGGCAAGGAAAGAAAAGGAAGCGAGGAAGGTGCAACAGATGAACCCAAATTATGCAAGAGAAATGGAGGAAAAGAATGTGATGGCTGATACTCCAAGAACAGCCAGTGAAAGAAAAATTAAGGAAGGATCATTAGAAGCGTTTTCAAGCAATGCACGATTCTACCAGGATCTTATTAGCATTCAGATACTCGGCTATAATCATGCAGGTTTACACCCCACCTCTATTCCTACTACTACAGGGTCCCATTCTATGTTATCTTATCCAACAACAGCAAATATTCCAGGGGTCCCAAGCACAAGTCAGGCCTATGGCTATTCAATTCCTCCTTGGTTTCAAGGAGTAAATTGGCCTTAATATGTTTCCACCAACCCCACCCTTCCTAATCAAACATCCTTAGTAAGGTCACCCTACTTGTCTCAAGCTGGAAACCCTACAAGAAATGATGGGGGAGGTGACGAACCTATTGAAGAATAGGATATCCGGTGTATAGGCCAACCAAATGGTATTTTGTGTTCAAGACAATTTCTTTTTGTGCATACCCAATCAAGCATGATGAGGGCTTGATATAACCTAAATCCTAGGCACCTTCATTGAAATGGCACCATGGCACCTTTACAAACAGAGCCATTGTTTTGACAACTACTTCAAACAGATGTAGTGTTTTGACGTCGACTTCAAACAGATGTAGTGTTTTGACATCTACTTCAAACAGAGTTATTGTGTTTGTATTTCAGTACTATTAATATGAAGTGCACTTCTTTTATTATAAATGAATAGGTTTTATTTCTTTATGTTTGTTTCCATTCCATGAATGTTGACCATTCCTATGTCAAAGTTGCAATTAAGCTTGATTATTGCATTAATGGCAAATCCATCATAGCCCTCTAACTCTATGGATAGCAATAGGAATCCATTTATCTAGCCCTTGTATGTGTTCCTCTTTATATCTTGGGTTGTGTAACGAGACTCAATTCAAGTCTTGAGTATTTATATTATTGGGCATGAGCTACAAGATCACCTAGGTTTACTGTTTTAGGTCACAATTTGCTTTCTGCCCTCTTTTTACAAAGCTAACAGCACAATCTCCTAAGAAAGGTAACCATAACATACTCACTGTAAAAAAAAACAGAAATTGGTATGTATGGTATTTCTCTCACTTGTATTTTTAGTTTGTTGCATAGTGTTAGTCTTGATCACCTAAGTTTACTGTATAACTGTCACAACATGAGTGCTGCCCTTTTTTTTTAATTCTCTAATTTCCACTTAAACATGCTTAAACTGTGACAAAGTAAATGCTTAAATCCACTTAAAATGCTGCAATGGGTTATGGGGTTATGCTTAAATCCACTTAAAATGCTTAAACTATGTCAAAGTTTCTGCATCAGTACAATACATACAATTGCAAATAAATCAGGGAAACATTGATAAACATTCACACAAAATGAGGTGCCTCTCCAAATTTCTTGTTTGTCATCAAAAACCATGACAATGTAGCCACATTTACTAATTTTGTAGCTTCAAACTAGAATATAAACCACCACGTTTACTTATTTTGCAGCTTCATAACCCCAACAACAAGATGCATTTAAAAAATGGATTGAGGCATAACCCCATAACCCATCGTGGCACTTACTTGCCAATATAAAATGTAAGCTACATTAAAAACAGAGTAACTCCTACGAAACCCTCGACCAACAAACCCTAATAGAAAAGTATTTTAACAACTGTATATTTTAGCAGGTGGAAGCATCACGGAGCAGACAAAACCATAACATTTTAATTAGCCAAAGACACGCCCATATCCATCGATGGCCCTAAAAAACGTTTAGACCAACGCTGGTAGGCATACACACTGCTGGGGCTACGCCACCATTAAAATCCATTAACAGAGTTCAACACACAATATTGTCGGGGCTACGCCACCATCATAACCATTAAGCCACCATTAAAAACCATTAACCATACAGTAAAAGCCACCATTAAAAACCATAAAAAAAATCCACCATATTTTGTAATAAGCCACCATTAAAAACCATTAACCAGACAGTAAAATCACAACAAAACCCACCATATTTCGTTGCAGGTAGACAAACCCGTGCCCGAAACAACCACCATAAACCCTAAAAACGAGGTAGGCAGACAAATCCGTGCTCGAAACAACCATACAAACCACATGCCAAACCAAAATTACAACACAGCCAGACAATCACAAGTCGTAGCAGAATAACAAATAATGACAAAGGCATAACAAAACCATCCGTGAGGAGATGGAGAGTGTTGAAAAACACTGTGCAGTTGCTGGTAGGTTAAAACCCTACCGGTTGCATGATGGCCGTCGTGGAGGCCCATCAAACCCGTCGGCGTCAACCACCTCGAACGCACCTTGAACGCATAGTTTCCCACCTCCACAGAATGAACCCACAGTCACCAACCTCCGCAGAATGAACCCACAGTTGCCAAGCACATACGATGAACCCATAGTCGCCAAACACAGAGCTATCCGCAAAGAACTGGCATCCCACCGAACCGAAAGACAAATATCACCGCCCAAAACGCAGAGCAGGTTGCACCACAACTAGCATCCCACCGAACAAAGCAAGCAGCGCAGCGTGAGCAAGTAAGGGTTCATATAAACTCCGTCGTCGAACCACAGTGTACCACCAAGCAGAAACCACAGAGCCACCATTGACACCAGCCTGTGTAGGCAGCGGAACCCCGACGGACCAGTACCGGGGTGGCAGAATTCCCACGCACCGGCCCCAAGCAAGAATGCACGGGGTGCCAGACAAGACCCAGCAAAAGGAGGAAATGAAAACCCTAGATGACCCTAAAACCCTAAAAATGTGCCATGTGGGGGACACGCGTCGCGATCGATTGGGCACTTGTCGTACAGGTGTCGGGGCTGGCCGGGTGTCCTCCGACATGGCGGAGTGGACCCCGAACAACAAATGGCGTCCCTCCTCTAGCTTGATTGTAATGACGATGGACCTCCAGCAATAGGATTCAACTGTTCATGGATGACCATGACCATTTGACGAACATTATTCAATCTACTGCCAGCCATTTAATTCAACATATTGAGATCCAACGACCACAGAGATGCTGCAACATCATTAAATGGCAGGTTGAATAACTTTCGCCATGGCCATTTATCATCGCAAACGTAATTTGCAAGTACTGACAACTCCATTCATTTGAATTTGAATTGTTATGATCAAAAGTCATCTTCATTTGCCAGCACATTGAAAACCTTTTCTAGCTTTTGGATCGTACCCGGTTTCAACACTGTGACCAATGGACCGGTTTCAACACTGATTGTGGATCATACCTCGCTCCCGGCTCTTCCAAACCCAATACGAAAGAGAAATATTATGGGCTAACTACCAGAGATTAAAAAGTAGAGACGACATCTCAAAATTTTATTTTAAGTGATGCAAATCAATTTTTACCGTACATTTGTTTTATCTTTATGCAATCTAAAAAAACATAATAATCTACTCCAAATTCTAAGATATAAACACTTATGGATATAATAATTAGATTTTTTTAATCTCAATTCCTCTCCATATCTCTTATTTTCCTTTTCAAATTTCATATTATTCATCATAAATTTAAGCTTGACTATTACTAAGCTCTCTCCATGTTTGGATTGTTTTGTTTAGAGTAAAAAAAAGGGCTTCTAGATAGACGATATTGTGGAGGCCAGCTATGAGATGGGTCATTGCGTAATGTTCATTAGTATGATGTGCTCTGCAGCTTAAGTGTTTTGTTTTTTAGCAGTCCCTCGATCCCTACTCTACAGCTTAAGTTATCTCTAATTTCTTTTCAAAATGGTTTTCTAAATCTTGACACATAGCCAGACGTAAAGAGATGAATTTTTTCTTTCATTCATAAAAGTGGTTATGATATGCATAAATTACATAACAGGAACAGATTTTGTTAATTGGTTCCGATTTTGTACTAGTTACACAAAACACAGACACTATAATTATAATTGGGAACCCATAAAAAGGAAGAGATTTGTAAGTGGAACTTTCTAAAATTATATTAAATTATTAAGGTGTAAACTTATTTATGATTTAAATATGAATCTACCTCGCTTTAATTTTCTTAATATTGTCATTTATATATATAAATATACACAAAGACATAATTTTTATTAAGTAATATATATAACTTTTGTAAATTAATTTCCAATATATGTTTTATATCTAAATGAATTTAGATATTAAAACTTTTAAATTGTAAACTTCTCCCACCCACTTTTAATGCTTTTATCAGTCCACGCACTATGTGATTCAAGTTGAATGGATTTTTACTACTATGCTCATTTCGCGTAGTTCAGATTCATATTCTTCCCTATACATTCAATCTTAGTAGCAAAGCGGGGCATGATCTCGTAAGAGATTTTTTGCAAGTCACGTTCCATTTGAATATCGTGAAAATTGTTGGAAAAAATTAGAGTAAGAAAATGAAATTTACTTTCAAAAATGTTACAGCTACAATGCCTTGTGAGCATGACGTTTAGTTCAATGAAAGCTTTTAATATCTCCCAAATAGACTTTGAAAAATATTTTTCACTTGAAAGATCGTGCAGATTTTTTGAGAAAACTGAAATAAAGAAATGGAATTTACTTATAACTAGCACAACCACTTAACTTGTGGTCGGTTAACAGCGATAGGCTAGAAGTTAAGTGCCATGAACAAGCTATCTTTACTTCTCTTCCATAGGTTGTTGTAATCACATGTTGTCTATGCCTCAGCTACATGGTTCTTGTTGTTTAAAAGGTTCTTGTTGTTATCACCATCCTTATTCTAGTTAAATAGGTTGTCTGCCACTCGTTCGAATTTTGAACGACGACCATAGAATCAATTTGGACAGTACACTTGTCCCATTCTCCTGCAATCTAGGAAAAGCATAGATGGTACAGTCCACCCCAAATTCTAAGATATAAACTTCTATCAGTGTAAATATGTCAAAGATACACAATTAAAGTGTTTTAAGAATGACAATTAATCCAATGAAAGCATTACCTTCCGAACTAGAAATAAAATGAAATTTACATATGAGAGTAATGCCTTGCGACATAGAAATTAATTCAACGAAAACATAACCTCCAAACAAAATGAAATTTACCTACTATATAATAATTTGTAACCTATCTTGTCAATTCCCGCTAGCTCACTCAGTTAAGGTGTGTGTCTCGTCAGCAAGGTGACCCGAGTTCAATTCCCCTTAGCAGTAACTTAGTTGGCAGGCGACACCCAAAAACACAGTCAAGTTGAGGCTGGTGCGGTCTAGGATTTTGATGGCTTATATGCCCCTGGGTCGTGGTTTCTCAAACAACAGGCCACCAGGGTATTTTTTAAGGATTCTAATATTATACTTAAGTAGAGTATCCTAGGTGATTATTTTGGATTGAAAAAAACATGTATATAGATAGGTAGGCGAATATTAAATATGAAACATAACATTTACTACTGAAATGTGTAAATTTTGGCGAATATTATGATAAAAAAAAACATATTTTATATAAATATAGGCGATACTAGAGACTAAAACTGACCAAATAACGAATTTATTTTTTGAAAAAAAGCTCGAAAAATAGCCAACTGGCGAAATTTTGCCCTTAAAAATTACCCTGCAAGCTACTCCAGTCAGGTAGATTCAAGCAAACAAAATAAAATAAAATTTGTAACCTATCTTGATATTATCGACCTTTAAAGCGGAAGATGATACATAAGCACTTCAAACCAAACCTTCTCGCTTGTATATGATGAAAAGCATCGCTTCTCACTATTGAAATATATGGCTTTGATTACGTCTTCTGGAACTCATTGCTTGCGTCTGCTAACACTCGGTAGTTAGACTAACAAGGAAATATTGAGACAGTGATAGATCCATGAGATGCACAACCTGAGCTTATAGGGTCAGATGTGGAAGTGAAATTCACAGATTTGTTTGCATCACCACCTATGAAAGACATTTGTGTGCGTTGGATATTTGAAAATTGTTGGTTAACATCAACAAACATTATGACATTGTTGGATGCAGTGCCCATGAATCTTGAGTGCATAGAAGTGCAATTGTCAACACTCTTAACACCTGCTCGCTTGGATATTGCCCCTCTAATGATGATTCAACAATATCCAGAGCTTGATTCTGTTGGAATTGATTCCAAGCCTGCACTGTCAACAAAATCATCAGTAAATACTTTTCAATTCTGTGGTTGTAAATGAGTTTCTTGTCATAATCATCAACCAAACTTATATAATAAATGCACCCACACGAGTCACGCATCTGCACACTTTCTCCCACTCACAATCTCAAGAACCATAATCCCATAACTATAAACATCAACTTTTTTTGTTAATTTGATGCAGAAGCATCAATCGAGGATCAGAGCATATGTAATACCCCTAGTTTTGAATTGGAATGTATTTTTCAAACTTATGTAAATGATGTAAATATTCTAGTGAGAATTCCTAGTGCGGAGGTCAAGGCCAAGGCCCGACTAGTGAATGTTTAGGCATGTGAAATACGACAAGCTATAAGATAGTGGAAATCGGCTACTATTATTCACCAACTCAAAAATAGTCATTTATAGTTGAATTTTAGTCATTAATTCCTCATTTTGTACTAGTGACACTTGGCTTGATGACATGGAATTTAAAATTTTGATTAGGAATTAGTGAGCTGGACTTGAGGTATCTGGGACTAATATGGTTATGAAAAGTTTGGTGGAAAAACTCAAAAGACTGAAAAAAAGTGGTCATCCTTTGGGAAAAAGATAAAAGACTTCAGCTTAGACAGGAGTTGTTGGAAGTGGAAATGGAATTAGAGGAATTGTATGTAGAAAATATGTTTGACTTCCATAATTCTGAGGTTAAAAAGAAAATTGTGAACTTGGAAGCTAGGAAAGCCATTTTTTTAAGAATAGAGGAGGAAATACAGCGCTTGAAGAGCAAAGCAATCTCAATATCTCAAGGGGATGAAATCACTAAGTGTTTTCATCAATATGCAAATTTTAGAAGAAATTATAATACTATCTAGGATATCAAAGATAGTCAAGGTTAGATACATAATTCACAAAAGGACCTGGAAAGTTTTGCAATTGATCATTTTTCTAAGCTTTTTAAAGATCCAAGTACCTCCACCATTGATTCTCAATTGCACGTGACAAACCTTTATCCTAGATTCTTTTCCCATGAGAAGGGACCAAAGATTGGCAAGCCTATTACTATCAAAGAAGTGGAAGAGACCCTTAATTGTTTTGCAAAATAAAAAATCCCAGGACCTAATGGATGGCCAGTGGAATTCTTTCTGGCCTTTTTTGATTTGGTTGGTCAAGATCTAGTTGATATGCTTGAAGAGTCTAGAACTTAGTGTAACATCCCGTAATTTCGTAAAAATTTAAAACTTATAAAAACAACATTTAATAATAAAATGCAAATGCGGAAGTAATAAATGCTTATTAAAACAATATTAAATAACAAGATCATTAATGTAGAAAACAACTTAACTATTGTGTCATTTTAACCAAGGACATTTTAAGATAGTGACACGTCATACTTCTATAACGATTAAGATGCTAAATTATTTTCGTTTGTAATATCTCTTTAAGAAAAAGTTCTTTTGAGAGGGTACTAACAACTTGTTTCTATTGATGACGAAAGGGGTCCCTCGAGGTGCCCCGAGGCTTACTTAGCTATGTTGGCTAAAGCATTTGTACCCGTCCTTCATGCGCAGATTCACAGGTAAGAGCAAAAGCGACAGACAGGTGTTAAGAGTATTTAAAAATTCCAATGGCCATCAATGTTTTTAAAGAAATCTATGTAACTCTTTGCTGTAGGTATGGATCTCTTATCTATTCTAAATATGATGTTTTGAACATGTAATCACCTTACAACATTAGCATAATTTCAATCGATACTTCTTTCGGAATGAATATGTCAACAAAATGCTTTTGTCTATGGCTTGTTATGATATAGGCTAGAATACAAAAACTAAGTATTATGATGATACTTCTACTATCTATTCCAACCATTAATGTAATATGCATCGATCTATGGATAATTGACCGCGTGTAGGCTTTGAAACTATACAAAGATACCACGTGAAATGTTATGATGCATTTAGACTTTTAATTCAACTCTACTTGAAGTTTAGTAACAATTTAAACTATGTAAAAACCATATATATATATATATAATCCTAACTATAGAATACAAATTGGATTAACATGTCAATTATGTATTCTAGGTATCGCTCATTCAAGAACTATATGAATTAATCGATGGTGCAAATTATGAAGATTTATGAAATGTATAATATATCCCATAGTCAACCTATACAAACAAATTCATTCAACATACCTTTGATATTATTAAAACAATGGAATGATGTGTAATGCATTAACGTCGAGATTGTGACATGGCAAGTGTTACCATCGTAATGAGTATTGAGTACAGAAGGGTTGTATCATGACGTCGGTCCTGGTCTTGGCATTGAAGTCTCTTGACAGTTGTAATTAGTGGAAACATGAGTGTGATGCTACCGTGGCTAAGGTTATGTGAAGGAGTTTGCTAAACAAGTGATATGAGTCTTACCTGTAACTATCCTTACCCATTGAACTATTGATTTGGCACTTCGTGGTTGTAACAATTAATAGAGAAATAAATGTGGTGGTTGTCCATTTTCCAATACGCTTGGTTGGCAATGATCTCCACCGTTGATTTGTGAAACCTTGAGATTGTAATGAAAAACCCTATTTGCATACTACAACAACTTTGAACGTGTTTCTAGGCATTCATTTTGCTAGGTAATGGTTTGGGAGAGAGGCCGACAAGCTGAGGAGTTTTAGGGCTTGTTAGTGGTAGGTTCTCCGAATTCGAACCCGTGACCTCTGTGCATTCAACCTGTAAGTGACAGACCTATTTTTAAGAAGCCGAGCTAAGGTATTGTAAAGTCGCATTGATTTATTTGTTGAAGGGTTGATCCTGGAACTTATTTCACTGTATGAGTTTGAGAGATGTTTATCTAAGATCTTTGTTGAGCGATGGCACTGGTTTGAACCTCGGTACATGGTAATCGTTGTTGTTTCTCAGAACTGGAAATATCATTTTTCTGAGATGGACGTTGGCTTCCTTAATCTTGTCTATAGGAATGTCTCCTTGATACGAAGGTAAGAATCTTTCTTACCCATCTCTTTGTTTTACAAGCCTTCGACAAACATAATGTGGAAATCTTGTTTAACCAATGTGCTTTCTTTGTGGCAGGTTAGCCTTCGTCAGAGAACCATTCTCTTGGATATGATGGAGGAGTCTTGTGTGTCCACCGGTAAGCTTCAGTGGTTTCCTTACCTCGTTGCTCATCCTGTCAGTTGAAGTCCATGAATGGTGTTTGACACAGTTCTGGTTATTTGGATTTTGACATGGTTTTTGTCCAAGAACTTTGTGGACAGTAATACTATGTTCCTAGCTCTACTATCATGCTGCCTAGTAGTTTTGATGCAGTGTCTACTATAAAATTTTAGTGTTAATGTGACTCATTTTTGGTATTGTAAACTCTAAGGAGTAAACCCTCGTCATTTAATTGATACAGTAGTTTGAAACTACCAAATTTACTGTGTAATATTGAGATTCCCATTTGTCGATGAAGATATAAAAGCAAAGTGTTTTTTATGACAATTGTTATGATGGTGAAATTGTTTCTGTAACGAATATATGGACCATGGTCTTTTTTAAAAAAACAACAATGTTTTATAATGAATAGTGTTAATGTTTTAGTATTCGAATGTTCGCCGAGAGTTTAAAGCTTGCATACTTATATGCCTGTACATCGTTTTCGTTGTTTGATAATCATGATTTGGAAAATAGTTGAAGTAGTTTGCACTATTAAAAGTCTTTGTGAAGATTTTGCCTCCATAATCTAGTTTTCGTTTACAAAGGATACCCTACCTGAGTCTTTCAAATACCATCGGGCCTGTGCTAGGGTTTGTCCAACTTTTACTTTCGGCTATTTGAAAAATATTGATGTTTAAATACTTTGTGTAAACAGAAATATTCGAAACCAAGAACTGGTTCCTCACTTGTAAAATGTGAATGTTTCCAAGAATTGTCCATGTTTTCTTACTAGAGTTATAACCTGTCGTTTAAGTAAAGATACAGAAAATTCATTCTACTAAGTGAAGTTTACTGTAATGTAGTAGTCTTGAATGCTAGTTAGGGTTTGGAAATTTTAGGGTTTGTTACTTTTTGCAAAAGATAAATCGGTAATTGAAATCAAAACAGGAAAAATTTAGTGAAGGAATAAAGTATGTATAAAGATAAGATAACTATATATATTGATTAATTCTTGCATCTGTTAAAATCCTTGGAAATACTATTACTTGGAAAAGCATGACATGTATGATTTTTAATTACATTTGTTTGCTATTTTAAATGAATAGAGATAAGAGAAATTAGAAGACTATACAAAAGTTAGACTATATTTTTTCTTTCATGAAATAATAAGAAAATCCTATATTACTGTCGATACTATACAATGGATTTTTACTGTGTTTAGATGTAGGACATAATTGTAAACCTAGCACTTACTGTAATTATTTGTCCAATCAATGGCAATTTGCCTATCTCTCATTTATCATTAATTTGCTTCTCTATGCTAGAGTACGATGCAAATAACAACATGTGGAAGAATATAGAGTTGATTTTCTAATCAGATCTTTAACAAGCTTTATCATTCAGACTTCAACATAAATAAAAAAATAAATTCTTTACAAAACAGAGTTTTAAAATTTTGCTAAACAAAAATATTTAATTGTAAACAAAATAAGAAACAACAAAACCTGGTTAGTCTGTAGGGAAACAAACAGCCCAAAGAGCCTGTTCCACCCAACCAATTCCTGAAGACAGCCAAGTACTTGCCTTAGGACCCCCGAGCCTGTTCACTAAACCACCAGGAGTAAGAAACTTAGAAGATTAGGACCTCAACTTGCAGTAGCATTAGTTATCCGGTTTTAAAGACTTTAGTAATCAAAGGGACCTGCACCAGCACCTCTGGTTCTCTTTCTCAGAATAATTTGCAGACTTACAGTTGCACTCTCACATAGCCTCCCTATTCGAATCTCTTAGTGATAACCTGATACACATGAGGAATATTTCTGCAGAAAATATTATGTAAGAGTTGCTTGCTCAATTCGAATTTTCCTTATGTAGGCTACCTAGGCCTTTTAGTTGTTAACTGGTCATTGAATGAGCTATCTGCGCACTCCCTCCACTTGGGGGATAATTCCACATTTGTAGGGGTATTTGTCCCATAACCAATAGCTAGTGGTGAAGTGCAATTGCTGCCATCTGTCGCATGCCTTGTAACAGCTTCCATTCCTCCTAGTGGGTCAGTGAACACTCATTTAACAATTCCCTTGGGTGGTTTTCTCCTACTTTAATTTATTAAATAATAATAATTCAGTAATTACATTCATCCTTAACCATACTTGGTCATAATTACAAAACTTTGTAATTAAAATTTAACATAAAGTATTTTTCCCAAAACATAATAATTTCAGAAATTGGGTAGGTGACATACACCCCCCCTCAAGTCTCAACATCGTCCTCGATGTTGTTCAATCACTCTCTAGGTGTTCCTGAAACAAAGTTGGGTATGCGGCCTGCATACTACTCTCCAACTCCCAGGTTTCCTCTTCTGGGCTAATGTGCTTCCATTGCACCTTCACTTGCCCAATGGTACGATTCCAGAGCAGAGTTTCCCTCCTTTCGAGGATACAGTCCGGTTCCACCTAAAAATCTCCGTCTTGTCCCACCTATACATCATTCTAGTTTACAATATGAGTAGCATCGTGTACATACTTCTTTAAAAATGATATATGAAAAACATTATGTATTTTTAAATTTGGTGGCAAAGCCAGTTGGTATGCCACTGGTCCAACCTTGGACAATATTTCGAAAGGACCACAATACCTAGGTGCCAACTTGGCATAGCTTCCCAATTTCAACGAACTCTTTTTCGGTCTTACCTTGAGGAATACATGTTCACCAAACTAGAACTCTTTATGAGTCCTTTTTAGATCTGCTTGACTCTTTTGCCTATCTTGGGCATCTTTTAAATTTCCTTGTACCTGTTTCACAATTAGTTCTAACTCCTGCAACAATTCAGTTCCTAAAACAACTATATTTACTGGGTCATTCCAAGAAACAGGTGTATCACATTTCCTACCATAAAGAATTGCAAATGGGCTAAGTTTGGATGATGCATGATAATGGTTATTATATTCAAATTCTGCTAAGTGTAAGTAGTCTTCCCACTTACCAGGCTGATCCTTAACATACATTCTCAATAAGTCTTCTAAAACTTGATTCACCCTTTCTGTCTATCCATCTGTTTGTGGATGAAATGCTATGCTGAAATTTAAGGTTGTATTCAACCCTTTAAACAAATACCTCCAAAATTTTTCAGTAAATTTAGAGTCACGATTTGAAATTATCACTTTCGGTATACCATGTAGTCGAAAAATCTTTTTCATGAAGATTTCTGCAATGTCTGGAGCCTTATGAGTAGTCTTCACAGGTATAAAGTGTGTTTCTTTGCTCAGTTTGTCTACTACCATCATGATAGAGTCATTTTGTTTCTGATTTTTGGGTAGTCCAGTAATAAATTCTATGCTTATCACTTCCCATTTCCAACTCGGTATAGGTAATGGATGTAACAATCCGGCGGGATGTTGGTGTTCAACTTTCACTTTTTGACAATCCAAACATTTAGCTATGTACTCTGCTACTTCATCTTTCATTTTGGGCCAATAGTATTCTTTCCTTAGCATAGTAATGGTCTTCTGATAACCTAGATGGACAGAGTAATGGCTTTTGTGCATCTCATTTAAAATCAGAATTTTTATTTCTGGTATGTTAGGTACATACAATCTGTTTTTGTATAGCAATAGTCCATTTTCCTTCATTCTGTAATCTGCCATAGAATTTTCAGAACTGTTGTTTGCTGTCTTTTCCTTTAATTTTCTGTATTCTTCATCCATTTCACTCCTTTCAAGGATCTGATTTTCTAAATCTATTGAGTATGTACTGATGGCTGAAATAAAATTCAGTTTTGCTTTACGACTCAATGCATCTGCAACCTTGTTTTCTTTTCCTTTAATATGCTAAATTTCGAAATCATACTCACTTAAGAAAGTTAACCATCTAGGCTGTCTAACGTTCATATTTGTCTGATCTAATAATTTCTTCAGACCCATGTTATCTGTCAACAAGGTAAATTTTCTGTTAAGGTGGTGACGCCACATTTTTAAAGCATGAATTACTGCTAATAACTCTAAATCATAAATAGAGTAATTCTTCTCATGTATTTTCAGCTTTCTTGATTCGTATGCCATAGCGTGCCCTTCTTGTGTTAGGACTCCACCGAGTCCGTCATTACAAGCATCCGTGCAAACTATAAAATCCTTATTAGGATCTGCTATCCTTAAAATAAGTGTTGTAGTCAACAATTCCTTTAACTTATTAAAACTGTCTGTACATTTCTGATCCCACACAAATTTCTTCCCTTTCTTCTGCAAGGAGGTTATGGGGTTTGCAATATTTGAAAAACCCTCTATAAATTTTCTATAGTATCCATTAATACCCATAAATGATCTTACATTGGACACATCCTTTGGAACCGGCCAATCATTAATGGCTTTTATCTTGTCCGGGTCAACCGAGATTCCTTCTTTAGAAATTATGTGTCCTAAATACTAAATTTTTTCCTTGTGGAAGTCACACTTACTAAACTTAGCGTATAGTTGATGATCTCTCAGCACTTGTAAGATAATCCGTAGATGTTCATCATGCTCTTCTTTGCTTTTAGAATATACTAAAATTTCATCTATAAACACAACTACAAACTTATCTAAGTATTTGTGCAGAATATTGTTCATCAAACACATAAATACAGCCGGGGCATTAGTCAAGCCAAATGGCATGACTACGAACTCGTAATGTACATGTCGAGTTATGAAAGCTGTTTTGAAAATATCTTCATCCTTAACCCGCACTTGATGATATCCCGACCTTAGATCAATCTTTGAAAATATCGTTGCTCCACACAGCTGATCAAATAGATCGTCTATGTGGGGCAACAGATACCGATTCTTGATTGCCATCTTATTAAGCTGGTGATAATCTATGCACAATATTAGGGTTCCATCTTTCTTCTTAACAAATATAACAGGTGCTCCCCAAGGAGACACGCTGGGTCTTATATAATTCTTATCAATCAGTTCCTTCAACTATGATTTCAATTTGTTTAATTCCAGTGTATTCATTTTGTATGGAGCTTTAGAATTTGGTACTGATCCTGGTATTAATTCGATGGTAAAATCTAAATCTCTTTTAGGAGGTAATCCTGGAATCTCCTCAGGAAATAAATCATTGAAATCCTTTGGGACAGGTATGTCTTCTAATTTCAGTTTGTCCTCTTTACAAATAAACTCATCATTTACTACATTTACTGCAAACAAGTGACATCCTTTCCTAACTGCCCTCTTAATTCGCATGGTTGAAATCTATCTAAGGGTTAATTTTCTTGGGATACCTTTTACTTCTACAGTTTTTCCTTCTTCATTTAAATACGTAAAACTTTTTTCATAACAGTTTAGAATGACATGATGGGCTTCTAACCAGTCCATTCCGATTATAATATTATAGGATCCTAAAGGTAAAATATTCAACTTGATTTGTGTCTTTAACTGATTTATGGATAAAGCACAACTTTCTATAAAATCTAATACTTTCCTCTTTGTTCCAGTTGCTAGTCTAACTAACCAAGATTTACTGAACTTTTTTGTTTTCAATTTAAGACTTTCCACAATATCTGGTGATATATAACTTAAGCTAACACCTGGGTCAATTAAAATAGTAATAGGATGATTTTGTAGCATACCTTCAATCTCTACCATAGAGATTTGATGATCTGCTTGCCTATTGTCGAGTGATGCATTGATTCTGGGCATCTCCCTCACCACATCTCCAACAGTAGGTTCAGTCTGAATAGAGTGAATGTTGTTAGTTGTCCACTTCCTCTTGGGACATTCTGATGCATAGTGAGGACCTTGACACTCGAAAAATTTGATAGGTGCCTTTTGCTCATTGGTCCTGGTATTATTGGGAGCATTTCTGGGTGTTGTAGAATTCTGCTGTTGACTGTTTCTGAAATTATTTCCTTGAAAATTTCGATTCTGAAATTTTTTCTTTTGGAAACCGAAATTTCCACTAAACCTGAAATTTTTCTTTTTCAGCTCAAAATTGTTGGGCTTATGACTTTTCCAGCTTGACATTCCTTCTCTTTTCCGATTAGTGTCATAACAGAAAACTGCCTTTCTCATAGCCTCTTCCAAATTTTTTGGACTGTCATACTCGATTTTGTCCTTAATATTGAAAGGTAGACAACTCAAGTATCTTTGAATCTTCGGTTTTTCTTCCACGAGATATGGCACATATATCAACAAGTTCAGAAATTTACTGTTCATTTCCTTCATGGTCATACTTCCTAGCTTTAAATCGTAGAATTCTTTGGATTTTTCTTCATAGTACTATTCAGATAAAAGCTTCTTCTTGAAGTATCATTTAAAAGTACTCCAGTTTACATCTCTATCCTTGATACCCTTTACTCTTTTGATGTCCTGCCACCAAATATCCGTTTTCCGGTCAAATTATATATAGCCATTTTTGCTTTCAAGGATTCTGAATAGTTATAAATCTGAAAATATTTCTTCATGCAGGACAGCCATGCTTCAGCTGTCTAGCCCTTCTCAGTTTCTCCATTGAAAGTTGGAGGTCTAATCTTTTTGAACTCCCCAGAAATATGTTCATACTCTTTATGGCTTTTCTTTTAGGTTTGTAATCTCCTTTACTACTATCGCTTGAATAGTTACGTTTCTTCTTACGTAATTCAATAGCATCTCCTGATGATGTTGAACTACTGTTCACATCATCGGTTTTCATTTTCTTACTTTTGTTACCATGGGGCAGATCCTCAACCTTGGAGATATCTTCATTATCTCTCTCCTGCTCATCAATTGGGCACTGTTCAAACAGCACTTGGTTCAACTCTTTTTGTGCCTTCAAAATTCTTTCATTGTCTTGTTTCACAGATCTAATTTCTTCCTTTAATTCTTGAAACGCACGTAACAATATTGACGAATTGTCATTCAATTCACTATGGCCTTCTTCTGCACAGTGTTGTCCCGAGCTATGGCTGTTTGGTTGAAATCTGTCTTCTACATGTTCAACTGAGTTCTCCATACCTATAACTTAAAATATTTTCTGTATAACACAAAAGTTTAAATTTTAATTAGTAAGATTTTATGTTGTAATAAAAATTTTCTGTTGCGTGTTCTTGGACCTTTTTTAAGCCTAGAGTTCGAACATGAGCTCTGATACCAAATGTAACATCCCATAATTTCGTAAAAATTTAAAACTTTTAAAAACAACATTTAATATTAAAATGCAAATGCGGAAGTAATAAATGCTTATTGAAACAATATTAAATAACAAGATCATTAATGTAGAAAACAACTTAACTATTGTGTCATTTTAACCAATCACATTTTAAGATGCTAAATTATTTTCGTTTGTAATATCTCTTTAAGACAAAGTTCTTTTGATAGGGTACTAACAACTTGTTTCTTATTGATGATGAAAGGGGTCCCTCGAGGTGCCCCGAGTCTTACTTAGCTATGTTGGCTAAAGCATTTGTACCCATCCTTCATGCGCAGATTCATAGGTAAGAGCAAAAGCGATAGGCAGGTGTTAAGAGTATTTAAAAATTCCAATGGCCGTCAATGTTTTTAAAGAAATCTATGTAACTCTTTGCTGTAGGTATGGATCTCTTATATGTTCTAAATATGATGTTTTGAACATGTAATCATCTTTCAACATTAGCATAATTTCAATAGATACTTCTTTCGGAATGAATATGTCAACAAAATGCTTTTGTCTATGGCTTGTTATGATATAAGCTAGAATACAAAACTAAGTATTATGATGATACTTCTACTATCTATTCCAACCATTAATGTAATATGCATCGATCTATGGACAATTGACTGCGTGTAGGCTTTGAAACTATACAAAGATACCACATGAAATGTTATGATGCATTTAGAATTTTAATTCAACTCTACTTGAAGTTTAGTAACAATTTAAACTATGTAAAAACCATATATATATATAAAATCCTAACTATAGAATACAAATTGGATTAACATGTCAATTATGTATTCTAGGTATCGCTCATTCGAGAACAATATGAATTAATCGATGGTGCAAATTATGAAGATTTATGAAATGTATAATATATCCCATAGTCAACCTATACAAACAAATTCATTCAACATACCTTTGATATTATTAAAACAATGGAATGATATGTAATGCATTAATGTTGAGATTGTGACATGGCAGGTGTTACCATCGTAATGAGTATTGAGTACAGAAGGGTTGTATCATGACGTCGGTCCTGGTCTTGGCATTGAAGTCTCTTGACAGTTGTAATTAGTGGAAACACGAGTGTAATGCTACCGTGGCTAAGGATATGTGAAGGAGTTTGCTAAACAAGTGATACGAGTCTTACCTGTAACTATCCTTACCCATTGAACTGTTGATTTGGCACTTCGTGGTTGTAACAATTAATAGAGCAATAAATGTGGTGGTTGTCCATTTTCCAATATGCCCAGTTGGCAATGATCTCCATCGTTGATTTATGAAACCTTGAGATTGTAATGAAAAACCCTATTTGCATACTACAACAACTTTGAACGTGTTTCTCAGCATTCATTTTGCTAGGTAATGGCTTGGGAGAGAGGCCGACAGGCCGAGGAGTTTTAGGATTTGTTAGTGGCAAGTTCTCCAAATTCAAACCCGTGATCTCTATGCATTCAACCTGTAAGTGACAGTCCTATTTTTAAGAAGCCGAGCTAAGGTATTGTAAAGTCGCAGTGATTTATTTGTTGAAGGGTTGAGCCTGCAACTTATTTCACTGTATGAGTTTGAGAGATGTTTATCTACGGTCTTTGTTGAGCGATGGAACTGGTTCGAACCTCGGTACGTGGTAATCGTTGTTGTTTCTCAGAACTGGAAATCTCATTTTTCTTAGATGGACGTTGGCTTCATCAATCTTGTCTACAGGAATGTCTCCTTGATACGAAGGTAAGAATCTTTCTTACCCATCTCTTTGTTTTACAAGCCTTCAAACGTAATGTGGAAATCTAGTTTAACCAATGTGTTGTCTTTGTGGCAGGTTAGCCTTCGTTAGAGAACCATTCTCTTGGAGATGATGGAGGAGTCTTGCGTGTCCACCAGTAAGCTTCGGTGGTTTCCTTACCTCGTTGGTCATCCTGTCAGTTGAAGTCCATGAATGGTGTTTGACACAGTTTTGGTTATTTGGATTTTGACATGGTTTTTGTCCAAGAACTTTGTGGACATTAATACTATGTTCCTAGCTCTACTATCGTGCTGGCTAGTAGTTTTTATGCAGTGTCTATTGTAACAGTTTAGTGGTAATGTGACTCATTTTTGGTATTGTAAACTCTAAGGAGTAAACCCTCGTCATTTAATTGATACAGTAGTTTGAAACTACCGGATTTACTGTGTAATATTGAGATTCCCATTCGTCGATGAAGATATAAAAGCAAAGTGTTTTTTATAACAATTGTTATGATGGTGAAATCGTTTCTATAACGAATATATGGACTGTGGTCTTTTAAAAAAAAAACAACAATGTTTTATAATGAATAGTGTTAATGTTTTAGTATTCGAATGTTGGCCGAGTTTAAAGCTTGCATACTTATATGCATGTACATCGTTTTTGTTGTTTGATAATCATGATTTGGAAAATAGCTGAAGTAGTTTGTACTATTAAAAGTCGTGAAGGCTTTGCCTCCATAATCTAGTTTTTGTTTACAAAGGATACCCTACCTGAGACTTTCAAATACCATCAGGCCTGTGCTAGGGTTTGTCCAACTTTTACTTCCGGCTATTTGAAAAATATTGATGTTTAAATACTGTGTGTAAACAGAAGTATTCGAAACCAAAAACTGGTTCCTCACTTGTAAAATGTGAATGTTTCCAAGAACTGTCCATGTTTTCTTACTAAAGTTATAACATGTCGTTTAAGTAAAGATACAGAAAATGCATTCTACTAAGTGAAGTTTACTGTAATGTAGTAGTCTCGAATGCTAGTTAGGGTTTGGAAATTTTAGGGTTTGTTACTTTTTGCAAAAGATAAATCGGTAATTGAAATCAAAACAGGAAAAATTTAGTGAAGGAATAAAGTATGTATAAAGATAAGATAACTATATATATTGATTCATTCTTGCATCTGTTAAAATCCTTGGAAATACTATTACTTGGAAAAACATGACATCTATGATTTTTAATTGCATTTGTTTGCTATTTTAAATGAATAGAGATAAGAGAAATAGATGACTATACAAAAGTTAGACTATAGTTTTCTTTCATGAAATAATAATAAAATCCTATATTACTGTCGATACTATACAATGGATTTTTACTGTGTTTAGATATAGGACAGAATTGTAAACCTAGCACTTACTGTAATTATTTGTCCAATCAATGGAAATCTGCCTATCTCTCATCTATCATTAATTTGATTCTCTATACTAGAGTACGATACAAATAACAGCATGTGGAAGAATATAGAGTTGATTTTCTAATCAGATCTTTAACAAGCTTTATCATTCAGACTTCAACATAAATCAGAAAATAAATTCTTTAGAAAACAGAGTTTTAAAATTTTACTAAACATAAATATTAAACTCTAAACAAAATAAGAAACAACAAAACCCGGTTAATCTGTAGGGAAACAAATATCCCAAGGAGCTTGTTCCACCCAACCAATTCTTGAAGACAGCCAAGTACTTGCCTTAGGACCCCTGAGCCTGTTCACTGAACCACTAGGAGGAAGAAACTTAGAAGCTTAGAACCTCAACTTGCAGTAGCATTAGTTATCCAGTCTTAAAGACTTTAGTAGTCAAAGGGACCTGCACTAGCATCTCTGGTTCTCCTTCTCAGAATAATTTGCAGACTTACAGTTGCACTCTCACATAGCATCCCTATTCGAATCTCTTAGTGATCACCTGATACACATGAGGAATATTTCTGCAGAAAATATTGTGTAAGAGTTGCCTGCTCAATTCGAATTTGCCTTATGTAGGCTGCCTAGGCCTTTCAGTTGTTAATTGGTCATTAAATGAGCTGCCTGCTCACTCCCTCCACGTGGTGGATAATGCCACATTTGTAGGTGTATTTGTCCCATAAGCAACAGCTAGTGGTGAAGTGCAATTGCTACCATCTATCCCATGCCTTCTAACAACTTCCATTCCTACTAGTGGGTCAGTGAACACTCATTTAACAGTTTCCTTGGGTGTTTGTCTCCTACTTTAATTTATTAAATAACAATAATTCAGTAATTACATTCATCCTTCACCATACTTGGTCATAATTACAAAACTGTGTAATTAAAATTTAACATAAAGTATTTTGCCCAAAAAATAATAATTTCATAAATTGGGTAGGTGACACTCAGGGACTAGTCTAATATGGGGCTTTAAATTCTACCTTCCTTGCAATAATTCCCAAATGTGAAAAACCAGAATCCTACAATGACTTTAGACCTGTTGCACTCTGTAATCTGATTTACAAGCTTATCACAAAAATCATCTCCAATAGAATTAAACCAAATCTTGCTGAGGTAATTTCTAAAGAACAATTTGGGTTCTTATCCAATAGGAAGATACTTGATGCCATAGGAATCACACAAGAATTCCTTGACTTAATAAAAATGAGAAAAATTGATGCCCTTATATTAAAGATGGACTTAGTAAAGGCTTATGATAGAGTAGATTGGACATTTTTTAGACTAATTCTCCAATAAATTGGCCAGCCTCTTGAATTTTCTAGCTGGCTTATGGCTTGTGTCACCTCTGATTTCTTTGTTGTACTGGTTAATGGAGCCTCCATTGATTTTTTTAAGGAATCCAGGGGACTTAAACAAGGTTGTCTCTTATCTCCTCTTATCTTCCTACTTGTGATTTACGGGTTAAGCAGACTCATTGGAAAATCCAGGAATGAGGGATGCCTTAAGGGGGTGAATCTTTCTAATTATGTTTTAATCACCCACTAACACATTTGGGGGGTGAATCTGACGTTTGTTCAATGCTATTTAGTGTCGAATAGGTGTTTTTAAGGACGCCATTATAATGTCAGATGAATGTCATTGGGTTAATGTCACTTAAGAGATGTCTAGAGGTGTCTCTTAAGCGACTCCTAAGACGAATTTTCGGCCCTCTTCAAGGATTATTGGGAATGTCGGTCAAATTCCCAACAAATGTCCAAAAGTAAAGTTTAAAGAGTAAAGTTCACATCGGGATAACGTCCAAAATGCAACATTGAAGAGTTGCTGGCACATCTATTTAATGTCTAAAAAGAGACATTTGCAATGAAGATTTGAAATCGGATTAGCGTCGGAAAGTGACATTGACAGACCAAAGTGCATGTCGACATAACGCCTAAAAAGTGACTTAGAGGAGTAGATGTCTCGTTGGTATAACATCCAAAATGTGATGTTTAAAGAGTTGATTGCACGTCGATTGAATGTACAAAAAGAGATGCTTGCAATAGAGATTTCACGTCAGAGTAATGTCGGACAAAAGACGTTGATAGAGTAAAGTGCTCGGTAACATAACGTCTAAAAATAGATGTTAGATAAGTAGATGTCTCATAGGTTAAATGTCTGAAAAGAGACATTCATAGATTAAAGTTGATGTTGGTATAACAACCAAAAATTGACATCTGCGGAGTGGATGTCATGTTGGATTAGAGTTGGAGAAGAAACGTCTACCATTTATGCTAGCGATGAAACAACTATGGTAATGACGTTCATGATTTACTTGTGTTTGGAAATGGTACCCACATTTTTTTCGTAGACAATATACTTATGTTTGGAAATGGTACTATACATGATTGGAAATCTTTCGATGTACTTGTGTTTGGAAATGGTACCCACATTTTTTTCGTTGACAATGTACTTATGTTTGGAAATGGTACTACACATGATTGGAAATCTTTCTCATATCTCATTGTACTTTTCCACAAAGCAACTAATTATATGGAGGTTAACATTAACAAGTCTATTTTTCCAAGGAATGGAGTTGATGATAATGTCTTTGCTCAGATCTCCTCTTGGTTTCCCATCAAGGTGAAAACCCTAGATCAAGGTTTTAAATTCTTGGGATATCATTTGAAGCCCTATAAATATCTATAGACAGATTGGATGTGGGTGGTTGGTAAAATTGAGAACATAATTGGTAACTAGTCCTATAGGTGGCTTTTGATGGGTGGTAGACTTTTGTAAAATCTGTTGTAACATGTATCCATGTTTATTGGTTTTCATTAGTTATGTTTCTAGTTCCATCCTTCATATGATTAGGAATATAATTTTTAACTTTTTTTATGGTCTGGAGTAGCTAATGGAAATAAAATACATCTTGTTAAGTGGGAAATGCTCTCACTTCCTAAGAACATGGGAGGTTGGGGCATAAAAATGTTACACTGTTCAATCTTGCATTATGTTTGAAAATTTGTTGGAGAGGTCTATTAGGATGTGGTCTGTGGAATGAAAACCTGAAAACTAAATATCTAAGGAAACCTATAGTGGTTGAATGGATAAGATCTTCCAAAAAACTAGTGGTAAATGCTTCTATTTTTTGGAAAGGATTTGTCAAAGCTTTTCATTGAGTAAATAGATGGTTGACATGGAAGTTTGGAAATGGGCAACAGGTGCTCATAGGGGTTGATCCATACATAGGAGGAGCGGATTTCTTCACTTTGTTCGATGAACTACTATCTTATTTGCATAATATGAGATAAAGGTATCTTGTGGATATTTGGAATATTGAAGCCTCTTACAATAATACAGATTATTGGATGAAAGCTGAGATATTGGGCTTAATTGGTGACAAAGCTCTAGAATTGGACAAATACATTGATAGTATTAAACAAGCAGGTATCAAACATGATGAAATTCAAGACAAATTAGTTTGGGTTTGGAATAAAAAGAATCGATAGGTTAGTGCAAAATCTCCATATGATGCCATTTCTAGTTCATCTAGTAGTTCATCGAGTACACGGTGGTCTAAGACAATGTGGAAATGGAACATTTCTTTAAAACTTAAATGCTTTCTATGACTTGTTTTAAATAATAAAATACTAACTTGAGACAATTTAGAAAGGGACGTTGGAAGGGTCCAAATATAAGTCCACTCCTTAAACTTGATGAAGAGACTCTTCAACCTTTTTTTGTAAATTGCACCTAGTGTATGGATGTAGAAAATGGCTATTAATACTATGTGGTTTCTGAAAATAGGTTGCAAGATATCTCTACTATCTTCTCCATATTTGTGGGTCTATTTAAAGTGATTATTCTAAAGAAGTCAAACATAAATTCTGTAAAATTATACAAGCTCTTACCTTACAACTTGATACTATTGCTCATTATTTTGATGGTGCTACCCAACTAGGGGTATCCTCCTAAAACTGAATCAATCCCATTTCTTTTATATGTGGATGGGATGCAGGATTGGTACAAATACACGTGTAGAAGTGTTGGCTTTATGGGGATTATTGAAATTTGCTGCTAATCTTGGTATTGACTCCTTCTAAGTATTTGGGGACTCCAAAGTGATCATTGAATGGGCTGCTGGTGGTACCAAAACTCTTATTGATCATTTTTCTGCTATCTCTTTTAGACATATATATAGAGAATGGAGCTATGTGACAAATATGCTCTCTAAGAAAGGCCTTCGTCTTCCTCTTGGCACTCTTATTTATGAGGAGTATTGAAAAAACACCATAATTTCTCATGGATTGATTGATATGTTTTGAAGCATATTAACTACTCAAGAATAATATGTGATTCAACATTTTTGAGAAAATGATAAGCCTGTTATGTATTAGCTGAGATTGGTTCTATCTTTTGTCAAAACAGTGCAGTTTGTAGGATACATGCTATTTTGTTAGGAAGTTTTGTTTCTGTTAATAAAAATTAAATTTTTAATTAAACCAACCATCTCCACAAACTAAGTGGTTGACTATACCTATAAGTGTTAGCGGGCCACTTTATTTGTGGCTGTGATAATTAAAGTTCCTATGTAATAGGAATAGCTATCTTTGTCTTTTCACTGTGTGTATCTTAGCCAATATGAAAAATGGTGTTGAATAAACACAACTTGGCTCAATCTTTGCCTGCTTGTGGGAGTTCTTCGGAGTAGTTTCCCTACCAATCTTGCAGCAGATCGAGCCCTGCCACGATCATCTGGCTCTAGGTGTGAAACTAACAGACAAGTGAACCACGAGCAGATAAAAAACCGCGTGAAATTGTAGGTGGTGAGAGATTTAGGAGATTTTGACTATTATGTCAGCATCCATTCGCCCCTTATTTTTCGGCAGCACTATCAATTAAACTCTGCCACGATCATCTGGCTCTAGGTGTGAAACTAACAGACAAGTGAACCACGAGCAGATAAAAAACCGCGTGAAATTGTAGGTGGTGAGAGATTTAGGAGATTTTGACTATTATGTCAGCATCCATTCGCCCCTTATTTCTCGGCAGCACTATCAATTAAACTCTCCCACGGTCCCACCCCTCTCCACCGCTATTAAAGACTATACAACCCAAAATTTATTGAGAAATATGTACCCATTGGGTTCCAGGCCCATTTCAGACATCGGTTATTGGCTGGACTCATGGCCGAATTCTCCCATTTTTCATTTCTGGCGGCCATCATGATTGCAGTAGGTCTGGCAGCCGACGATCCCCAGACTACATTGGTGGGAGTAGGGTGCAAGCAACAAACTTCTGTTAATTCTACAGCGTTTCAGGAAAATCAATCTGCTGTTTTTGCATCCCACCTCTCAAATCTCTCCTCTCACGCCTTCGCTACTTCAATGCAAAAGAAATTTGGCGAAACAGATCCCGTGTTTGGTCTTGCAGTGTGTCGGAAGTACTTAAGCGCCCGCGAGTGCTCAGAATGCGTTAAGGTAGCGGAGACTCAACTAAAAGGACACTGCCCCAGATCTAATGCTGGTAACATTCATCTAGACGGTTGTTTTCTCCGCTATAAGAATACTAGTTTTTATGGTCAGGCTATTGACCCTCGGGTTTCCTTTTATTGTGACTCCACAAATGCCAGCGATCCACCGTACATTTTCCCTGATAGAGTTGAGGCCTTATTAGCCCAACTGAAAATGAACGTTTCAGCAAGTAACGCCAGTTATAGTGTTGGTTCCTTTGATGGCTTATATGGCCTCGCTCAGTGTTGGCAGTCCCTTAACACTAGTAGTTGCCAAGAATGCTTGACAGAAGCTCAGAATCACTTAATCTCCTGTGGTATTAAGCAAGAAGGCCGAGGTATCCAGTTCGGCTGTTTTATGCGCTACTCAAATTACTCGTTTTTCACAGATAAAGATAACGAAATTTCACGTAAGAGTTTAGATTCGCCGCAACTATTTGTTATTTAATTAAGTCAAAGGGGTCAGCGGTAGTGGCGATGCATTGAGTTTGTTTGTTTTTCCAATCCCATATAAGTTTAATAGATTCGCTGTTTAGTTCTCATAAAACATGTGTTATAATATCTCTGTCGATTTGTTTTGTTTCGTTTTATTCGCAGTTTCAACAGATTTGACAGCGGAGAAATCATCATCGAATATAGTGCCGATATTGGTAGGAAGTTTTGGGGGAGCAGGTCTTTTTGCGATGCTGTGTTTGGTGTTCTATCAACGTATTAGACATCGAAAGGGCTACGATCGAAAAGTTGATTACGCATCCCGATCAGTTTTTCGACTTGGCCGAATTTGTTATAAGAAACATAATGTTATGGTCGTCTGTGGAGATGAGAATTTCGGTACAAGCGGAAATTTCGGGCAGGTGTTTTTTGATTATAAGGTTCTTAGAGATTCGACTGGTAACTTTGACAGAAGCAACATGCTTGGCAAAGGAGGATTCGGTGAAGTTTACAAGGTATAATATCAAACGTGGATCTCATGGATTTGCCCAATTTATATATGCGTTGTTTTCCGGTCAATTTTAACCAATTTGATGGTCAGGGAAGAATTCCTGATGGGAGGGATGTTGCTGTGAAGAAATTGAATGGAAGGCATGAGACTACTCCAGCTGCGGAGGAGTTTCTGACAGAAGTGAAGCTCCTCACCAACGTCCGTCACCGTAATCTTGTTCGTTTACTCGGATGTTGCACGCGAAGGCAAGAGCGGTTGCTGGTTTACGAATTCATGTCAAATAACAGTCTTCACAAGCATTTGTTTGGTATGTGTTCTCATCGCCATTGTTGATTTCATCACTGTTGTGAATTGGCTTAATAACTTGTTCTAAGACTTCCAAATATTTTAATGACATCACAACAGAGACAAGAAGTCCTTTAAGCTGGGAAACCCGTTTGAACATTACAGTGGGCACAGCTCGAGGCCTTGCATATCTACACGAGGATTCCAACGTTCGCATTATACACAGAGATATCAAATGTGGGAATATACTTCTAGATGACAGGTTTCATCCTAAAATAGCAGATTTTGGATTGGCTAGATTCTTCCCAGAAGGCCAAACACATGTTTCAACCAGAGTCGGAGGAACAATGTAAGTTGTGCGATTCATTTAATAACTGTTCTCAAAATTAAGATCCTCTTCGAGTTGTGTAATTCCAGCACTAATTTATGGCTTCCACGAATCTGTTATGAGGCAGAGGCTACACTGCACCGGAATATGCCGTCCATGGGCAATTAACGGAAAAGGCTGACATTTATAGTTATGGCATCGTGGTTCTTGAGATCGTGAGTGGGAGAAAGTGCGTGGATGTAACACTGCCAGCTCCTATGCACCTTCTTCTAGAATGGGTAAGTATTGTTGTAAAGATTCGTATAACTTCGATAATTATAACAAAAAGTTGATTTACAAGCATAGATTAAAAGGTATGAAGTTGATGATGGTGCAGGCTTGGAATCTATATAAGCGCGATCGAGTTTTGGATATTGTTGATCCGGCATTAAAGGGGCAGTACCCAAGAGAGCAGGCCATAAGAGTGATAACAGTTGCACTTCTTTGCACTCAAGGCTCTTCGGCGCTGCGGCCCGCCATGTCACAGGTTGGGTTGATCTTAACCAACAATTCAGATATTCCTGCTCAGCCTACGCAGCCAGCTTTCATAGATGTCGCTGCAGCCAGATATGAGGATTCCCCCGCTGTCTCCGAAGCTACAGGCTCAGCTGCTGCTCCATCTGAGGAGTCTCATGGAAATATTAGCGTTTCTTTACATCCTCGTTAGTGTGCCAACCCTCTTAATGGGGTGTGCAATACGGTGACGGAGACGGTCTTTTAGAGGGTATCCCTTCATTACTTGGGAAAGTAGACCCTTCCTACTCCTTGGGAAATTACCTTAATTAAACTTATATCTTTCCTCCTTGGGAAATGACCTTAATTAAACTTATATCTTTCCAGTATATCAATTATACATTGCATTTGTGTTCGCCTTGTACATTGGTGTTTTTAAAATTTATAATTCTTGTACATGAGCAGTATTCGTGCTGAGGTACTCTAATGAGCAACACATTTACGAAGAGGGATAAAATGTATGTCCGATCTTTGCAATTGTTGTCGAATTTTTTAAATCCTATTTTACTGTTCTGGTAAAAATATTCTTGGTGTTGGTGATCGGTTGCCAGAACAGTCTTTTCGTATCAGGACATCGTTACAACAGATAATTGCAACGATGTTGATTTTTGGTTCATAAAATTGAAACGATGTACAGACATATATTGATTTATTTTGGACAGCTCTCCCCATGGATGTACAGAATCTACAGATCACGGGATGGATAAACTGGTCACCAGCTGTAAATGGAATGGCCATAAATTAAAATGTGAAAGTGAAAAAGTAACGCTTGAAAAAACACAGAGTTGTACATTGATCACTTTAGTTTGCATCTTTCCTATTCCTTAACTTTCGATTTATCTTGATTGTGGACCAATCATATGTACTGAGACCGGCTGTAGTTATTGTACATGTTTTAAACCAGGTTAAAAGAAATCGAAAACCAGAAACCATTAATCATCATGTTAAGAAACACCAAAAACCATCTTATGAGTTTTTTTATGAGTGAACAAGGCAGCCTATATAGGCTGGGATATATACCAAGCTGCTGCAGACTGGTTATTGTTCGCCTTTTTTATGAGTCAATATATTTTGAAGTCTTCAGTGCCCGTCAAAGGCCATTTTAATCGTCAAAGAATGCCACCATCAATTTTACCACGCAAAAAAAAATTACTTTTATGGAAAGCCCGTCAATAATGAAATTAAGTAGGCCTGTGTAAATTTGAATGGCAGCTCTAAAATTTTCCTGTCCAGGGGTTACCCGGGGTTATCAGTGATTCAGTGGACTGTGGCCCGTGGGAGACTCGGAGTCTACCCCAGTAGCCTCAAGGCTCGGATGGTCGAACGGGACCTAAGTCCACTGGGCACGGTGGGAATCTGGGATACTGGGCTACCAACTCGGTGTTATGACCGATTCACTAAAATTCATTAAACCTTGGTATGAGAGGCTACCAAGTTGCCAACCTGCCAACTCGGTTTTCCATTTGGTGTGTTTCTTCTCACCGAGTCACGTGATCTCACGTGACTATACGATGTGAAATTAAATACTCAGATCGATGGATCATGAATTGATTTGATAACCCTCCGTAAGATAGCTCATAGTCGGGGTCCGGGGTCTCGGGATTCGGCAAAACTAATGGTATTTTTTTTGGTTACAAGTTGTAACTTACAACGCAATCTTTGCCGGATTCGAACCTAACACCCTTGCATCAATAACTGGTCCAATGGGTTCGTAAATCATTGAGGTAGGTTAGACCAGGGCTTGGCCTAATGCCAGACAGCTAAGATCTATACATGGAATTCGATATGGAGTCTAGACATTTCTATTATGACCACCACAAGACTGGGATGAGGGATCTTTGGTAGCAGCGTTCGGCCACTGATCTTTATTCCATTCATTTAATGAGGTTAGAAGCAATTGAATCAGCACTCCTAGTCTCCCACCTAGGCCGTCCAGTCTCATCGGAGCTAGGGATCTGGGTAGCAGAGACAAAGGAAACTGTAATGGACTTACAGAGGGATGGCATAGTCACAGATAGAAGTGAGAGAAGCAAAGGTAGAACATTGGCTAGGCTCGAATCGAGCTGCCCTGAACTTAGATAGATTGGCGAAGTCTGTGGGAGAAAAAACCATTATCTTATTCGTTGTATCTACTATCGATTCTAGGACAGCGGGACTCTCAACTCTCCAATTCCATGTTTCTATGGCTCCCTAATTACTATTCCGTACGGGAGAGTTTGTAGAGCTAAGATGCCAATGCCAGCCTACCAGAAACGTAAAGGAAATTGGAATTTGTTTGCTTAAAGGAGCTCAAGGCTAACTCGGTTGTTGTGAATTTACAGGGATGTGCAGCATTTAGCACTTTGTATTTTCAAATATATGTAGCCAAATATATGTAGCATTTTGTATGTGGAGAAGAGTTAGATGTGTTGCTTGTTGGAGTGCCTTATGGTGCTATAAATATAAGGGTTTCAACTTTCTACATCCAAATTGTTTGAAAGTTGTAACACATTATGCGACTGAGAGACAGAGTCTCGAATCCTCAATAGATGTAGCCTACACAAACCCAGTATTTAAATGAAATCAGAACCACAATAATTTATACTTTTAATAATCTAGGACCACAACTTTGTTTGGGCAGAGGAGCAAGCAGAAAGAGGCCGATATTTGAGTTCCAATTCTGTCAATGTTGTTTATTTGCCGTGAATTGTAAACATTAGGCTGACTGAAAGAAAAATATTTGAAGACCAATGCTATAATTATTGCAGTGTCTTTGAAAGGATAAAAGATTTAATGACTGATGCTGTAAATATTGTAGTTATCTTTTGTATATATATGTATTTATAGTGGCGAGCAGGCTGAATCGTAGTTCGGAATCCAGATACTTAAGATTAGTGTGCATTCTACAGAGCCCAAATTGTTGAACCGTTACATAAACCAGTCCCTGGAACACACATTTACCATATTTTAACACAGAGCAATTGTTAAAGGGGCAAAAGCCTTCTCGACCAAAGGGACGATAGTAGTGTTCTAGGTACAATTTAAGACCCTGAATATGTGTGGCTCTTTTTTGGCTCTTTTTCATCATTGTTTGAAGGCATTTAAGACCCTGAATATGTATGGCTCTTTTTCATCATTGTTTCAAGCCTAAGTTGTATGAAAACTTAATTATAACATTTTCGTTAAATTATAAATGAGTATTTACCCTTCAATAACCTATGCCATAATTTGGATCTAGAACACTCCAATAACTCTGGATAATCCCCCTTGATAGAATTACACTAGGGCAATAATTTATCAATGGCTCAATATTGATTAGCCCTTACAACAACCAGATCTAGGAGGCCGGGAAAGCATAGACTAACCCGCACAACAACCTGATTGAGGCAGGGAAATGATAGACTAACCCGCACAACAACGTGATTGAATAGATGGGGAAATTTTAACGGACCCTTAAGCAACTGATCACTTATTTTATTTCCTTGGCCTCCTTATGGGTTTTTCCAATTACAAGGACTTTAAATTATGTATTTTTAACATAGACTATCTATTTTGGGCAAGAGAAAGAAACTTCTTTCTTTTGGGCTATGGGTCCGTGGAAGAGATGAAGCGGGAAGCTACTCTCTTTTGGGCCTGAATTCTAGACTTGGTATTTGGCCTAAAAACCCTAATTATAATAGCAAAAATTGTTAAAGATGCTTTTCGTCAAAATGACAGTTTTGAATTGTGTACGGTTTACAAAGCGATTACAATATAGAATAGTCCTTGTTTTGCCAACCTTTTCACATAAATATAAGATGGAATTTTGGGAAGAGAAAACATAAATATAAGATGGAATTTTGGAAAGAGAAATGGGAAGCTCTCATGTGAGATCCAATATTAGTAGGATCAACGTTGAAGTTTGAAGGATACGTTTTCAATGTTTTTTAATAATAAGCATATCCCTTGAGTTTTGAAAAGAGAAATGGGAAGCCTTATAAGTCTTTCTCATTTGACATCTAGATGTTAGTAAACTCAAACTTTCTTGAAGGATAATGTCATAACCCGAAAATTTCAAAAAAATTTAAAATTTTTATGATAGCAATAAATGTTGTGTAAAAGCAGTCCTTTAACCGTCTGTTTAACTTACTTGGTTGTAAGTGTGTATGAAGGATCTTTATTGTACTTAAGTGTTATTATGGTTGTATATATATGTATGTACCCTTTTTTTGTTGTTGTTGTATTATGTCGTAAACTCTAGGGGAACTTGCCATAACAGGCTGGCTTACTTAGCTTACGAGCTAACGTATCGAATTGTTTTCCTCTTTCAGATCTACAGGTAAGGTGCGGTCGCGACAATTATAATTTAAAATGTTATACTCAAACTAGTTGTACAAAAAGTTATTCAATTAAAAGGTCTTGCTCACTCAGTTTTCAAGTATTTGAAGGTAGCATTCTGTCTACCAACTTCTCAATTCTTTCTTTTGTTGAAATTGTACTTTTAGCGACAGGGATAGCTATATTTCTGAAGTGTCCAAGCATTTAACAGGTCTGTAGATACATTTGTCACTGATGATGATTTTGTACTGTAAATGCACCTCATAATTAGCATGGTATAATAAATCTCTTATTGGTTGTCAGCATTTAACTAGATATTCTACAATTCTCCGTCTAACCATCTCAGGCTTGTATTAATTGATCAAGTTATCTTTATATCGATGATTCTAAGCTTATCCGGAGTAATTTGTTTAAATGTTTATAATGAAATTGAGGTAGTTGAGAACTTGCTATGATAAATCTGGAAATGTCAATGCATCCCTACTTTATTGATATATCTCCATTATGTGTAGACTACTTCCAAGATTGGGTTTCTCATATGATATTCACAATCAACTTATGCAATTATAAATAGCAATATCACCGAACAATAATTTGTTTTATGCTTACTATGATTTGTTTGGTCTCAAGGTGTTATTCCCATAACATGTTAGATGTTTGAACAATTGTTTTGAATTATGGGTCGTAGACAAAGTGTTGTTGTTCAATGTACAACGTTTGATTGCAATAATAAAATCGTGGATTTCAATCATAAGGTAAGACGACCCTATAGAATATCTATATCATTCCTTTTGATTGGAAAAATGATGGTATTGTTGTCGTAAACAAACTATGTAAAGGTGATCCACTGCATGGGAATAAATTAAGGGATACGTGGCTCACTCATAACCAAGTACTCATCACCTAAAAGGTTGACAAACCCTACCATTCTACATTCCTTCCCTCGCCTTCGGGCTCGGCCGCTCTGTGGGTTTCTCCTGTCCAAACTTGCCGAAACCATGGTGGAATCTTCCTTCCCCACTGTTGAGCTCTTGCTGCGCTAGTTCCTTGCAAAGGTTTAGGAGTTGTATATGTTTTGTTAACCTTCCAACAGTTATAGAATTTTTTTGTGAGAACCCTAAGGTTCTATCCTTTCTGTTACAAGCTTCCTACCAGTCGTGGCCTCCAGTATTGCCTTCCCTTGACCTATTTCTGTAACCGCCTTCGTCGAGGAATGCATCTTTGAGTCTGCCATTGCTTCTTTGGTGGCCAGGGTTAGGGTTCAAACTCCATTGTTCGTGGTTTCCAGACCTGTCACAGTGTGGTCGCTTCATTCCAAATTCTGGTGAGTAAAACTTGTGGGTTTCGTAGTATTATTTCGATATTTAAAATCAAAAGTTTGTGGGTTTTGTTTATTGAAAAAAAATATAATTGATAATTGGTTTGTGGTTTCCAAATCTCGGCAGGTATTGAACACTCCATAAGGCGTACAGGACACAGCTCTCAACATGTGGCTCCTCCGGGTAAGCCTGGTCCTTACCATGGCATTTTCTCCTTGGGGTTTTGTTGTGTGGACGAATAGGGTTTGGTCTTCAAAGGGCGTGATTCTACTGCTATCGTCGTTCTGTTGAGTCTTTTAATAGCTTAACCCTGCGTGACCTCGACAGGTGTTGTCCCTGTCATAGGATAGAATCATTATGGCTTCGGCTGACTGTAAATTAATGGTTTTCCTTAGAGTGTTGTATGGTTTCCACCAATGTTGTGTTATATGTTTAAGACGTAGAGAACCAGGCTAGAACTGGTTCTGAAAATGGGTTTACGACCCTATGGTTCTGCCTCCATTACTGTACTCATGAAGGGTTTTGGGTGTACTACCCAGGTTTTTATTTGAATTTATCTCAATATAAAGTTGCTCGTGGACTTGGCTTGTTAAAAGTATTTGTTACTCCGTTGTTCTGTGCTATGTTTTATTTTTACAAAAACTTCTACAGGAGTTGTGCATTCGGGTGTTAGTAAAACAATGTATTTAACTTAAACTGTTAAAACCTACATCTTCGTCGGTAATTTGTGATTGGACAAGACTTGGTACAGTCGAGTTAGTGTGTGTCAAGGGTTTTGATTTTCTACAACAAGCTTCTGTCAGTGACAAGGCTACGGCCGTAGATAAAATATGTGGTAAGGATTGGAAAATTTTACAACATGTCTGCGTTCTCTGTTTGTATTCGATACTGTGTATTATAATAAATATAGTTACGTTTTCATACTTCTTATTTAAGTGGAAAGATGACATGGCCGTGAGTGAATACCAAATCTTACTTCTCAGCGTTTTTGTTTTTAAGTAATTAAATGGTAACGATGGAATTTTTGTTGTTAAATGACTGTCAAGATGGGGTTTTCTTCCCAGGTTTGGATAATATAATTTATGAATTTAAATTATTGTTTTCATGGTGGTTTTAATACACACCAGAATAAGTTCTGCGTGTTAAAATCTACGACGTTTTGAGAGGAGCTACATCTGCGGTCGAGTCAATGTAATACTAATAAAAAATTAAACACTGGAAATAAATTTCTTAAATAAATAAGTGATAGGGTTTTAAATTTCGAATTATCAATCAACGGTTCTGGTTTAAATGCTAACTCTGTGGATATAAGTTTTAATCTATTGTTAAGATAGGTTTCTAATGACTCTGTGTATTAGCATGAAGGAAACAAATGAGCTCAAGACTGAGCAAAGGAAAATACTGTGATAATAAAGAGCTTCGGACTCGAGCTAGTTAGTGGATTTGTCTCTAATTTCCTTCTGCCTTCAGGTTAATAGCTCGGTCAAACTCTGCTGTAAGTTTCTTGGTGGTAACAATGATAGAGATAGGTTTTTAAATAGAACTTCTTCGTCACGAGCTTTGTTTATAAATTCAATTGTTTTGTTTTGGCTACAATTTTTATCGAATAAGATTGTAGGGAAAAAGTTTAAAGATGTGGTCATACTGCTATTCGAAATCGATGAAGAGTCAATAACAGCTCAGCTATGTTCTGAATATAAATAAACTTACTGATATAAATTTGTTCACCTAATCTTGGTATAGATAATAACCTGTATTCTTGTTTAACTAAGCACGAGACAGATATAGAATGGTATACTTATTCAGCTAGGGTTTATACCTGTTAAACTCTCTATGAAATAACTCACTATAATTATAAGGTTGTCTATGATTCTGTTCCTCTAATTGTTTTAACAAGTATATCTCCAGGAATATTTACGGTAGTAATAGTCTATACTTGTCTATTTAACTATTGAAAATAAACAAGGGAAAAATTACAATAACATTCTATTATTTATAATACTAACAAAACATATTATGCATACAACATTTACTTGACTGTAAGTTGATAATGATAATAGGAAATTTCTAAAACATAATAGTTCTGCAGATTCTATCCTCTAACAATACAGAGATGCTAACTTTACTAAATGAAATTCTGTTCAAACCTAGATGAGATAGCCATATTCTATATTTAAATTTACTCAATAAATGGCAGGAATCAGTGGCAGAACCTGTGTCAATAGTAGACAACAACAGCAATGGGAGGCTGTTCCTCCCTACCAACTCCTGGAGAGTGCCCAAACAGCACTTCTTAGGACCCCCGAGCTTGCTCTGGTCTAACTGACTGGAACTAGGTACAGCCAACAATTCCCTCAGCCAAAGTAGCTAAACTGGAACCAAGTTACTGCAGCTTCCTGACTCAAAACACTTCCTTACTGTTTTTCCCTCTTCCTCAATGGGACTCCTGAATAGCATTCACCTGAATGTATTCTCCCTCCAGAACTATCTTGAACCCCAGCTCAGTTCATTGAGTACTATTTAAAAGATTGCCTAGGTCTTAGTTGGGTTAACTGTCATTAATGAGCCACCTGCTCAGATTCCACTTTCTTGGGGAATCATGACCCCAAAATATAGGGAAGTTGCCACCTACAACTTAGGAAGTGTTTGAGGATGCTGCCACTTGTCTTTTGCCTTTCCACCTAGTTCCACCCACCAGTTAGACCAGTAACCTCTTTTAACAGCTCTCCCATGCTGTTGTCTCCATAATTTATTTATTAATAATAAAATATTCAGAATTTACATTCCATTTCTGGTGACTCTGCTGAGTCATCAATTCCTACTTAGCATTAAATTTAACATAATATCTCAGGAAATATTAATAAAATAATTACATTATTTTTGCAAAATTGGGGTATGTGACAGATAATTTTTCAAGTGTTCTAATACTTAGGTTTATTATGGTAAAGGTGATGCCTATTGATTAGATGGAGTTTGAAATTGAATGGCTAGTTACTCATGAAATGGGACCATATGGACAAACATATCAATTAGCTTTGTGATGGTATTTGTAACTTTGTTTTGGCCGTTAATGGAAATATGGATTGGAAGAAACATATTTTTTTAGTTGTAAAGATAATAATACAATGATTATAATAGCTCGTAGAAAAGTTCATTTCAAAACAAGTAAGATTTAATGCCATGGAAAAGTTATTCTTATAATTTTTTTTTCTTTTGTCTTATTTCTTTGAACCATTGGCTATGGTAATGATCAACTAGTCACCACAAATATCAACAATTTTAAATCTCCGAAGGATGTACAATGTTAGAGGTACACTAGTTTTAGGTGGATACGTTGGCAATGGACAAAAAACATCTTTTCAATTTTTGCTATGATTGTTAGGGATCTTAGGCTTGATCTCTTTTGGCCTTGTAACATAGAACTTCTTGTAGTGTCTATCTCTTCTCAAAACAATTATAGACACATATAAGATTTAGAACCCCATGAGTCTACGTACATCCCCAAATTCATATTATGCACTCAAATAATGTTGTGAGTAGTTCTCAACTACTCTAATCACTTTTGCGGGATAGGAAACAAACATTTCCCTTCATGAAATAAATAGGCCAAAGAATAATGCAATACAAAAAAACCAATATTCCTAATGGTGATGACTATGTTCACATAATTAACAAAACAAGTGCACCAATCTCTTTCTAAATGGGCTTTTTCCTAATCTCATCTTCCATCACCAGTAAAGGTTCTTCATTCTCCAGCTTTATTTTAGTCTCTCCTCCTCTACACTAACTCTTGAGTAATCCCCATAAAAGGTAGTTGGAAGTGATAAATCATCATGTACATGGTTTACCTCACTAATTCCATGTAAATGTTGAATCACTTCCAACTACCTTACTTAGTCAACTCATCATGTACATATTCCAAGTCAAATGAATATGTAATACATTCCAAGCAATCACATGTCTTACGATAACTAGAAGTGCATAATCCAATGAAGTTAACATCATCCTCAAAATATGATCTAGGAAACCACAATAATAATAATGGCTCATGATGTATGTAATATCAAAGAAGTCAACCATCGACAACTAGGTGAATAAAGTAGGAAAGTTGCAAAATAGAGTGTTAAAACTCTTTCCCCTCAAGAAGGTTATGCCCCTCGAGTTGAATTGTCTACAAAAATAAGGATAAATTCCTTTAATCTTAGACTCTAATACCTATGTGTAATCCTCCTATGAGTATTTTTGCTAATGATCTTTGACCTAGTCAATAATTTTGCTTTGTAGATGTTATAGCTTCCTACCTAGTTCCTATGATCATTAGGAGTTTGGTATGGAACTCCCTAGTGTCATTCATGAGATACATACCTCTCAATTAATGATACATTAAATACATTACGAATAGTCATGATAGCGAAGATGGTTCCTTAACTGAGTGCACTACTACCCAAGCCAACACACCCTATTGAAGTTGATTGATCCTCCCATGAGGGGCCATAGTTCGAGATATACAACAATAGCTTATTTAGCGAGTTAGTTAAGATATACGTCTCATTCCAACCTTGTGTGGCATGCACTATCATAACGTTATTATTTTATATTAGTGCATTAGTTTATTAGTTTGCGAGGGCTAGCTAATTAGATTGTGGACTCATTGTAAGACTATAAGAGTGGTCCTTGGCCAAATTTATTGAATTATGCTTTCCATTCTAATATATCTTAATGGTTGGGCTTCATGGATCAACTACACTCGTTTCCCTTTATCTATCACATTTTCTAATTTCTTCAAGCAACTTTTACAATTTATGTCTTTGGTTATTTCCTTTCTATTGGTAGTGAAATTGTTTCTTATCATCTAGTATCAAAGCAATGAGGTATAGACTTACTCCTCCAAGCTGTCTTGCCCAGTTCCCACCTAAGAAATTATAAGGCTTTGGGTTCCTTGAGGACTGCTCTCCACTCCACCAATAGTCTATTTAGATAATTCTCTTGGCCCTTGGCTCCACCCAACAAACTCAAATTCATCACACCTCTTTGTCTATTTGGTTCCTCAGTCTCAACGCCCACCCAAATTTGCACTTTTGGTTTTTTTTGGAGGCTACCCTCCCACCTCAACATCAATCTTGGCTACATATCCTTCTGCCCACCTCATCTTCAATAGCATACACTTCCAAAACTTCTCTATTGTCAAATTACTCTCGATGATTCTCCAAATCCCCTTCATCTCTCAATCCTAGTGTTTTCAGCAACAAAATGTTTTCTTCTCCTAAGATGTTTTTCATAGGGATTCCTTGGCACCAACCTTATATGATATTCCTAGGGCATGTTATCTCTCCTTATTTTCCCAATTATGTTTCATCTCAACGCCATCTTGGAAGATTGATCTTGTTGTTTAGACTTCTCTTAACTCTTATGGGCATCTCTCTCTCTTCTTCATCATCTTTTTCCCATGCTACATTAGATCTTCTACAAACAATCCATAACATCACACATCCTCTCCCTTTCTAGTCTGAAATAAGAATCTCCCTTCCCTTGTATAATGGCAAATGAATGGTCAAATGTTCAACTCAAATCACTATGTTTCAAGTTTATTTTCAAACATACCCTACTATGCTTGAACAACTACACTTAGGGCTTGTTGGGAATTAACTTGAGGACATTGCATGTTTATGGTGGTAGACATATCTATCTTCTTCTCATAAACTGCCTATTACTACCTAGAGAATGTTTCACTAGGTCCTAACCCAAGGATGTTAGCAACTAGGTTATCCCCAAGACCTCCTGTATCGATGATTCTAGCTCAGGCAACACCCAAGTCAACATGTGCAACATGACATCCTCTTTTTGTCTAAACTCTAGATACAACTCTGTATCAATGATACAACCTAGGTACTTGGTTCCAAATTTATTTATTGCATTTTTATTGTTTGAAAATTTAATTTGAATTTATAAATTATGTTTTTTCACGTATTGAAATTTTCTTTTCAAATTAGTATTGTTAGTTTATTTATAGTCCTTAGTTTAACTTATTAGTATTGAAATTAGTAATCATTTGGTCGATTTTTATTTATAGAATCTTATTTTCGGATTGATAGTTTATTTGAAAAATTAATTTAGCATTTGGTAAATCTATTATTTTAATTCTGCATTGTTTAGTGTTGTCCTTTGTTCATATCTATGTGAATTAGTCAATTTTCTTTTAAGATCTTTTACAAAATTAGTGTTTGTACACCTCTTTAGATTTTAGTAGTTACATTCTTGCCCAGAGGGAATCCCTTGTTCCATAAACAAAGGACCTCATACACTAAATTAGTATCTAATTTGATTTTGACTTCAAAAATAAATTGAAATTATTAAAATGAAAAGGAGCTTCATCAATATTCAATTCCACAACTCAATTGTATACATTTGTTTTACATAAAATTCAAAAGCTTTCATATCTCCCATTACATGTTTATTTATACAAAATTTAGATTCATATAAATTTAAGATCCATATACTTATAACGAGCTATCTCCAATTTTTCACTATTACAATAATAAAATCTTAATGTACTATTTTACATTTTCAAATGAAAAGAATGATTTAGTTTTACATGTCAGTATTGAAGGGTTAAATATCTCATAGCCCTTCAAAGTGAAATGGGACCTGCCCTTCAAATTTGATACCCTGACTTGTATTTTCAACACGTCAAATCATTTTTTACTTTACTAAGTGGCCGACATCTCAAATCATTTTTTAGTTTAATAAATGGCCAACATCTCAAATCATTGTTTACTTTAATAAGCGGCCAACATCTCAAATCGTTTTTCACTTTAATAAATGGCGAACATCTCAAATCGTTTTCCACTTTAATAAGTACCCCAAGTAATGGATTATTTATTGGTCCTTATGAAAGGAACAGTGAGTGAAACTCAATCTGATCCATGCACTAGAGTCCATCCTGGTTAAGAAAAATATGAGAAATATCAAGTGAGTGAAACTCAATTGTGGATGTTTTAAGTATAATCATAAATTTGTTGAGTTGGTAAATGGCAAAGGATATTATTGCTTTATCCTAAGATTTTTTCTTTTTTTTTAAACCACATGTTTACTCACTTGTGACATATTTGTGCTTGTATTTATAGTTATGGAAAAGCGTCCGTTTTGCATGACTCTTTTATGTTAAATTTTACCCATTGAAGATTGTTGAAGGAGCATAGGTAAGTTTTTTTTGGGCTCAGTATGGTTTTGTTTCAGCAATCAATTAAAGCATTGAAGATTGTTGAAGGAGCATAGGTAAGTTTTTTTGGGGTTTAGTATGGTTTTGTTTCAGCAATCAATTAAAGTAGTGGTGGTGAAAATTGTTTTTAACAAAGTAGATTTTTTAATAATTTTAAACAATTTTTATTTAAAACTTTATAATAGAGATTTCATAAAATAACTAAATTACTATATTTAAAAACATTCTTCATTTAAATTAATCATCTCATAATGTTATTATGAGATATCTATAATAAAAATCAATACTCTTGTGTAGAACAAATATACTATAGCTAGAAATATCTATAACATAATGGTATATGTTTTGTGTAATAAAATAATGAAAACAAAAAATGAAATTGTCATGTACCATCCCATTTATGTTTTTATTTGAAAGTGATATAGTCATATAGAAAAATTATATTTTGAATGTAAAAACATTTTAATTTTCATGTGTATTTCTTATTGCTAATTAACACTAATGTCTTCTTTTAAGGTATTAGGTTTTAACAATTTGCATACTTTTATCAGATGGTTTACTTACCTAGACTAAAAATATTAATATAATGTTAATATCAAATGTAGTTGTGTCATTGTGAATGTTATTCATGTTTTTAATTGAGTGATTACACTCCATCAGTCATCAAGATAAACAAAGAAATTGTCAAAATCCTATTTATAGTTTCGCCAATTTGATGCCTCCTTTTTCATTATCATTTTTTGGTACAACTCAGGTATCATTTAAATCAACCTTTATTCTTGTTAATCATCTTACTAAATGGCTTTATATTCCAAATGAAAGCGCTGAAATTTTATCTTGTTCCAATTTGCTCTATTATTCTCTCCTTCAAGTGTCTATTCTCCTCTTGGATTTGCACATTGATGGACAGTTAGGTTTTGCAACCTTTCTCTTTTAAAGGATAAAATTGTGAATATGAACTTACACTTTCATGAGAATCACATCACAGAGTTTGAAATTGACATCTTTATGGCCAAACTATTTTACATTTTCAGCGAAAACATTTACACCAACTTTCGACTAAAAACTGTTTTCAGTTGAAAGTTAAATTTAACATCGTCCTCGTGGTTTGCACACTAATCAATTGCTCAGAAAGAAAGTCGTATGATAATCCATTTTTCAGATGAAAAAATTTGAAAATATTTTCGGATGAAAACAAGATTACATATATGCACTATTGCAATTCACTGCATTCATTTGCTAGTTTGTAGAATCCTTGGTAGTTTGCATCCGGTGGCAGTTTGCATTTGTTGGCCTTTGGTGGTAGTTTGCGTTTGGTGTGCATTCATATGCATTTTTTCTTTCCATCTAAGGTATTGGCTTTTCCCCTCTTAAGTGAAAGTATGACTTTGCTTACATGTTACCTAACTCTCATTGACCTAAGGCATGGTGATATTCACCTATAAAGGAATGGTGATATCTTTTTAATTTGGCAAATATTTTTATTCAAATTTGATAAAAGATTTCGAAAAGAGGAAATAATTGGACTTTCTTTTCCAATTTGGACATAAATCTACTAGCCCTAGCAACAACCAATTCAAATGTTAGGATATTTTTAAAGCCACTAGCCATAACATAATCAATTTAGCCTAGGTACTTTCATTTGATCATTTGCAATTTTGTAGTTTTCATAAAGAAATATCTAAGTAATGACTTTATGCGAACTTGTTGGTGGATGTTGATGCATTGATATTACCCACATAATAGGAACTCATGCATTACCCACAAGAGTATTGTAACTACTAATTCACACTAGGAAATGCACTTCCATCTCAGGGGTTTTCGATGATGGATTTCAATTTAGGGAGGTCAAATAGTATGTGGAATGGGGTTTACCTAAAAATGATAAGTGGGCTTCCTCCACTTCTGGTATGAGCATACATAGAAAGAGTAGTTGCTTGAACTAGGATTTCAGCTCATTGAGTTATCCCATAATAGAAAGTTTGTTTTTGTGGCAACTTTGAATAAGAGGGCGTCCTTTCATGTGCACTTATATGGGGTTTAAGGCCATTTTGGTTATTCTTACAAGGTCTACACATGGGTAACTTTGTTATCAGAAATGGAACATTGGGCCTTTTTCCCATCAAAAAATGCTTTAGAAACAATGTTGAGATGAGAAACACCATTTTTTAAATGGTCTTTCTCATTTTTGAGCATTATAAACCATTTCTTCAAAAACAATGAGAAATGTGAATAATTTCTTTGCAATGATCACCATGTTTGGATGAAATTTTTTGTGCACTAATCATCGTTGGGATAAGCGTGGGATGAAATTGAGGTTTCAACTCACCTATAAATTGAGTGTCAATTTGTTTTAGGATGTAGTTAACAAGGGGCTCCCAAATAAAGCATCTCCATTTATTTATGTTTTTGTTTGTGTCTCTTTTGTCTTTGTTAAATGCCTCTAGCAATGGTTCAACAAATAGAGTTCCTATAACATTATCTTGAAGGGTGTCGGGAGAATACTGGGTTATTTCCAAAGAGACTTCACCCACTCTGTTGATCATGTCCTAGCATTTAATCATCTAAACTGAGATTACGTTGATCAATTGACCTCTGTACCTACCGACTAACCAAAAATCATGTTCCATTTTGACTTGGGAGCTAAGATTTCAAAAATATTTGGGACTTAAGACCTTAATCAACAAATTCACTAAACTATCCTCTAATTTGACAGAAGGAATATTGCATGACAACCACTTGCTCAATTCTCTCACCACATTGTCTGTGTGTTCAGTTCTGAAATCAAGAAGAGGTGGGTGCTCAAAGTCGCATATCTCATTTACAAGAAGGTAATCAAAGAAATTTTCCCACAACTCATTATTAGAGTTGTTGAAAATAAGGTAGTTGTAAGTTTGTATGATATGGGGTGGATATTCATTTCTAAAATTTTGAACATCGATGCTCATTTCCTGCTCTAAGCAACCACCGTCGCATTGAAAAGGATCATAAGGGAAATGTTTCAATTGAATTATTTTCTATATAACTTATTCTGTTAGAAATATAAGATACATGCTAACTTATTCTATTAGAAATACAAGATACATGCTATTCAACTTATCTCCATTAGTTATTATAGGGTTGGATTGCAAAGAGACCGTTAACTAGTTTGCTAAAACATGAAGGTTGTTCAATTCAAGTTTCTTATTACAATACCTATTAAGGCGAGGTTGAAAGAAATGGACAAAATATTTTCCATATCAATGGATATGGAACCCTTCTTGCTTTAAGGATTGTCTCAGAAAAGTTTGATTAATTAATATGGCTTTTGAAGAAACACTAGAAAGCACAATTAAATATTTAGTATCAATAATGTTGTCTCATTTTCTCCTATCTAGTGTTTTAAATTTGTTTACCTTTTTTAGTTTCACCATCTTTCCTTTTTCTCTCTTATTGATCACCCCTTTCTAGGAGTAGGGTTGATTATGACCTTTTTCATCTCCTTTTCATTCACCTAACCTTCAATGTTAGTGTAATACTCTCCATGTTATGTTAACAAAATCAAACAAAAAAATATGTCCTATTTTTTTACAAGAATGATTACATACAACCAATATCACAATAAATTTAATCCATACTCTATCATGGGTTTACCTTATCCAATTTCAATACTTAGTTAACTCATTTCCATAATATGCATTAACATCATTTGTTTGCAAACGATCTCAAGGATTTCCCATAAACGCACCAAGATCCACAAAATTAACAACCAATGATTAATACATTATATTATCTTTTTATATTTCATCCCTAACATATGTGTTCATTTTTACCGTTATTATGTGAATTTATAATTAGCATTTTTGTGTGAATTACTAGATTTTTTTCTTGTTAATTATCAGTTGATTGTAGCCTGCATGGGTGTGGCTCATTGGCGATTCACTTGATATGAAGTCACATGTTGTAAACAGAGGTCACGAGTTCAAATCACACCCGGGCTTACCCGTGTCCCATGCTTGCGGGCGGTTGTGGGGCACCTAAGGGTATAGTGGTAGCGGGATTGGATCCCTGGACCCCGTGTCACGCGAATACTAGCCCAGTCTCTAGTTGCCGATTCCCCAAAAAATCTAATGTATTCTACTGAATTCATGGTATGCATATTTATGCACATTTAATAATGTGCATATGTGCATATTGATCTTGGTAGTCATACATTGAGATTGTTAAATTATTATTTCTCTCTTTTCAAAGAAATCTTTGAATAGATTGTCTCATGAGAGTGCACACCCATATATAGGTGATCTTTGATTTGATTGATTGTGGACATATGGTTGTCATTCTAGGAAAATGAATCATGATTTGAACATGGATAATTCTTACATGTCAGCTAACATGTCAGCTAAAGTATAGCATCCATCACATTGACCACTTTTTTTATTATTATATAATTTGCATATATATATATATATATATATTTTATGTTTGGAAGGACATGTATGTATGTTTGTGTGTATGTTTTTATACACATTTGTATGGTGTGTGTAGAGGATTGTGCTTTTGCGGAGGGCTATATTGAGCAAAGGGTCAATATCAACTTAAGGTAGGTGATTAAGTGGATGGTTAAGGTTAACTGAGGGATAATGTTCAACAAGAGGATGATTATACACCCATAACCACCTATCCCTCATATATATCCAACTTACGATCATTTTTGGGAAAATTAAGTTCAATAGTTGATCCTTTAACGTCGCACATCCCACCATGCAAAATTGAACAGTGATCTTGAACATTTGAAACTCCCTACCGAGAGTCGAAAGAGCTTGCAGATAGTTTTGCATTCTTTTGGGAAATTCATTGATGAATACCAAAGTCCTGGACCAACCACATATAGTTTCATTGACTTGATGCGTGGGTGCAAGCTAGTGGTGACGGGTCTTGATAAATGGCTTGAGATAGAGGAAAATGTATTGAAATGAGAAGTGATATCAATGTTTAATTTTAAGTAAGAACCAAAGTAACCAATGCTGACAGTGCAATATTTCAAACACCCGCACATTGTGCACCATCTCTATGATCGGTTCCTCGTGGCATATGGTAGATTTCCATGGGAAGATGAGGTTCCCCATGATTTTGAGAGATTTATTTATGCGAAGTTTTTTAAGAACATGAGGCCTGATTATATAGACCTTTCGTCCAAATATTATGGTTTTGTAAAAATCCGGGTGTATAATCACAAAGGTACCTCTCGAGATCCTACATTGCCTCGATCTCCACCCCCTTGGTTTCTCATCACCAAGATTGGTTACTCTACGTTTGGAGATTGAGGACACCTCTCAAGTCGGTCGAGAGGCAAGGGATCATGCAATAGCAAATAACTTATAGTTGGATTTGGTGGAGATTGATGTCGGCTACTTCTGGTGATAGATTTATCTATTTAACAACACATGTCATATAATCTATGAGAATTGAAGATGTGAAGGCTTATACAAAGAGTTGTTGCAATTGGTGGTGGGACTTAGTCGTGACATAGTTAGCATGATAGCATGGAGTCAATATGCATTTTGTAATTGATATTTTTATTCATGAATTAGGATAAGTTTTTGTTATTAGATCCACATCTTTGCAAGTTTAGATATATGACAATAAAATTTATATATGCTCATTAATTGTAATTCAGTCAATTGTTGAATGAACATTCATTTATGCTGTCATCTAGTTTAAACTTGGATGCAATAAAAGGGGTGGATTTGCTTAAATATCCATATAAATTATACTTTAATTGTAATGACACTTTGTTCAATGCTCAATTGAAAAAAACTATAGCATCTTGTTAACGTGAACGCATTTTTATAAAATTGAAACTCGTTTTGTTTACATATTCCCATGTCGTCACCAAGGAATTTGGATATGGGGCAACTCATCTCTTCCATCTTGGAAGATATTCCAAATGTTCCAGATACTGGGATTTCATAGGAATTGCATGTTTCAAACATTTTAATTGTGATTCGAAGTGTCATTTAATTTTAATTTATTTTATATACTAAATGACTTAGAATTAAAACTTTTAAATTTCAGGGTGGTAGGGGTAGTCCATCTCCGGGGACATTGGGAATGGGGCTCACCACTCAATTAATGATTCATAATTGTATATATTGTTTCCAATTTTGTTTATTACTTTATTTTAGTATTACAATCATTTAAGGTTGTTATCATCAAGTCATTAAATATTTACATTTATATATGCATAAACACGTGCTATATGAAAACCACGAGGAGGGGAGAGTGATGGAGGAGGACATGCATATAGACGATGCTACATGGAGGGGAGAGTGATGGAGGAGGACATGCATATAGACGATGCTACATAGATTTTCATACATGTATATCTAGCTTACATGCATTTGTAGTTTTTATTTTTACAAGTTGCATGTCCTTGGTATCATTTTGGTATCATGTTAGGATTAGAACTTTAAATATCATTTTAGTATGTATTTAAATGTATATTGTACATAATATTCATTTTTGGATAAGAGATTCATTTTTTTTTATTGTATACCATTTAGGCTTGTCATAATTTTGTATGATGTAAGATTGTTTATAAATATGTTTTATGGTTACTTCATGATTATGAATAAAATAGATGCTAGATTTTATTTTATGCTCGATTGTGTTAATGTTGAATTGTGTATTTTAAGATGAAAAGACCATATAGTTATATGTGTTTGAAGAAATTAGTGAATCTATTAATGATTATTAATGTTTATGAGATCATGTTTAGGTTCTTAGCCTATGTATATTTTGCATAGGACATATTATATTTTGATTTAGGTTGTATTTGATTCATTGATTTTGAAAAGGTTTTCGTGAAGTTGAACCTATTGAAGATATCGTTTGTAGTTGAATTCTCTTTATTCTTTCTCAAATTTCAAAATATTTATGGGTGTGTGCAAGTTAATGAGGGTCTCTTTTGACACGTTAGATGCAATAGAAATCTGAAAAATAGACATCCATCAATTTACATGGATTTTTTGAGACACATACACAATGGATCTCGTGATGACTAAAAAAGATGAAACATAGGAAATTGAATGACGTTTCTGAATACATAATTTTTTCCTATTGAAAATATTCCTAACTATATGAAGTTTGATCATTTGTAAAAGACACTTTTTTATTTTTTGGACAAATTATAAGGTATCTGTTTTTGTGGATGCAGGTTTTGAGTGTCTAAACGATGGAATCAACTTACGAAAAATGGTAGACATGTAGAGAACAAGTAGTACTAGTGCAACGCTATTTTTCTCCCAAAAATTTAATATTTTTTTCTTTAATTATCTAAGTGATCGAACCTCGACAACAGTATGCCAATTGTGGGTGCAGCCTTTGAAGGACTTAATGCAACTATTTTGAAATGTTTTTTTTATAGTATGTAGAGGATGGTGTCCTTTAGTGCACCATACAATTTTTTTCAAAATGGTTGAGAAACGAAAGAGCTATGGACAAAACACTAACAATGTGTTTTTTGAGTTAAGGAGTCATGCCACAAGAAAAATAAGAAAAGAAATAGAAAATATATATATTCTTTTTAAAAATTACATATTTGGAATCTGTAGAAAAAATGCTATGTGTCTAAAATTTCATCAAAAATGATGTTGTGTAGCATATTGTAACCAGTGGATAAACACGTGCACACTTAAAAAATTGGATACAATGCTCAATTAGCCATGGTATATCATATTCCAAGGCACAGGCATGGTAAATCCGAAGCAAAGTATGAAGTATACACATAGGCATAGGAATGCCACGCTAGCTCATGTGGAGGTTCGAGAATAGTGCTAAGTAACATGCTCATGTTTTGTTTAAATTTAAATTTTAAATCCAGCCAAAATAAAACGCGTGCGCGTTTTGTAGTTACATAACACGTGCGCGTTTTGTAACAATATAATTTTTTTTGCCGAAGGGGGGTAAAATTTTATTATGTGCTGATTAAAAAATTAAATACAGTTCTTGGTGGTAAGGGGTTAGAGGTAGAAAAAGGGGGGTTGGAGGTGGTAAGGGGTTAGAGGTAGAGAAAGTGGGGTGGGGGGTGGTAAGGGGTTAGAGGTAGAGAAAAGGGGGGGGTGTTAATGGGTTAGAGAGAAACAAAGAGAGAGATAAGTGAAGGGAGAGACATTGGGGGGTGTTAAGGGGTTAGAGGTAGAGTGAGAGCGGGGTGTTCCACGGATTCCAAATATAGCCAAGCTAGGGTGTCAAATATCACCAATCTAGGGATTCAAAGGGATAACCATAAGACAGTAATGTTGTATTTTTTCTAATTTGATGGAATCAATCCAACGGAAAATGGCTGTGAAATTTATCACCGGAAGGGTGGGATAACTACCTCCAAATAATGTCGTCGACACAAATCCATGAAACAGGATAAGGGTGGGAAACAAATTTTAAAATACAACCAGAACAATATGTGTGTCAGCATTTTTCTTAAATTAGATATTAGTGAAAATATATAAACCTTTGGTTTTCTTTCCTGTTTTGAATGGAAATTATTGTTTTCATTGTAGGTATTGGATTTAAGAGCGTTTTCTTAGTCGCAAGCCAGCCTTTGATTTTTAGAAATGGATATAGGATAAGATACAATGAACCCCCCTCGATGTCAAGAATTGATATATTATTCCTGCATGGATGGAAGATAGGCCATGCACAACACCACTCGAAGAAATTTATGTATGCCAGCTTCCCAATATTGTTATAGTTCTACCCCTACTCCCTAAGAAGATTGAAGCTTTAAAGCAACAACTCTCTAGTATTCATCCTGAAGTTCTTTTGTTTATGTCTAAGATAAAGAAGCTCTCCGTTCGTGAGCTGGAACATATGGATCTTAACATTATTTATACAATCTCTGTTTTACGAGAAACTGACCTTAAAACTTCTCAGAGCAATGACAATGATCCCGCATTATGCATTTGTTAGCAAAAGAAGATCAATTTACGACGACACAATGTAGTTATTACATGTGGAGGAAGCGATTTCTTGTGGAAGACGAGTGTAGGGTTGAGCAGAGGAAAGATGTAGAAAAATGGGCTATTACATTAGATTTTCCATTGGGCGAACAACTTACAAGAGGAAATATGGAGGCTGAGAGGAATCTATGATTTTCTTCTCACAAAAATGGTAACATGTAACAAGAGTTTTATAACAGCTTGAATTTTTTGGGCATGGTTAATGTGTCTGACAATTGGTATTCTCCTTGTATTCGGTCATCTGGTTGTTTGAAAGGCTTGCTTGAAAATCTGTACATTGAACTTTTTTATTTCTTTGCTAAAAATTGAAAGGGAATTTCAAGTCACCTGTAAAATGCTCCTTTGTTGAAGTATGTAAGTTCTTCCAATAACACATATTTGGAAAGTGTATCAAATGTTGCCATCTACATCGGAATTTATTCTCGTTGTAGCTGAATGTGGGGATATCAGTAGGCAACGAGGCTCTCTAAATTTTTTTCTGCCTGCATCCACAAGTAATTGGGTCAAGTTAATGGAAATGAATCCCTGGACTACTATGGGATTTTAAACCATTTCTGAAGATTACCTTACATTACAACCTTGTGCATGAGGTTTGATGTATTCAGTTAATGTTTTGGTTCCATTCTTTTGAAGACACCTTGATGTAGTAGATATTCCAGAGCTATTTCCCCCAAAATACAATCTTAGTGTTGTTTCCCATGCTTTGAAAGACTGTAATTTTTCTAATTTGATGCACGCAATCCAATAGAAAATAGCTGTAAAATTTATCACTTGAAGGGAAGGATAATTCCCTCCAAACAATGTCGTCAATAGAAATCCACGAAACAAGATAAGAGTGGGAAACAAATTTTAAAATACAACCTAACTTCCACTCCCCTATCTCTCTCTCCCTACTCTCTGTAACCCTTACTAGCCCCTAACCTATAACACCTCTCTCTAACTCTTACTAACCCCTCTATGTCTCTACCTCTAACCCTTTAACACCCCCCTCTCATTCTACCTCTAATCCCTTACCACCCCCCAATTCCTTTGAATATCTTTTTCACCAAACCAAACAATATAATTGTAAGGTTAAATATCATGATAAAAGTGTAATGTTAAATATCGCGACAAAATTGTAATGTTAAATATTGTGGAAGAATTGTGATGTTAAATATCGCGTACGTGTTTTAGTGAACAAAAACGCGTGCACGTTTTGTTCAGAAAAAATGTGTACGCGTTTTTTTTTATAGAAACGCGGGCACATTATTTTTACCTACGCTCCTAACCCCCCAAACCCTCTAATACCCCCCCTAAAACTCCCAAAGACCCCCCACGTTAATATATAACACCCCCCCAACTCACTAGCACCCCTTCTCTCTCTCTCACACACGTGCATCCATATGCCCCCTACCACTGACCACCCTTTTCTTTCTCTCTCTCTCTCTCTCCCCTCCACTCCCTAAAACTTACTAACTCCTCCTCTCACTCTTTCTCCCTTGCTCCACTTACCCCCAATATCCTAACAACCCCCTCTATCTCTACCTTTAACCCCTTAACAATCCCCCTCTGTCACTACCTATAACCCCTTAATGATCCCCCAACCCCCCTATCTCTCTCTCTCTCTCTCTCTCCTCCTTTTCCTAACCCTTACTAACCCCTTCTCTCACACTCTTTCTCCCCTGCAGGGAGAGGAGGAGGTAATCCCCCTCTGTCTCTACATCTAACCCCTTACCACCACCTAAAGTCTCTCCCTTTACCTCTCTCTCTCTCTCTAATACAAACACTCATGCTCCTCACATATACCCCCATTTTCCCCTAATCACTCTTCTCATCCCCAAACCCCTAACCCTCTCTCTCTCTATATATATATATATATCTCCCTAACTCTTACTAACCCCCTATATCTCTCCCCCCCCAACTCTTACTTACCCCCAATATCCTAACACCCCCATCTGTCTCTACCTCTAACCCCTTAACAATCCCCCTCCGTCTCTACCTCTAACCCATTACCACCTCCTAAACTCTCTCCCTTTACCTCTCTCTCTCTCTCTAACCCAAACACTCATGCTCCTCATTTATATCCCCCTTTCTCCCTAATCACCCTTCTCATCCCCGAACCCCTAACCCTCTATCTCTCTCTCTATCTACCCTTACCACCCCCAAATCTATCTCTCACCCTAACTATTACTAACCCATATATATATCTCTATCCCCCTAACTCTTTATTACCCCCAATCTCCTAAAACCCCCCTCTGTCTCTACCTCTAACCCCTTGACAACCCCGCTCTGTCTCTACCTATAACCCATTACCACCACCTAAAGTCTCTCCCTTTACCTCTCTCCCTCTCTCTCTCTAACCCAAACACTCATGCTCCTCCACCTACCCTTAAACCCCATCCCTTATCTCTTCCCCAACCACCTAACACACCACCGCCGTATTGGCTCTGTCTCTCTCCCCCTCTCTCTGTCTCTCACACATAGTGACACATCCCTATGTCTCCTCCTACCACTAACACCTCCCCTATCTATCTCTCCCCCCAATATCCCCCATAAATCATACTAACCCCCTCCCTCACTCTCTCTCACTCCCCTACTCATCCAACTACACTTAACCCCCACCCCCTATCTCTTCCCCAACTACCTAACACACCACTGCCCCATTGGTTCTCTCTCTCTCTCTCTCTCTCTCTCACACACACACACACACACACCTATGCCTCCCCCAACCACTATCACTCCCCCCCCATCTCCCCCCCATCTCCCCCCTAACTCGTACTAAACCTATCTCCCACTCTCTCTCATTTCCCTACTCCTCCACCTACACCTAACCCCAATCCCCTGCTCTCTCTCTCTCCCCTCCTCTCCCTAAACCTTACTAACACCTTCTCTATCTCTCTTTCTCCCCTGCAGAGTTGGAGGAGTAGGGGAGTGAGAGAGAGTGGGAGAGGGGGTTAGTAAGTATTAGGGGGAATATGGGGGGTGGGGTTAGGAATGGGTAAAATGATATTTTGAGAAACTGCAAATCCAAATTTGCAAATATAACATCTGGTTAACCTATTTTGTTATATTGTTCAATGGAATTTTTCTTTGTTTAGTTCATAAATCTTTTGATATACCCCTGCAATCTACAAAAGTTGTTTTTTCATGTTTCAATTTTACATTGGTTCATTATCTTGATTGCCATGTTATTTGTTTTATATTTTATATTGTAATTTTTCCTTTGCAGCTTTTGAGATTTGTGTATTGAATCCTTTATTTGGTGCCTAAGAGAAGATTTTTAATGTGTTAAGGTAACTTGGATTATTAAAAAACACTTGAGAAGGTTGTGTGTTTCTCTCTACCTACAAGTAGATTGTTCCATTTGGTTTTTTATTTTATGTAAAAATATAATTATTTTTATTAACAAGCAAATATGTTGAATGTAAAGTGAGAGAGGGGGGACTGATTTAAGAGTTGAGGGGGGGTGTTAGGGGGTTAAGATATAGGGGGTGTGGGAAACGTTCAATGATATGTTAGCCACAGAGCTACCTTCTTAAATGTTGTTGATCGTTAATAGATAAAACGTGTATACGTCATATAACTACAAAACACGCACACACTTTGAACAAGAAAAACGCGTACGCATTTTGCGCCTGTATAAACATTGCACGTCGCTGTGCGAGAGACACTCTAATAGGCTCATGAAAAAACAAGACAACACACGCAATTTCGGATTGCATACACAACATACACTCTTTCCATTGCAAGAAAGTTCACACAAATTGAGTATTTCATTGAGACCATCTCCATCACAAGTGCTATAAGGATTGGTTGGAGCACCAAAAACATTGTACAAAGTTCAAGAGTCCAATAAAAAAACCATCTCCAATTCTCCACCATTAAATTTCTTACAATTTATGAACATCAAATGCAATATTTCATTGATAATTGTGGTGGAGTCTAGATTCAATTGAGCAACAAAAACACCAAGTTTGGAGAATGTCCTATTGAGGATCACCATAGACCATCCCCACCATTGGTGATCTTACAATCGAGGAGCATGAAAGGCATCATCTGATTGATCATTGTGGTGGAGTGTAGAAACTATTGAGCAAGAAACATACCTAGCTTGGAGAATATCCAATTGAGAAGCACCATAGACCATCTCCACCATTGATTTTATTACAATTGAGTAGTATTAAATACAATTTATCTTATTGAAGAGCACCATATATCATTGATCATTGTGGTCACGGGAAATCTATGCAATCGAAAATGAAAATCCGCAAGGAAGAAGATATCCAAAGAGATCATTGAATAATTTAGAGAAAATAGAAGAAATGACATGACCAATCAGAGACATTATGTGGACACTCAACCAATTCTGGTTGTAAAGGATGTCATGATTCTTCCAACCAATCCACTTGAGGGGCCTTCGATTTCCACAACAAGGCCACCTAAAACAATTGTCGATTTGGTAGGTTGTGGTTATACAAGTGGCGAAGTTAGAGAGGTGTTGCATGGTGAATATATGCTCGAAGAAGGCAATGTCATTGAAACCATCCAAGAGGATGTCTTATTTCCATCATCCAACTTCCAACAAGAGAAAGAAGGACACGAAGTTACTATTGAAACGCCAAACCGAACATGTGATGAATCTCCAACCTCCCTACCTCCATTAGCAAGTTCATGCCGAAGAACTCTAAAGCGCATACATATTGGTGAAAGTCTCATTGGTTTGCTTGAAGGTACACTATCTAAACGCATTATTGTATATCAAACTCAACAAATACTTATTAACTATTTTGATTCTAAATGTGATGGTGATAAATGTAAATTATTTTTATCATTATTAGAATCTAGGAGTATGGTTGTTATTAGGAGAAAGTTAAATGTAAATATGATAAACAGTTATGAACCAAGTTCTCATATTGTTAAAATTTTAGTATATTCATTTAGTACAATTGGAAAGAAATCTTGTTCAAAGGATCGCAATGCGGCTCACCATGTGTTGTCACAATCAATCATGGAAAAAAGCACTAGGCCCTTCGTCTTCTTAAGCCTACATCCAAACTTATTAATTTGAATTTCAACACACTCCGTAGGTATTGTGTTAGAAGGGAGCAACTTGAAACTGGTCAAATATATGTCTGGGCCTTCATTGGTAGGTTTTCATGCTCTGATATGAAACGCATTGACACGGTAAAGGTACTAGTGCAAGAGTTTTGGAATGACAACACTAGATCTTCTTCCAACCAAAAAGACATACTAAAATTAAGAAGGGGTTCAACGGGATCGTGAACCCCACACTACACATTTTCTTGACATGACACAACCAAAACTATATGAGAGATTTAGGCATGGACATAATGAACTTATCTTGAGCCAAAGATCATTCGAGAAATGCAAACCATGGTATGTTAAAATAAATACAACTCGTAACACATGTTGTTGTCGATACCACATTGAGTATGGTTATTATTATCACACACACACACACACACACATATATATTGCATGTATTGCATAACACTCTTGTGTAGGAATGCTCAGATACATTGCCTCCAATGTCATTTAGATTGTGTACTAAGCCAGAAGGTTGCACATTTTATCAAAAATATTTTGTAGATGGGACATGCCAAGTGTGCAGTGGAATGGCATTATTGGAAAAATGCATACATGTGACCAATGAGCATGAACTTGGGAGGAAGGAGGTAAACTTGCAGTCATTCAAATATGTCATGCATGATATTGATGGAGGGAATGAAAGAAAAAAAAATACAGTTGGTCACTTCTTAGGTTAGTAATGAGTTCTTGAATACTATTTTTTTTGGATTGCAATTTCATATGAAACAATATACTAATATATGTCTTTATTGATGATCTACCAGGTACGATTTTGCAACTCCATGGAGGGATTATTTGAAAATACACAATAGTATGTAAAGCATGTACATGTGGCTCATTGGAAAGATGAGTAGTTTATAATTTGCAGGGATACATTTCCTATTGGGACTATCTTATCAGTGGTCAATTTTGTGGAAAACTACACTCTTCAACCACAAAACGAAATTCAGAGTCAATACTATCACTCAGACTAGGTCAACATAATGGTCCATATCACCTATAGACATGGGGCAGATAGTACTAGAGACAACAAGGTTATATTGAAGGAGTATCACTTCTACACAAGTGATGACAGGTGTCACGACTTGGCTTTTCTACAACACAACTTTCAAATGTTCTATAGTCACTTGAAGGATAATAGTATACAAATGGAACAACATTGGGTTTGGTCTCATGGTTGTGCAGGAAAATTAAAAAATGCCAGTGTCTTCCAATGGTTATGTATTCTCCACAAAAGGCACAAGGTGCACATATTTTTAACTATTTTGAGACCGGAAACAGAAAATGTGAACATCAAGGAGCAGGTGCGTGCATCAAGAATGCATTACGTAGGAAAGAAATGAAGTTCACAAATGTATCGCCCATCCAAGATGCAAAGACCATTGTTGAATAGTGTTCTTCAGTCATGAGGGAGGGATCAAGAAGGCATGAAGATTAGTCAACCAAGAAAGCACATATACATAGATATTTGTGGGAGGTGGTGGATGTAGATCGATCATAGTTATATGAGTGCAATACTGTCCAAGGAACTCATGCATTTCGTTCAGTTAGAATGTTGGACAATGCTATACTTGAAATGTGGACAAGGAAACTCTCTTTCTTTTGTTCTTCATGCAATGGTGGTGAATGGGACAAATGTGAATTCACGGATTGGATTGATAGTTGGGATCATGTATCACTCCCAATTGGTCAACGTATAGCTACATAATTATCCCATTTGGAGGAGGACCAATCAAACATTTCAACAGACTATGAATACATATCAGATCTTGTACAACCAGTTTCGATTAATATTTTGAAAATTTTGACAACTTGTTGTGTCTAGTTGGTTGACTCAAATGTTGGCACTATATTTTCTGCAGGGCACATATACGCAGTGGTTGCACCGAGACGTAATACATGGCACACTGATTATTGGATGGCATGTTGCTGAAGGGGAAGCAGGCCCTCAATGTCTCATTAAGGGACTCTGAGGACAATGATTTTCTCATTGCATCTATGGTTATCAAAGGAGAGTAGTTGAACCAGCTTTCCCACTCATATGATAGAAAAGGGTATGTATTTGAAGATTATAGACCATGTTAGACTCTATACCATTATACACACTTTGTTATTAGCACAAACTTCCAGCTACAAACAATGCCAAGGAAGAACTCATCAAGCCGCACGATACTTATTGTCTGACTCCGAGAACGAGAGGTTAAAGGAGACCGTCGGTATTAGAGATGATCCCGATGGTCTAGTCGAATTACCATAGGTAGCCTAATCTAGTATGTGGTTTGCATGTTATATTTTGTTTTTATGTTATATGTATGTGGTGTACATGTATGTTATGATTTTGTTTCATGTTCTCATTGATTATTGACATTAATATTTTGACTATTGTAACCGGACATTGACAACTTGATAGATTGATAAATTGCACAAGCTTCGTCATGGATCCTAAATTGATAAATTGCACAAAATTTGTCATGGATCCTAAGTACACCATAAGATCTACATCATCGTGCCCATTTTCATTTTCATTGTCACCATCATCATCCCCATGCTCATTGTCACTATCCCCATGCCCATTGTCACCACCACCATGCCTATTGCCACCATGAACATCACCTCCATCCTCCTCCTTCCCATGTTGTCACCATCACCATAAGATTCCCATCCATCATCCACACAAATATAATCGTTAGATACCTAATTTAGAAATGTAGAATCCAAGTCACAAACATAGAAACTTAATCTAGCCTTAGAAACATAATCTACTTTAGAAACACAAATATAACCCTAACAACCTAATCTATATGCATCTAAAACTAATCTCTCCACAGAAACCTCCATCGCCATTTGAATCCAAAACATTATGCTACAAATATGCACAAGAGTCCAAAAAACCCTAGTTTGTGCATTCATGTGCATCCATTTGAATCCAGACTTCGTGCTGCAACTATATATGCCTTCCAAAAAACTTCGTATAATAATGTGCTACGAATACGCACAAGATTTCAAGAAACCCTAGTTTGTATACTAAATCCCTAGCATAGAAATCCTAGCCTAGAAACCCTAGTTTGTATTCTAAACCCCTTGCCTATAAATCCTAGCCTATAAACCCTAGTCTATAGATCCTAGCCTATAAACTTTAATTTGAATCCTAATCCCTAGAAACTTTAGCTTGTAGCATAGAGCCTAGTTTGTGTTCAAAATGCCCATAAACCTCCATCACCATTTGAATCCAAACCATTATGCTACAAATATGCACAAGACTCCAAAAAACCCTAGTTTGTGCATTCATGTGCATCCATTTGAATCCACACCATTGCGCATAATTATGCACAAGAGTAAAAGAAACTTCCTGATGCATCTATATATGCATGCCATAAAATCTTGTTATATTCATGTGCATCCATTTGAATCCATACCATTGTGCTAAAAACATGTACAAGAGTTCAAAAAACCCTAGCTTGTACTCTAAAACCCTATCCTAGAAATCATAGCCTATCAATCCTAGCCTATAAACCCTATATCGAATCCTATAAACCCTAGTTTGTATCCTAAACCCTAATTTGAATTCTAATCCCTATAAACCCTAGTTTGTATCATAAACCCTAGTTTGAAATCTAATCCCTAGAAACCCTAGTTTGTAGCCTAGAGCCTAGTTTGTGTTCAAAATCATTAGAAACCTCCATAACCATTTGAATCCAAACCATTGTGCTACAAATATGCACAAGAGTCCAAAAAACCCTACTTTGTACATTCATGTGCATCCATTTTAATCCACACCATTGTGCACAATTATGTACAAGAGTAAAAAAAGCTTCATGATGCAATTATATATGAATGCCAAAAAATCTTGTTATATTCATGTGCTTCCATTTGAATCCATACCATTGTGCTACAAACATGTACAAGAGTACAAAAAAACCTAGTTTGTACTCTAAACCCCTATCCTATAAACCCTAGATTGAAGCCTATAAACCCTAGTTTGTAGCCTAAACCCTAATTTGTATTCTAATCCCTAGAAACCCTAGTTTGTAGCTTAGAGCCTAGTTTGTGTTCAAAATACTTAGAAACCTCCATCACCATTTGAATCCAAACAGTTATGCTACAAATATGCACAAGAGTCCAAAAAACCTTAGTTTGTGCATTCATGTGCATCCATTTGAATCCACACCATTGTGCACAATTATGCACAAGAGTTGAAAAAAATTCATGATGCAACTATATATGCATGCCAAAAAATATTTTTATATTCATGTGCATCCATTTGAATCCATACCATTGTGCTACAAAGATGCACAAAAGTCCAAAAAACCCTAGTTTGTGCATTCATGTGCATCCATTTGTGCACAATTATGCACAAGAGTCCAAAAAAATTACTGATGCAACTATATATGCATGCCAACAAATATTCATATATTCGTGTGCATCCATTTGACTCCAAACCATTATGCTACAAATATGCACAAGAGTCCAAAAATCCCTAGTTGTGCATTCATGTTCATCCATAAGAATCCATGTTCATCTGTAAGAATCCAGACCATTTGTGCACAAGTCTGCACAAGAGTCTAAAAAGCTTCATGCTGCAACTATATATGCATGCCAAAAATCTTCCTATATTCACATGCATCCATTTGTATCTAAACCATTGTGCTACAAACAAGTACAAGATTCCAAGAAATCCTAGTTTGTACTCTAAACCCCTATCCTATAAATCTTAGCATATAAATCCCGGCCTATAAACCCTAGAGCGAAGCCTATAAACCCTAGTTTGTAGCCCACTACAACAAAATACCCTTTTGGCGGTGGTTTTGCTAACCCCCCCCCAAAAAAAAAAATTTAGGTCTTTGGGGGCGGTTCTTCAAAACACCCCTCAAAAGTCCCGAAAATTGAACTTTTGGGGGCGGTTTTTAAAAAACCCCCCTTAAAACTTCAATTGTTAGGATTTTTGGGGGCGGTTTTGTAAACCCCCCCCCCCAAAGTCCAATTCTTAATACTGTTCGCGGCGGTTGGTTAAAAACCCCCCCGAAAGTCCAATTTTCAATACTTTTGGTGGTGGCTATGGAAACCCCCCCCAAAAGTATTTGACCCCCTAAAAGTGGCTTGCAGCGGTCTTGCTAAACCCCCCCCCAAAACATTTTTTAAAGGTATTTGGTGGCGGTCCGTAAAAACCCCCCTCAAAAGTCCTTAGAAATTGACTTGTGGGGGCGGTCCTTAAGAACCCCCCTCAAAAATCCTTAGAATTTGACTGTTGGGGGCGGTTTTTAAAAAAGCTCCCAAAAAGTCCAACAGGACTTTTGGACTTTTGGGGGGGGTTTGGAAAGACCCCCAAAAATTCTTGTTGGACTTTTGGTCTTTTGGGGGGGGGGGTTTGGAGATCCACACCCTCAGAATATCTTTATCATCATCCTATGAGTAGTGGCGGGCATTTCCCTAAGGCCAATTAGGTAGATTTTACCATACTTGGACAATTTTATATCTTCTCCTAGGCTTGGTCTAATTTCCCTAAACCAGTGTTTTGTAAGGTCTTTGGACAAACTGAGACCATGGTTGAGTAGACAAAACAACAACCTACAATATCCTCTCAGGGCTATTTGGACCCAATGCTCGGGTTCAAAATTGGTTTTTTGGGGATAGAGTCTAATAATGCTGTCGAACTAGATCAAGGTCTTCACCAAGGACCCCTCTAATCATGGAAGGTGATTCCAAGGTCATTCTCCACATGGCTATTGATCATTCTCCAAAGCGGCGTATCGCTTTCCTTCTCCCATGTCAAGCTGATCTGCTGGCCAACCATGGGAGCAGTGTTCACATGGCCGCTTGCTCTTATACGTGGGACGATTTGATAGAAGCAATTTTTCGGGATGGCCGCCTGCTCTTATACGTGGCAGGATTTGAAGATGATGGTTTTTCGTTCGAGAAGACATCATGCTGATGGTAACTCTGGCCTTTTGCAGTTCTCGATCAGTCTTTTTCGTGTGAAAAGACATCATGCTGATAGTAACTCTGGCCTTTCGTAGTTCTCAATCAGTCTTTTTCATGCGAGAAGACATAATGCCGACGGTAACTCTGGCCCTGTGTAGTTCTTCTATGGGGGAAATGACATAAGAAAATAAGATTTATTAATAACTGTACCTCCTTCAGTTATTAAGATGTACCCAATTCATCATAACAGTCGGTGGCAGTCGAGAATATATGGAGGCTGAAGGTGGCAACCGTTATCGTCATTGCTAGTTTTCTGCATGCATGTAAGTTTTGGTAATCTGGTTGATTATGGAGCAAGCCTCTGGTGATAGGATGAAGGAGCCGCAAGATATTAATTATCGTCTTGAGGTTGGAGATAATTCCAGTCGCAATAGGAAGAGAGGGCGTGGGGATTCTCCGGGGGAGCCGGGTGGTGGTCTGTCTCGTGCCTCTCAGTAGGCAACTTCCTTCGCTCTTAATATCCAGAGGGACATCAATGACTATGAACAACAATGGTGGGCTCGTCTGAGTAGGGAAACCCTTGTGGGAGAGCATAAGCAGTTGGAGAATTGGATCATTGATCCTGGCAACACAACTGGGCGCGTTAGTCTTTATGAGCGCACTGTTGTGCTGTTTTGGATGATGAAAAACTTGGTTGGCTATGCCATTCACGATAGGAATCCTCTTAGAGATGACAATGCGCAGCTTCTCTTTGAAGAGTCTTGCGTGATTCACTGGAAGCTGGATTTCCTTCTGTCCTCCATGGCGCTTCAACCTCCTCCATGCGCTGCTTCTTCTTCCATCTTTCGCCATCTGGGGAGTTCTCCAGAAGCTCCTTATATAGTTCACTGATGTCTGGGTGCGTGGGTGTTTATTTGGGGGGTCTGGGGCTAGCTGGTTTAGCATTTATCTTATGTATCATTGGTTATGAAGCTGGGGTGTCGATTATGCTTGGGTGTTTATATTTATGCTCTTTGGCCTGTGAGCCTATGGGAAGAAAGTATTTGGTTCTGTTGTTTTTGGTAATTCTGTGGTTTTTTTTTCTGTTCGGGTAGAAGGTTTGTCTCGGTTACTGCGGCAATAGCATTCAGATGTGCCATGAGGGTGTGTGTCTGTTTTGATGAACAATTCTGAGCTTCGGCCAGATTGCTCCTTTTGTAATTCCTCCTTTTAATATAATGCAAAATCTCCTTACTTAAAAAAAAAAAGGCTTGGAATGGTGTTTAATATTCCCAAAGGATTATTCTTCCATATCACAGTCATGATAAGTGTATCTTTGTGTTTTAAGTAACTGTAAGTACCGTTCTTTGCTTTTAAAAAGTTTGTTTTTTATAATGCATGATGCTAAGAATGTATCTACTAATGCATACTTTAACTATTCCTTTGACAAAAAGACATACTTTAACCATTCCTTTGAATTTGTCATAGTACTCTTTGTAAAATTACTTAGGGTAATGTGATAAATTTGAATATTAGTTTAAATTGGATTGAAAACGACTCTTCATAATGAATTATGATGATATGAACATATAACTAAGAATGTCGGGTTTGATATGATTTACATGATCCCTATTCTTGGAGAATTATATTATGATATGATTACTAGATGAAAGTCAAGATTGCAGACATATGTATTCTTTGTTTCACTGGTTGATTTCTGAGTGTCTATGCTGATTTAAAATTTGAAACCTTTGTGTATGATCTCTGTAACTGAATGCATCCTTGAAATGGTTTTTTCTACAAGATTGAATGTCAGTCCAAATGCGTTTGAATGGCTTGCAATGTTCCTTCATGGTAGAAATGTTGAGTTAAAATGGAGTATATTTCTGTATTTGAATCTTTCGAGAAATCCATTGATCAAAATCTGTATGTTATTATTGGTTGGGATAGAGCCGTGATTGCAGAATGTTGCAATTATTGGTAATGAGCGAGTGAATTGATTAAGAGGACAGGCCGAATGCGTCCCCTGCATCTGTTAAATTGAAGTTTACTATCAAGGCCAAATCCATTGAAAGGATTTGGCCAATATGTCTCTGAATTGCTTAACCAACAGATTCCTTAAAACCAATCACGCTAGTAAGATTCAACAAAGACAATCTGATCTAATTGCAGTGCTGATTGCATTGAGGTAATGCATATTGCTGTGAATTTTTTTTTTTTTATAATATAAGCCTTATTTTCTAAAAAAGTGAAAATTATTGACTTAAAAAGTGAAAAGTGTTTTGTCGTTGCATATAATGTAGATTAATCTTATTAATTGCATATAGTTGTCCTTCATTCATGTTCTCTAAAATAGTAAAAAAGTTGGACGAATTTTCCCATACTTAGCCAATTTCTTGATTTTCACTAATTTGTGGTATCTCTCCACACCAATTCATAATGCAACAATGATTTCAACTTCATGCCACATCATCATCTATGCCATGTAGGCATCAATATCATTATTGCAGGCATCAACCTTAATGCGGGCATCACTTAGCCCCTTTACAACACTTAGCCATTTTTCCTTTGTCTTTAGTATGCAAAATAACATTTTTCTTCTATCGGACAATCCACTTGAGCGGACGCGAGCCGGATCTCCCTAGCTCAAAGTGAGTCTAGAACAAATAGAACATACTACCAATGTATTTCCTAGATATAATTAAGGATCGAGTACTAGATGTCTTACCTTTTCACTACGCAATCCTTTCTCCTGAATGTTGCTCCACGTCTCACGGTCATCAGATCCGAGCTGCAAGACCTGTCAAGACAAGAAACAAGAGAAACCAGTAAAAGACATCTATACAATAAGAGATCTAAGTAAACAGTTAAGCATGTAAACTAATCAATATCATTGCACACATGAACAACATTGGTGGAAAGCATTTGTATTACTTCAAATAGAGGAGTACACAATAGAGATATAGAACGACAACCAAGGCTTAACGCTATAGCCCTTCTCTGACAAAGCCGATTGCCATATCCTTCCAAGGAAGTATGAGTTCTCCAATAGGTGAGTGGAGATGTTATAAGAATGATTTCACCAGCATGTAGATACCATAGTCTTCCTCCCTTTGGGATGGGAGTGAGCTTCATTTATATAGGACTAAATGGATAGGGTATGGATAGGATAGGTTGAGAGATGGTAGGAGAGGCTTAAGGGATCTCTCCAAAGGTTTAGGAACTGAGTGCCAACTCTTCCAAGAGGTCAGGGATAGGGTCCCAAGTTAGCAAGCTTCGAGATGGACCTCGAAGAAGCTATTTTTTCCATTTAACTAACTTCGTCGCACCCTGTAATGGAGCAAGGTGCGACGTCGCATGTTGCTAGTGTGAAACCTGTGATGACCCTTCAAAACTTATCACAATTGAGTACAAATACTCCCAGGATGATTACTTAGTCCAGGTATCTTCAGGGGTGTATACACTGAATCTTATGATGAGTAGATTTTGGGTGTAACAGAATGCCCCCCAAAGCATGAAGTTGTTGAAGATAGATAAGTGAAGTGCTTTGATAGAAGTAATGGCAATAGACTCGTCGGACGAAGGACACTGCTGCAGTACAACTGACTCTGAACTGACAATCTCATATGAATTACAACATGGATGCCGACCAATACATTGCAGATCCATGGTAGTAATGACCGACTGAACACAATCATGGATACTAGACACAAGCGTAGATCCATGATGAGATGATAACATAGCCATGACCAATACAAAAGTGGATCCGTGTGATATAACTCAATACAAACTCCATCGCAACCTAGGTAAAACATGACTCCCCAGGGTCTTCAAGCTGAACCCGCACTGATACGAATCTATCCATGTGATTACAAATGTCTTGACGTCAAACATGGTAGAAACCACTTGATTACTGGCCATTGATGTAAACCATTAACAAGTGCGAGGGAGATCACCATTGATGTCAATGATTCCCAAGGTATCACAGTACATACCACCAAGCGTGAATAAATGAGTTGAATTTGAACACGAGTTGAAATCTTTCAATCAAGAGTCAATGATGTAAACTCATGATGAAAGCAAGGTAACCTACCATTGAGGCATGCATGGCCAAGGTACTTGACTGGTTTCTAGATTCAATCCTCGGATGATGTGTTGAAGTCGACAAGGATGAATCTGTCGAAGGAGGGCCATGATGAATCCCCCATCAATCGACACGAAACACGACAAAAATGTATAGGGTAGATCGGATGGTACAGTAACGTGCAAGACTGACTCAGAGTGGACCGACGTAATGGCAGGTGTATTGACTACAGATCGTAAACATATTCTTGAACATGGGCATGGCATGACTTGGTAGTATTGACACGACGAGTGCGACACAAATTCTCAAAGCGACTGATGATGGAATATTTTCTTTGAATGACTCAAAGGAGTAATAATACTCAGGAAATAAATGGAACTCGAGGACAAACGGATGATCCAAGTGCTGTATGAAAACGCATATGAGTGCCATGTTCAAGAACGACTACATACTGCCACTAATAAGGTATGTAACACAAACACTTTCCTTTTTCCCCATCATGAATGATGAGTGCCTCATGTGTTTTTTATGAGCTTGATGAGGGTAACCAGATGCTTGGTATAGCTCATATCATAGATGAGTCCAATCCCAAATATTTTCTGAACCTGGGATAGGATGGGTTCGTCCCATGACGGGCCCTTCAATGTGAAAATTTTAACAAGTCCATAGAAGGTAAACTCGGTCATCATTTCATGTTTAGAGAGTCTGAAAAGAACTAAAGGAGACTCCAACGGTCCTTTTTCGTAAAGTTAGCCTCATCGCCCAAAAAAGGGTAAAACAACGCGAGAGAGGACTCTTCCAATCATGATTGGCTGGAGTATACCTTTTTCGTAATTAGTGCCTACTGGTCCGAAAAAGGGGTAAACTATCACCAGGAAGACGACCATTCAAATACTTTAACAAGCGTGAATGCGACAAGTTCGTTTGGCAATCTTTTCGTTTTTCGAGAGCCTGAAAAGAGCTTAATGGTAGACTCCAGGGGGTATCCTTTTCTGTGGAAGTTTAACGAGCCCGAAAAAGTGATAAATCATAACTCGGTACTTGTTCTCATAGTTCCGTGAGTACGAGAACAAATGAAGAGTAAACTCATCATCACGCAATAATTACAGACTAACCATTGCAAAAATAACGACAAAACGTTCAAGGGAGTGTTCATACATGTGATGACCGTGGTGACACGAGAAACGACACAAAAGACCACTTACAACTCCTGCACACTAGAAAATATGTCAAATAGCCTCAAATATGACAAAAATGGTCAAAAACTATGATAAATGGCCCAAGAGCATCAAAATATTTGAAAAGGAATATTCCATTCTATTTATAAATAGAAAAAGTGGGCCAAAATAGATTTCATTGTTTCATTTGCCAATTTGGGAGGAGAAGTACCAATTTGGAGCCAAAACTTCCTTTGCCAATTCCGGGAGCTACGATCCGCCATTTCACCCACCGTCAAGAGTAGGTAAGCCTAAAATTCATCCAGCAACTTTCCAGTGGATTAGATTTTGTTTTTAGGTTCAATTTTTGAGTTTTTTGATGGATTCATGGAGGGATACTGCACTCTTGGCTCGTCGCAGCTAGCCCTTTTGGGAACTATGACAAGACCTACTTGGTGCAAGTCCTAAATGGATGAAGTGCGATGACATCGCACTGTACACAAATGTACAGTGCGACGATGGAGTTGCACTTCCCAACCATCAAATTTAATCCAAAAAATGAACTTGAATAGGTTGAAGTAAGACCTAACAGTGTTTAAATGCCCTTCTTGGAAGGTTGCTTGCTAGCCAACATGGTTTTAGAGTGGCGAGAACGAGAAAACGAAGTAGAAGATGAACAAGCTGCCAATGATCCACAATGCGTGGATGCCTTGAGGAACTGTGGTTTGCTCAAGTTCTTTGAGATTCAGGGGATGAGATCCCAAATCCCATTGCTATCACACATGCTCCAGAGTTGGGATGCAGCCCAACAGTATTTCGTGATTGGCGAGCACATCCTCACAATAGATGTTGAGGACATCTATTTTCTCACAGGTTTGTCCCGGAGAGGGGAACCTGTACATATTACTGGAACACGGGCTAGTGACCGCATAGTTGACGACATGGTGTCACAGCATTGTACTGCTCTTTCTCGACCTTCCAATGGGAAGATTCTTATCAGGGATGTGATGAGCCGCCCAATGTGTACCATATTTCTTACTATTACTAGAGCGACGGGTAGCCAAGCCCCACACATGACTACTCAGACTCAGATGCTTTATGCGGAGGACTGCATGTCCCCCATGGTTTTCAATTGGTGCGAGGGTCTCCTTGCAAACCTCCGAGCTCAGCTAACCAAGTGTCGATGGGGAGAGATCAAGAAGTTTGGTTATGGATCGATCGTGGTATCGTTCCTCTTGGAGCGGATCCCTCTCTTACGCCCACAAGTGGTACTAGACGATAGGGAGCCTCGAGATCCCCACATGCTCAGATGGATTGAGGTCATGACTCGTCATGGTGGAGGACCTATCATCAGCTTTGGTCCCGAGTTCTTCAGCTAGTTGGAAGGCCAGTTACTCATGGTTGAGGACTTCCCGTATAGTGGTACGGATTTCAGAGAGGATCCTGACTTGGTGCTGCCCGAGGGTGCAGCATGGGGTGACATAGGTGAGAACAAAACCCTTGTAATTTTAATTTTGTATATTTATCAATTTTTTTGATGTAGTGCTGAAAAGTATATAACATGTGTGTGCAGATGTGGGGCCTGTACGGCCGGTAGGACTTTCTCTCCTGGCGAGGAGAGAAAGAGGTGGGGAAGGAGTTGTGCCCCCAGGTGCTCATGCTGCCATCGAGGAGATGGAGGAGGTATACAGGAACTTGTCCTAGTTGATAGTGGAGGTTCCTGAGCCAACGATAGATGATCTACCGAGACCTATGCAGAGGTTTGGGGTTGGAGTGTCCCTACACTTCAATGCCCTACTCCGCAAGGTGGCGAGGACCGTGGATTTCTTCCTCACTCAGCGACAATGTGCTGTCCGTGTGAGGGGTTGTGTGCGGGTCATGCGTCAGGCCTGATGACACTATTATTCTTGTACTGAGAGCTTAGAGGCCTCAGATTTTGTACTACTGAAAGATATGATGCCTCAGATTTTTGTAGAGACTCACTAAAGGCCATCGTGCTTCAGATTTTGTACCAACACTACTTTTGAGCGATATATATATATATATATATATAGACATTCTCGGCGATTTATACATTATGTGTTTTAAAATGATGAGTGATGTGATATTGTTTACTGTTCTCTTTTATACATTGCATTATTTACATGTTGTAATGCTTTTACATATTATGAATATTATGTGTGTGTGATGTACCAATCCAAAATGAAATTGGCCATCTAGTCAGCAATTGTGTTTAACTCTCGCGGAATGTGTACGTACTGAACGGATTCAAATGACCTTTCCAAGAGACATACTCATTTGAAGAGACGGAGTAAGGTGGGATCATGGATGGCGTAAACCCGGTTAAGATGGGAAACCACTAATTGAGAATCCATGTGGATGACAATGTGGTTCATACCCAAGGAAATGGAGTTAGCTAGGGTTCTGATTACTGCCTGATACTCTGTGGCATTGTTGGTCGCAAACCCTAGCAACTTCCTCCTGAGCTAATGAGCTCATCTATTGGGGAATATAGTACCCAAACTGCCGAAGCAAGGTTACGGGTATGCCGGCTGGCACTGTCCGCGAATCCATAGCACGTTTCCATCTGCACATGCAGACAGAACATGGTATAAGGAGCAGAAACAATATCTAAAGACACTCAAAAATAAAACGTCACAGCACACACAAAAACACGCCATGTACAGTATATACAAGAAAGTTTAAGCGTGATGAGTTTAGGCGTAATATCTCTTCAGGTAAAGCCCATTGCGGGGTTCACCCAAAGAGATTCCGTCGTAGTCTTCAAGCTCGGAAGCTCCCTTCTCCAAAACACATTTGACAATGTAAGGTCCATGCCACATAGATTCAAACTTTCCTGCTCCTAGTTTATCATGCTTCTGGTCATAAGTGAGGACCAGGTCACCCTCGTTAAAGATACGAGGTTCAAATGACTTGTCGTATTAGGCTTTGATGCGTTTCTTGTGTGCTTCATTAGCAAGAGAGACATCTTGGCAGGACTCGTCAAGTTTTGCTAAGTGCAAGAGACGTTCTTCCTCGGCAGTAGTGTTAGGAAGAATTTCGGTAGCAAGTTGTAGAGACGGAATTTCTCACTCTATAGGTAGGACATCCTCCAATCCATAGAATAGTTGGAAATGAGTGAAACCTGTGGTAGTTTTGATGGAAGTTCGATAGGCCCATAACGCTGAGAAGAGCATGCTGTGCCAATTGGACTTATGTGTCCCTACCATCCTTTGGATCATAGTTTTCAAGACCTTGTTAATGGCCTCGACCTGTCCATTGGACTGCGGGTAGTAGGGTGTTGAATTTTCATGGCGAAAACCCAACCTATTGCTCAGTTCATCAACCATATGGTTATGAAAATGGGAACCATGATCAGTAACAATCACTTGAGGAACTCTGAACCGCACTATTACATGATTGAACATGAAGAGTGCGGTGGTTTTGCCATTGTTCTGGTATGTAGGCATAGCTTCGGCCCACTTTGTAAAGTAGTCCACAACTGCAATGATGGAACTATGCCCCCCGACTGAGGTAGGCTTACAATGCATAAATTCGATGCCCCATTTTTCGAAGGGGCCCACGGAAATAACCGAGTGTAACGGGGCGGGATGGGTGCGCTTCTTCGTGTGGAAGTGTTGGCAAGGAGGACATTTTTTTACGGCCTCAATACAATCTTTGAAGATAGTAGGCCAAAAATATCCTGTGCGCAAAATCTTCTGGGCTGTAGCCATCCCAGAGAGGTGACCGCACATGCCCCAGCGTGACAGTCATTTAGAACGCGTTCAGCCTCATCGTGAGTGAGACAACGTCGAAGAATTGAATCAATGCCACGGCGATACAAAGTATCATTGATGATTAAATAATACTTTGCATGGTGACGTATCTTATAACGGTCGTCAGCGTCAGCCAGACCCTTACTTGCATAGTATATTACATGTTCCTGTGTGTTTTGATCCTCTTGTACCAAAACCATGGCGATAGTGGTAGCAGAAGTGGCGAGATATGTTGGCTATAACTGACCCAGAGGTTTTCTATAAGACCCAGGTTCTTTGTGGTTTCCCCTTGGACCAACAAAACCCCTTTGCACCGGCCCTTTCAGCAACAACCTGCAAGTAGGCTGAGGTCTCACCCGAGGTGTATCTAATGGGGTACTGCAGAATCAAATTTCCACGGTAAGTGATGAGCTGCTTGGACGGACGTACTGTGCAGCACAATGGAGGGTAAGTGCTACGAGGTGAGACTGTGCAGCGATGGGAAACGCTGCGGTCCTCACTACTCTGCTCTTCTATTGCGAGACCTCTACTGAAGCTGCGAACGATCCAACTCTATTCTATACTGGGATTATCTTGAAAGCGCTTAAGGTACTGAAATGAATATCACTCATCCATTCATTTAGACGCTTAACTGTCTATCCTTCTAACATTCATTCGTTAACTCAGGATGTCAGAGTATAGATGATTGATCTAATCCACTGTTGTATATTCCTTTACTGCAGATACGAAAGTACTTAACTAAATGACCGATTCACTGCCTTCATACACAAGAATAAATGTCCACCATTCAACTATTCATGCGAAACTTAACATATCATTTCCATATTCCCTCTAATGGCAAATGCATATACAAGCTCTCTCATAACAGTATGCAAGGAAACATCTAGACATTCATTGACATAAAGCAAAAGTAAGCATTCATTCATAAGCACAATCACACAACACAAGATTTAACATGGTTCACTCCCCCGGGTGGGAAGCTACATCCACAAGAACGGTTGGTAATATATTTCTTTAACAAGGGATGGGGACAACCATTCTTAGTCTATGCACTCAGCGGTAGACTATCCTTCCTCTAAAAAATAGGCCTCTGCGCACACAGATGCATATCCTTTACAATCTTCTCGACTCAAGAGATTTTACAATACAAAAGTTATACAAAGATTAACTCTAGCAACTATCTAGCCCCATTCCTTACAAAATTGTCTTCTTTTATAGATCATGCCCACAGGTCATGTCTTTACAATATCGAAGACCTAAACCCAAAACCCTAAGGGTTTACAAAACTATGCCGATTTCCCTAAACCGGCTTGCTGGCATCTGGTAGCGTCTGCTTCATGGTGGCAGTTCTCCATGTCTTCATTCTGTCGCTATCGACCTTCCTGTTGCATGCATGCCAACAGGCTGCTTTTGTCGAACCATTCATCTCTAACAGTTTCTCCCACCAAGCATGCCAAGACATCGCTTTCCTCAACAAAATCGTGCATTGGACGCCTTCTTGATTTGCTCGTGCCCGCCGCTTGGCACTTTTGGAGTATCTTTCCAAAAATAGACTGCTACCGGTCCCTCCGGTACCTGCACCTGATCCTTGTCCAACACTCCGCTTTGCTGGTTCCACGTGGCCTAACTAATTCGTAGCACTGCTCCCTCGCAGCGATGGTCTTTGCAGTGCTTCCAGATACGGGTGCTGCGTGCGACCTCGTAGCATGATCAAAACCTGGATGTTGCGCACAGCTTCGCAGCGTCCTCAACACTTAGACAAATTTTATCTTCGTGAGCTGCGCTCAGCTCCATCTCCAAAACTGTTATCAAAACTTTACTTCAACCTGGGCCCAACATGCCCCTAACACTTACATGTGGCTCGTCCCTGAGCCACTTACTGCTTCAGTTGTCTCACTCTGCACCGCGATCGATGGAACTAAACTAATTTGGCTGTGAATTCATTATACGTGCCAGGAAACTGCTCCACTGCTTCTCTGGTATCTTATTCAACCTGTTTAACTACTTCAAGCAGTGTTGGAGTTATCTCTTGTCCAATTTGGCCTTGTACCTGCTCTTGGTTGTCATGCATTTTCGCCAGCTTGTCTTCTATCTACTACGACACTACCATGGCATCCTTCAGGAGCTGCTGTGACTGATTATCCATCGTAGTCTCTTTTTCTTGTAGTTCCTGGACTTCCTTCCTTAAGCCGGATATCTCCTTGTATCTCGGTAGCCTCTCCCTGGGTGGCAGAGCTTTGACCTCTGTGTCCAATTTTTCCAGCGCGGTCTGTTTTTCCTTTACCGCGGTCTTCACCTGCTGTAGTGCTTGATCCTCTTCAAGAGCAGTGAATGCCTTTGACACCTTTTCTAAGAGATCTTGGCACTTAGCCATCTCACTTGTTATGCTTTTTGCGGCGGCACTCACTGCTTTCTCTCTTAACTGCTGCTCAGTTAATGGCATCTGCTCATTCAGTTTCTTTTGCAGTGCAGCGAGATCGGCCTCATGGAGGATATCCTTATCCTGCATCTCCACCTTCAAAGATCTGACCTTGTTGCCGATCCTCAGAACCATGTCTGAAGGATCATCCTGGAGTTCTATACCTTCAATATCCATGGCAACAGTAGTTATGGTATTCTCCAAATTTTTCCGATGGTCCTGTTCATCGCGCAGCTGCATGTCTGCGCGCACTTCAAGCTACTTGTTTGCTGCGGTGAGATCTGCTTGTGACTTCATCGACTCCACCATCCGTTCATGCATCTCCTAGATGATTTGCGTGTGGATGAAGTGTAACCATGGTAAGGGGATTTTAGCCAAGTCAAGCTCTACCCACTCGACTCCCTTTGTGTTCAAGACAATCTGGTCTCACATTGGCAATGCAATAGCCAATGGGTCCACATGGACAATCTTGGTCTTTGATGGCAGTGTTATAGCTAGTTGTGGGGGTTCTTGCTGCGAGGTTCCTACCGACCTCCCTTCTGCTCCTGTGTCGCGCGACAAGGTTAGGCTTTTCTGGACATCGTCCATTTTCTTCTTAAGGCCTTGCATTGTGAGCCGTGTCTTCTATAGGTCATCCTGGATGACCTTATCCTTTTTGTCTTTATCTGCCATGAGCTCCTTCATCTGTTCTGAGACTATTTCAGCTATCATCTCGTAATCATCTTCATTCAGGATTGCCTCAGATTGAGTCTTTGTGGCCTTCATCTTCTTCGTCGCCTTCAGCTTCTACGGAGTCTCTGGCTCTTTCCGCTTTGCTGTTTCTTCAACAATTGGGCATGCCAGCGGGATTGGCTCGTCTTCTTCAGAGTCTATCTCAACATCCATGACTTCCACATGGAAGTCGGTGGGCCAATCCTTCATGAGGGCTTCGATGTCCTCCTCATACATATGGTAGCTACCTGGGTACCATTCTGGCTTCTTCATTCTTGCCTTAGGTGAAATGAAGATACATCGCATGTCTATGCTGAAATCAAGAATGCGAATGTACTTCGACGTTATCTGCTTTGTGATGCGGGGTGTACGGACAATCGCATCGTGCAGCTGAGTGTAATATTGATAGAAAACCTCAGCCATCGCATGCTGTCTCTCTGCGATGACATTTGCCGAGAGGTTGGCATACCGGAATCCTCTGGGATCATTGGTTTCTATATTGACACCACATAGTCCCTTGGCTCCTTCCATCCGCAAAAGGCGATGAGGATGATCAGCCATGTGAAGTGGAACTGCCCACGGTTTTCCTGGGTATTGTTGAGCTCATCCAAGAACTCATTCAGAAGATATTGACACCAATTGAACTCGGTGCCTTCAGCCGCTGCGGCACCTAGTAATACTGTGCCCGTAGGCACCTCCATAGGCCTAGCTGTTCTGAGGACTTTTGCTGTGAGTAACTGCGTGATAAATTTTGTCACTCTATCCTCAATTTCTTTTGTGGGGAAACCTCTCTTCCCCTTCACCAATGCATGGCTCTTCTTCATTTTCTCGACAGCTTCTTTTTCCTTGCTCTTCCCTTGGAAGAACTGCTTGGGATCCTTACCACACTTGCTGAGACCTGCTATGCCATGGATCAAGGTAATATTGACATCAATATTTTTGTCTAGCCACAGGTATCCTTGGTGGATTCGTGCCATCAGCGTGCGAACCATGGCATTAATTTCTGGTGAGCGATCAAAATGTGGCAATCTGAGGAGGTTCAACAATCCTGACTGGACTACTGGTGTCAGCCAGCTTTCGGCAACCAAGCTAGGTGAGCCGTTGGCATCTTTCTTCCAGCACATGTACTGGTCAGGCTGGAACTGTGGGTACTTAGGCGCGTGGGGCTCTTCCTTTTGCATGCCTAGGAGGTCAAAATCTTCCCACTTGCAGTCTGGAATCTTTCCGAGCAGGTTCTTGGAAACCTCTACATGCTTTGAGATCGGCGATAATGGGATCTCATATTTAGCGCTCTTGACCAATTTAAATACTGGGGCGTCCAACGCCCGTGGTGATATATACTCTGGTGTGAGCTTCAATGGTTCTTTTTGAAAGACTGGTGATTTTTGTGCTGACGAGCCCATCTTTAGGATCTTGCTTTGTGGTGCAGTTACGTCTTTCCCTTTATCTTTCCCTTTGTCCTGCATGACCGATGTATCACGAGGTGATCTTCTGGATGCTTGACCTGGCTCGATTACAACCTTCTTGATAGGGGTTTTCATTAACTCTGCAATTCCCTCGTAATGAAAGACTCCAAGTGCTTCTTCAATGGTCAACTCTTCTTCTCTATAGGAGGGTTCAGACATTCATTGGTTAGCTAACGGATGTGATAATCAGATGATAGAGGGATATTAGCTCAGGGAGTGATCGCAAGAAAATTCTAAGTGCTGAGTAACGCTCGTGAGTCCTATCCAATTAAGAAAACCCCTAGTCACTGGGATTGCATGGGAAACTATCCCACTGCTAAAATGTCATTTTTCTTGTAGTGCAAGGATTTGGTTGCATTCAACCATGGAGGCTATTATTATGATATTAATTGTATATTATTTTTAAAATTAATAAATATGGTTATTAACTATATAATAATCACAATGGAGACAAAGAAAACCAAATGCCATGGAAACAAAGAGAACTCAAGGTACCTTTTCCAGAAGGACTTTTCCACCTCCACTCGGCTAGGTGCTAAGTTGACAAGGTGGCCTACAAAAAAACCATGCAACCATGTAAATCATGAAATGAGACCATTGTCTAGCAAGTGATAAAGTATTACAACAATTTGCTAAACCATAACCACATGTTCTATCTACTTCACAAAAATATGTTATTCATGATGCTTAGTGAATCTCATTACCGTTTACCTAACATAGGGCTTCATCAACAATTATTATAACCAAATTTTGATTCAATATTATTTGAATCTACCTTAGTTTAGTCAAAATAACATTTCTATTTATACTATGAAGATTATCATTTCTATTGCAACTTATGGTTCCCCTCGAATCCTAAATATTATATAAACCTTTTAGGTTTTTCACTATCATTTCCATTCATGCATTCTACTCTAAGTCATAGATAATATATGTCAATACCCAAGCTCTATTTCACTATCATTTCCATTCATGCATTCTACTCTAAGTCATAGATAATATATGTCAATACCCAAGCTCTAATAGTAACATATTTATTACTATATGTACCTAGAGTCATAAACATGAAGTTGTTTATTATACCATGCTAATAAATAATTATTGTAAGTTTTTTTAAAAACTACAAAACCTCTTTCTCTCTATATAAGACAAGGTCAATATTTACTACTGACTAGTTTTCGTAATGTTTAATAATTATCTATTTACTCTTAATAAAATTTAAAATTTTAATACACTATAAAATGAAATTCCACATTCTTAATATAAATTACATAAATAAATAATTAACAAGCATAACACCATATTAATAATAATTACTTTTAACAAATTAAATGATATCTATGTGTTGTTACTTCTTAATACATCCATTAAAAGTAATATATTTATAACAAAATTTCAAAATGCTAACCTTTCACTATAACGAGTTATTTAGAACGTGTTGGGAGGAGTAAATTCAATACAGGTGTTAATATAGTTTTTGATATGATTGGTTCTTGGATTTATAGGATCAAGATGATCAATTAGAGGATATTTGATATATGTACAAGTTTTGGAATACTTGAATCCATGTTAACATTAGTAAACAAGAGTTGCATGCAGCTTAGTCCCTTCCTTTAATCATTTAAAAATTAAACAAACAAAACTAACAAATATTACAAGTTTCATGAGTTATCATGAAATGACAATGTTTAAGAATGCAACCAACTAAAGGATGAAAAAAGAGGTTGAATATTCTCACACAAAAACTTACCAACAATAAATTTATGAAAATGCTACATGTCTATAACATGATCTTTAATCATTAAGAATTAAATAATACATATTATTAATTTGGAAAAAAAATTAAACAAACAAAACTAAAAATATTACAAGTTTTCATATCAGTTATCATGAGATGGCAACGTTTAAGAATGTAGCCAACTTACCAACAATAAATTTATGAAAATGTAACATGTCTATTACCGTTTCAAGAACCTTAAGACTTGTTCATGCAAAAGTACTAATAGTATTCACATGAAGAAAAGCTAAATAGAGAGAGATTTAAAGGAAATTCGTTTATGGGTCTCTAATAGTTTTATGATAAATCGTCTTATGTTCACACTATAAAAACATCAACAACAATGAGAAACAACACACTAAGTGCAACTTGAACATATGCCAATTTAAAGAAGAATCCTTTTTTATAAATTTTTTATTAAAAAACTAAAACTTCGATATATAAAATAATAAATTTACAACTATGATATATAAAATAATAAATTCACAACCATAAATCAAAGAAAACACAAATATGAACATATTAACTAAGAACTCCAAAAATTAAGAAAATTAATTTGCCATCAAAGACAATTTTCAGATATGCAAATGAAAAATCTCCAACCTAAAGCAGGCCGTAGAAGACAATTGTGCCAACATCCTCAATGAAGAACTAAAAATGCTCAACTTCACAGGTTTTTTAGTTCAAATTTCTAAATCTAAAGGAGAACCAATCGCATCGGGCATGGTTAATATGATTTTGACAATGTGATTTGGCTAGGCGACCCTTAATTGCCCTCCAATTTAATATAAAAATGCAGTGAATATTTAATTAATATTATTATTTATATATTAAATAGATTATTAGGTAAATAAGTGAAAGGGTGTAACCCTTCGCTATTCTTGCTCAAGCCCTATAAAAGGCGATCTTATTGTAACTTTATCATCATATATCAATATATTATTATCATTTATCTCAAATATGGAAGGTGGGCTCGCTTCTTAACTCCTTAACCGAACACGGTTAACTGTCGAACCGGATACGGTCACTGCATTTGGTATCAGAGCTCGGTTTCGGCTCTCCCTTCAAATCCAACCGAATACGGTTGTGGTCGTCTCGCTCCTCTGAGCTCGGTTTCGGCTCTCGGCACGTTTTCGCTCCAGTACTCACTGCGTGAAGTTCTCTCGGCAGAAATCTGTTCTAGGGTTCTCCATTCCACACCAGCGATCTCCACCATCCATTTCCATCTCCACTCCACTCCTGCTCATGCAGCATACCACTCCTGCTCGCCCAACATACCACTCCTGCCCGCACTACAACACTCCACCGCCCAGCACCCTCCCCATATCCCTTTCGAACTCGTCCATCTCTGCTCTCCTTTGTGCGCCCACACTCCCGCCACCTCCACCATCCACTTCTGCAGCTCCCACCTACGCCTTCCCTCCTCCCCCCGCGCTTTGCATTCCCCTCTACCCCCAACTCCACCTTGCGCTCTACGTTCCCCTCGTCCCCCATCACCACCACTCCACGCCAGGCCATCCCTTCGCGCCACCCTCCTCCGTCCAACTCCACGCTTCCGCTCTTGCTCCCTTTACTCGACTCCTCTTCATCACGCTTCACCACCATTCCACAACCCACAATTCTACACCCCATTCCGTAACCTTAATTCCACAGCTCGATCCATTCCCTATCAACACCACCATTCTGTAACCCTAATTTTTAATACAAATTAAATACTATATTAATATTATTATATTAATATTTAATTTTATTAAAAATTACATTTCCAAATTAAAATAATTACTATCTTTACAATAATTCTTATTAACTAATTTAGTCCTACCAAAATCGATTCCAAATATTCACCTCCCCATACCAGATCAAGAACCATGGCCGAGTTACGAGACCGATTAGGAAAATTAGAAAAGGACCAAATTAGAGATTTGAAAATCCTCGAAGTTCTAAACTCCAGAATGGACAAACTTGACAAAGTGTTTCAAGAAGATTTAAAGGAAGAAATAAAAAATTCCAATGCAAAGCTTAAAAAAGAAATCAAAGATGAAGTTGTTCTGGTACTAGAAAGAAGGTTGAGTGAAAAAATTGACACTCTGAACAAAAAACAAAAAGACTTGGATGACAAAATGAGTGATATGACTCAAAACAGAAACACCATAACCCAGAACTTGAGCACCATGACGCAGAACCATAATACATTAATAAAGGTGTTACAAAGACTAACGCCTAAGACAGACCAAGGCAACAGTCCAGACATGCTAGATGCCTCATTTCATATTTTCACACAAAAAGCACTTGCCAAGAATCGAGAAGAATTTAAAAAAAAAAAAAAAAAAGTAACAATGCGATGCTTAAGCAAGAGATAGAAACAAAAGTACTACCAAATATGGAGGAACGATTAAACAGCAAAATAGAAGCTATCAGTAAGATAGTAGAGAATAAAAAAACTAAAAATCACCGCCAACAACGAAGCAGTTCAAATATGTCATTTACATCGTCCAGTAGTTATGATCCATCATCAAACCATAAAGCAAAAGGCAATCAATTTCATCCTTATATAGTGTACCCACCTAAGGCAAAAATAGAGTTGTCGAAATATAGTGGAAGTGAAGACCAATGCGTTGCTTGGCTAAACAAAGTGGAAGAATACTTCGACATTTACAATATTCAATCTGATGAGGAGAAGGTGAACTACAGAACTCCATACTTGGATTATTTTATACAAGAGGGATACCTATTCAAGGGACAACAGTTGTGTGTTCGCAAGGGATCCATGAGAGAGAACCTAATCCGAGAACTGCATAGTGGCAAACTAGCAGGTCATTTCAGCATCGACAAGACCAAGACGTTGGTCGAAGAAAAATACCATTGGCCAAGGATGGCGACAGATGTCGGTAAGTGGTTTCGACAGTGTCGAACTTGCCAATTAGAAAATGGATGAAGTCATAATACGGGGCTATATGCACCATTTCCAATGCCGAATGTCCCATGGGAGCACCTAAGCATGGATTTTGTGCTAGGATTGTCGAAGACGCAACAAGGTAACAACTCAATCTTTGTGGTAGTCGATGGATTTTCGAAAATGACACACTTTATTCCATGTCAGAAGACAAGTGATGCCACAAGAATTGTTGTACTATTCTTCAAGGAGATAGTTAGATTGCATGGGTTTCCGAAGAGTATAACATCAGACATAGATACCAAGTTTATGGGTCATTTCTGGATACGAAGTTGCAGTTTAGATTGACATACCGTCTGCAGAGTGATGGATAGACTGAAGTAGTAAATAGAAGTTTGGGAAACCTTATGAGATGTTTGACGGCCGAAAGACCCAAGTAGTGGGAGAACGTGTTGGCGCAAGCAGAATTCACATATAACAACTCTGTGAATCGGTCGATAGGTATGAGCCCATTCTAGATTGTTCAAGGTAGAATCCCACATGGCGTGGTGGATTTGGTTGCGATACCAACATAGATCAGAAAGAGTGCGGATGCAGAAACATTTGTAGAGCATATGAAAGAAGTACATGAATATGTGCGCAAACGCATTGAGGAGAGAAACACGGCATACAGGCTGAGAGCCGAAAAAAAGAAGAGGCTACGGTCGTTCAGGAGGGATACTTAGTTTATGCACACTTGAGGAAAGAGAGGTTCTCGATAGGAACATATAACAAGCTAAAGATGAAGAAGATTGGACCATGTAAGGTTCTGAAGAAGATTTCGGACAATGCTTATATGTTGGAGCTACCGAAGGAATTGAACATTTCTCCTACGTTCAATGTGTCAGATCTATACAAGTATGAAGAAGGTTCAACAAGCGGCAGCGCAGAAGTGTCAAATATCGACTAGACAGGGAGAAGTCCAGACCAACACAAAGAAGAGATCACTGAAGTAGTGGACGAACGCGAAGTCAGACGCACGAGGATTTCGTGGAAGAAGGAATACTTAGCCTGATGGAGGGATGATGATTTGAATGCGGAGACATGGATTTTAGAGGAAGAGTACAAAAGACTGACAGAGCAATCAAGTTCTTTTTCACCTGGGGAGACTAATGCAGGGGCATAAGGGCTTAGGAGAAACAGTCGAAGTTGATCGACAGAAGGAGGCCAACCAGAAGGATTGCCGACGACCACTGGTGCGGAAGACTGGCAGTCGAGCGAAAGTTGTCGAAGCATGGTCGACAGGATGCAGAGGTCGAAAGGGTCGAGAGTCTACAGGGTTGTCGAACTGCGACATCGACAGGAAGTGCGACGAAGGAAAAATGTGGAGGATGGGGCGAACTGGTAGTCGCAGAAGTTAAATCGAGGATCGACAAGTTAAGACGGACTACACAGTGGATTGCAAATCGGTCGAAAGAGGACAATGACAAGACTAAAAACTATAGCAAGTCAGAGGAGCGCTACAGTCAAGGCGACAGGCCTACAACCGTTGAGGGTTGATGAGGAAGTTATGGCAGTTAAGAGGGTGGTTGAGACCAGTCCAGGTGTCACCATAGGAGGAGGTTGTGCAGCATGGTCAGGGGGCGCTGACATTTGCAGGATCCGTTGGGTCATAGGAAGAGCGGTGGACAAGGAAGGATGTCTCGGGGAACAGAGTGGACCTTGGGTGCAGCATCAGAGTAGAGTAGAACATTGGTGCAGAGGCACAGAATAGGGGATCGCTCATCGCTCTTTCATTCTTGCACTAAGCAGCGAATTGGGAGGAGGAGAGGATCACACACAGGGAGGAACACACTATTTACTTCTGTATATTGTAACAGGCTGAGGCCGATTGGTTTAATCGATTGCATGTAAATTTGTAATTCGATTCAAGTAATAGAAGACAACTTCTTGGCATTCCAGTTCACATCTAGTCTGTGTGAGCGCATTTGTGTGTTATTGTTAAGCAAGACGGTTCGACTAGACCCTCCCTTGCGCCAATATATATATGATTTTCTAAATATAAATATATTTATTAAATAAATTTATATTAAATTTTACAACATGATTTTGAGTAAATGAATTTATTTTAAATTCTACAACTCCATATTGAATACATTGCAAGATCCATTCCTATATGTTGACACTATAATATTTTACAAAATTAAAATTTTTTAAGTTAATGAATTTGTAACTCTTAAACATTGTATATAGAGTAAATGGATGCAAGCATTGTGAATCATGTGTCATACATAAGTATAGTGGATGGGTTTTAGAATTGTGTTCACTCCAAGTGGTATATATATTACTAATATTAAGCTAAAAGGAAATAAAAAGGATATAAAGTAACCTTAATTATTTTTAAATTCTTATTATTGCAAATAATGATCAAATATAATTGTTGGTGTCCATTTTTGTCACCATTTTGATCAGTAAACATGTTCTGATTGGCGTTATTTTTACTATTTTGATATGATAAGTCATTCTCCTTTCCATTCAGACCATCAATCAGACCCAGGTATGAATGTATTTGCATATCACGTAAATCTTGGTTAAATATCATCATTTTTATGGTTTATTGACAAACCTCTCACATTTCTAGACATGCTTGGCATTTAGTTTTTTTTCTACAGGTTTTGGTCGTCATTCGGACCTTCATTCAGCCGCATGTTCACATCGAAGACGTTCAGCTGCATTCGAACCGTCGTTCAGCCCTCCATTCATACCCATGGAATTGTTGGTTGAGATATTTCGGGGCATTAAAGACAAAAACGATGATGTGGGTTCTATTAAGGACATGGCCCTCATGGTTCGTGAGCCTCCATTCTAGAAGATTTTCTCTCTTGTCTGCCTAGCTCGACACCACATCACCTACCCACGTCAAGGATAACTAACGCACAACTACTCGCGTCAAGGAAGATCAACACCCGTGGACTCAGGGAAACAGCCTGTGCACTGTCGTAAACCACCATGCTGTTGTTCTATATTCATTAAGACCTCTATTTTTAGAGAGGTCGACTACGTCGACCTTCTCTCTTGTTGTAAAAACTTATATAAGGACATTTCCTATGAATAAACGCAACATATGTGTATCATAGCACATAGACGATAGCAGTAATTTTTATACAGACGCTGTGTAATTTTTATTAGTTAATGGAAGTTCCAAATTCTAGCTGTTGATGTCCCGTTGTTGGGGAATAATTGAGTTAAGCTTCAACCCCTGATTGCTGAGAAGGGCCCCTCAACAACCAGAGGTTTTATTGTATATATTCTGCATTTCTTTTCTGCAAGTAAATAGTTTTCATTTCCAGTATTTAATTTGGTTTCCTGTACATGACAGTTCTTTATTTCTTGTAACTCATATCTTGATGCTAGTTTAATTTACAAGTTAAAATGATTGGTCATGCTTAAGTCTTCTTAGTTTGCTTTCAGTTTTGTCATTTGCAATTAGATAAAGCCAACTAGTTAATGTTTCAGTAGTTCAAGTTTAATTCATAGTTAGATACAATTCTGCTAATTTTTCTTGTAGCTGTAGATTAGTTCCATTTACATTTCAACCTTGTTTTATTATGCCATAGAAATAGTTCATTTCCTTATATAATGATTAGTATAGATGGCTTTTTGTTATTCCAGCTTTTAGACAATCCATTCACTACTTTCTTTGCACTGTAGGTTCATATGCATCAACCAGATGGCGTTAAGATCATTTAGTCTGCTTCTTTCCTTAGTTTCTATCATTTTCTTCCATGCGGACTATCATTCGGACTGTCTTTCATACTGTATCCAGATTGTCATACAGACTTTAATATTTTTTGCATTGGTTTTATGCTTGTTTAGAATCCAGTTTCTTAGGTTTTTGAACTGTAATATTTCTTGCAATTGTTTAGCATTCATATATGTAATTAGGACCCTGTTCTGCACTACATAGAGTTCTAATTAAGTTCACATCCATCCTTAGTTCTCATTTCACTTTCTTAATCTTGCTTTAATTGCTTTTCAAATTATGTCTTTCATGTCTAATTCATTAATATTTTAGTGTTCTGGGACTTATCAATTTCATTCTTAGTTTAGTTTACTTCATGTTTGTTAAGATTGATTTAGAACTAAAACTTAATAATTTCATTCTCCAAAGCACATTAGTTTTGATAGTTTCTTCATTCAAGCATAGGATCTGCTTTTTCCCATTCACATAGTTAATGAAGATGTTCATAGAATAAGATTCAATTCAGAAATAAAATATCTTTATCAAGTTTTCTACTTGCTTCTCAATCAGATTCATTTTTCAAGTAAATATCTTTATTAAGTTTTCTACTTGCTTCTAGATTACATTTGTGCCATGTCATTTGCTTATGGATAGAAAGTAGATTACAATGTTTAAAGTTAGTTGTAATTGGACACTCTTTAGTTTGCATTTATTTGTAGAAGTTAAACTAGATTTGCATCCATTTTGTTTCCTTGTTACATTTGAAAGTCATTTTGATACATTCTCTCCCGTTCCTATTACATTGGATACATTTCCTGAGAATCCCCAAGAAGAATGGAATTAAGTAATTTAGTTTGATCTTGAGTTGAATATATGAATAGTTTTTTAATTCATTAAGTAGTTTGTAGTTTTTCTTTAAGTTAATATAAGTTCTTATTTCCATAGTTAGTTGTCAATTGAATCATTTCATAGATAGGTTTCTAAACTCATTTATAGTTGTTTTCTAATTCCTAGACTAGAATTTGAATAATTAGTGAGTAGTTTCCATTTTTCATTAAAGTAGTTTTGCTCTTCATCAAGTTTTGTTCATAGAATAATATTTGTTGTTTTTATCTTTTCAGTTATTGTTCATAGAGTAGAGTAGTATAGCTTGATACTACTCTAGGCAGGCCATATTACACAACATATTTTGGAAACATGCTTGTAAACCTACTTGAAAAACTTATGCCCCATATATGCCATGTTAACATGTTAGTTGGATAGAAAACTTTATTTGAATGGATGCCAGTTTTTCCCAGATAAAACAACTGTTCTTGGCAACAAATTTGGCTTGTAACAACTAACAAGCATCACTATGCTTTGCAAGAAACTTTATGACTCTCTGTGGTATCGTCTGCCTTATCTCCATATAAAGAAGTTAATTGGTAACTCATGAGCATGTTAATGAAGATCATCTTGGTCACGACTAGTTTTTGTCATACTGAATATTCCTATATTTGGAATTCTATTCTTCACAAGTCCACAGATTGAGTCTGTAAGTGGTCCATGTTAGTTTATAGAGCTATTGTTGTCATTGAAAGATTCATGAATTTTCATGTGATTTGAGGGGGGTTTGTTAAATCCGGTGGTATATTCCTTGGATTTTGATCACACATTGCAAGGGAAAATACTAGAGTATTTGTTTTCAATGTTCATGCAAAGGTCCCTTTTTTTTTTTCTTTTTTTGGTCTCTTTTGGGCAAAAGTTAGCTATCTCAAAGAAGTTTCCTGTATGTCCAGACTGCAGTTGATATTGATGGTTTCTGGTAATAAATACCTATTGCGGGTCTGAGTCGCCTCTTGTAAATTCGTTGAAATTGAGCTAATATATTGCTCTTAATATAAAAATTCACTTAGACCCCTATCTTTAATTTTAATATGTCATTTCCAGGATGAATGTAGTAAAAACATTGAAGAAAGAAAAAATAAGGAATATGCTCAAGCATTCTTCGGGAAGAATAGCCAAAGATATCTCCCATCTTTTTCTCTCTATTTTCCCTGGGCTTGGGGTGAAATAGGTAAGGCCAGGTGATGGAAATTGTGTTCTCATATTTTATCATTAATGTTTTAATTGTTGCTGGGAGGGAATCAATTTGTATGCTCTTCACACTTCAATTTTTTTTCAATAAATGCATGCAAAGTGGAAATGTGAACTCAAAAAGATGAGGGCTAACAATCTACAAATTTGGTTTTCCCATGCACCAGGCTTACCAGGTTTCCCGGTGAATCAGAAAATAGGCATATGGGTGGTATTTTTATGTCACTGAAATCATTAGCATATCACAGAGTAGAATATCCCCACCGTCTGAAGTAGAGACAACTTTAATGTTCTAGAAAACATCTAAATAATTTTATCCTTTGTTGATCAGGCTCCATAAAAAAAATTTAGTCTTTAGACAAAATTTATTTAATCTTTAGATTCCTCCAGAGAAACCGTATACGGTAGGATGCCAATTTGAAATCATCAACATATCACAAAGTCGGATATCCACATCATAAAAGTATAGACAACTCTAATGGTCCAAAAAAAATAATATCTAACACTTATGTGCTTTGTTGATAACTCTACATAAGAGAAGTTTAGGGTTCAGAATCCTCAGTAAAGACCATAGAAACCTGTTGCGGGTTATCTAAATACAATGGAATGCTTTAGATCACTGTTGTGGGGTCGCATTGAATTTTGCTACATAGCTTGTTTGTTAGTGTGTTGCCTAAGAATGATGCCTGTTTCATTGTACAAAAGGGTATAGTATATTTGGAATTGTAAGTATCAGTAAGTTTGATATTGTGTTGACATAGTCCATGTTATCTTTTATTTCGTTTATGTGCTTGCATGGTTCTATGTGCCTGGTCAACCTTTGCGACTACATCTTTACCCCTCGTATCCTATTCAACGTCAACATGTGATTTTTACATTTAACTTTGTTCATTATGTTGATGTTCCCATACAATGCTTTGGTCTTGCTTCTTTGATCTTGACCTAGTCTTGGATACACCCTTGTGGTGGAGTTGATACCATGTCAAAGAATACACATACAAATCAACAAAATATTATAAAGAGAGATGATATTTTTTGGTTGTCTTGACTACGGTGATGTGAACTTAGTGTTTGGGTCTTGGTCTTGCTTCTTTTGATCTTCACCTTGTCTTAGATGCAAACCCTTTTGGTGGAGTTGATACCAGCTCAGATATTGCACATACAAGATAGTAAAATATTATAAAGAGGGGAGACTTTTGATTTTGTTCACTATCGTGATGTGAACATATAGTGTTTGGCTTTCGCTACTTTTATCTTCACCTTGTCTTTAGCTGCCAATCCTTGTGGTGGGGTTCATACCATTTCATAAAATGTACATACAAAATAGTAAAATATGGAAAGAGAGAGGAATAAAAGGATAGATTCATAGAAATCATATTGTTCATTATTAATATGGCAAATTTCAATATTGTAGGAGTCAATGAGTCAATGTCTTGCACATACAAGTCCCATGCAATGTAGGTGATACTTATCCACTAAATAGAGTTCTCACACACCCTTAGGGTACACTGTTGGATCTCTTATCTAACAATGCACCCTTACATGCCTCGGGCTGTGCAAAAATTATGTCTAGCACATAAGGTTTGCCTGCAACTTGTGGTGTTCCTGCCTATGCCTCTTCAAGGAACAAAGAGTACTCATCATATTTCAAATTTTGGACATTAACTAATTGAAATCATCATAAATGGTTTTCAAAAGGTCAATATACTATGAATTCATGAGTATAGAATTATGATGCAATAGAATAATTTAAATATATACTAATTAAAATCATGGGAAAAATATATTCATATTCATTCTTTAGCATATTCACACACATTGTAGGTACAAATTTGTTATTCTTTTTAGGAGCAAAAAGTTGTAACTTTATTTAAATACAAAACAAAATTACATTATATAGATACGTTTCAGTATTCATATAGACCATGAAGTGCTTATAGGCTTTGAAAAAAACAGAACTTCATCAACCAGGCATGTTCTTTCATCTAAATTATCAAAATGTATTCTGTAAGACAAGGAGAAAATTCACATAGAAACCTGCCAAATACAACAAAGCCTACACAGTACCCTTATACATATCATCAAAGGTTGAATTCGATTGTCCATTGAATGCTCAAATTCTTCCTGAAGATACTGATAAAATTCTTCGAAATATGGAATTGGTTCTTTGACTGCTGATGTCTGGAAATCTAGGATATGTGATCAATCATAGAATTTGAATGATGATCTCTTTGAAGCTCGATGATTTGGGGTAGTTCCGACACTTTGACCTAAATAATTTTAAAAAGAATTACCACCTCTATCACATAAGAAACAATCTCTGCTGAGTTGGACGATAAAAAAGAATGAAAAAATTTCCTTTGGCTTTAACTTGTACTCTTGGGCATTCGTAGTTGCTTTATGTTTTGAGTCCTTTGGCTTGGGTGTATGGTTTAAAATTGGATGAGCACTTGATCATACGTATTGAGTGTATGTAAAGACACGTGTCATAGAATATGGTGCTTAAATCTTGGCATTTGAACACATGGCTTGGATTTGTTTGGAGGACGAATCAAGTAGTCATTAGAATAAAAATGTATGATTTAAGATAAGGTAAAATGACTTTGGGAAATGGGTATAAAATAAATCTAATAATAATGTCTTTACTATCTTACTTTAAGATGAGTAATAATTATTACCATTAAAAATTAAGCCTTTAAATATAATATAAAAAGGTTCATTTTAAAAAATATTTATTATTAAATCATAAATTAGTTTTGGATAATGACAAAATTTGAGAATAAAAATGGATTTGTGAACAAAGGATATCTAACTTGTCAAACAAAGCTTTAGGAAGAAATACATGAGAACTTCATTGGAAAAAACTTTGATGTTGGGAAACCGACATGGAAGCAGCAAGAGAACAAATTTTGACAAGATCAATATATATGTTAACAGCTATACCAATAACTTGGAGCTACGAAAGAAAATCTTCTACAACAAGTTTGTTTGATGACTTGCCGATTTCGTTATTGGAAGTTGAAAACTTCCCGCAACAAAACATTTCATCGGTACTTCGAGTCTACTATAGGAAGGTCATTTTTTGTGCTAACAGTTCCTTTCTCTATAGACACGAAGAAAACAAATATGATCAAAGGTCTGATATAAACCTAGACCCCATCAATCATAGGCTGAAGAACATAATTCCTCAAAGCTCTGGAATTGAGATTCGTATAGTAGTGTCTACAAGTGAGAAGAATTAATGGAACCTTTGTAATATTTTTTATGCTAGGAGTAGTTATTGTCCAAAAATTAAAGAAAATAATGGACTTTCTTTCCAAATTGCCACTTTAAACTAAAACAAAACGAATTTATGAAGCCAGAAAGACACACAAATTTACAAAGTCCTTTTCATCTTGTATCAATAGTGTGACTTAAAAATTACGAAATTCATGATGGATGCTTTACATTTAATATTATTGTTCATGTGTAACGATGTGAAGTGTATGGAGCTCCACAAAAGAGGAAATAGATAGCATCTTGGGAGCTTGTGAATGGAATCAAACTTGTTAATGGAAATGTATGAGAAATATGAAGCTACATTGATTGAGTGAAAATCCTTGATATTTGTGTCATTTTCTCAATGTTCTCGTTGACTGAAATTATGTGATACTTTTTTTTCCAGCGAAGACAGTGCACGGGAAACCCACCAATACTTCCCCACATTTCATGGATGGTAAACTGTCGGCCAAAAACAATGGCTGGTCTAACCCCTTAGGACTCAAGGCTTGAACTCGCGACCTCCCCCCGTACCGAGAGAGTGTGCGCACGTCTTACCAATTGAGCTAACCCTTGGGGCTGAAATTATGTGATACTTGTGGAGCCTTTTAGCTGCAGTTTCACTTGTTGGAAATTTTTTATACCATTATTTTGTCGATAAAGATAATCATATATTGTTATTCAATTATTTTTCTTTCATTGTATCAGAGTTCTGCACTATGTTTCTGGTTTTTTGTTGACTTTCAATATCGAGAAATAATTAAACGTTTCTTTCTTGCTATAACTTGTTGATGCTAAAAATGAAAGTCTTGCAACTTATGGGTCTATGTTGTGTTGAGAAACTCATTTTACAACCCTAGCATACATGGGCATACAAGAGACATGTGCTGGATGATCCAATGTCATGCTTACATCAAGATGATTTTTTACATTAAAAAAATATAATATACATAACAATACTATTTCCATTGTTGCTAAAAAATGGTCAAAATGGGTTTAGGTATAAAATTTTCTCAAGTTTTTCAAGTTTCACAATCATAAAAGTTTACATCTTATGATTCATTAGTTTATGTGCTTAATAAATCCTATATTAAGCTTGAATCTTATCTGATCTAATAAATGCAAAAGATTAAGGTATATTTATACTAAGTTGAGACAAGCATAAATCGAGAACTTTTGTATCACATCCTGTAGCGCACTTCTTATCTGTTGCAATTAAGCTAGATAACATGTTTCTCACTACATTAATTTATATTCCTCCCTAATTAGTGATGAGGCCTAGAGTTTGTGGTTAAGGTCTGAAAGAAGACACGGCAATGGACGTGGTAACGTACCCAATTGGGTTGGGTGAAAAGCTAGTTGCCACTAGTAGTTACTGCAACATAGTAGGAAGGCTAAGGTTGTCAACATTATGGTGTTGGTGGAGTTGTGGAGACAAACTTGATAAAAATATTCTTCCAACAATAAGAGATTAAATTACAGTAAGTATTGTGTATTATTTGTTGTAAGAGAAGATGGATTCAATAGCTCTTTACCATCATTACAAGTAAACTTTATATACAAGGATTTGAAAATTTATATACAAGGATTTGATTGGAGTGAATTAGTTAGGTATTATGCATATAATTGTTGTAAGTATACTTCAAGTCAGATAATATATTATGAGATGGTCATAGTCCGTATTTCCTTTTGGTCTTCATATAGTAGATAGTGAGAACTTTATAGCAATTTGGGGTTTTGCCAGTCACAATATGATGATGTTTCTTCTTTATCTTTTTGGATGAATATGGTAGACGGTAGAAAATTTTCAGCGATTTGGGATTTTCCCTGTAGCTAGAAATTTTCAGTCTACCTTGAAACAGTTGATTGAAACATCATAGCAAACTAATATATAGAGTGCTCTACAATTCTTAAAAATATTGGATGAAAAAAATGTTATTTTTGTGACACGAGGTTCTCCCTCTTCATGTACTTATGCATTGTTTGAACTTCTTTCATGTGGAGTATAGTTTATGTATGTAACAAAGTTTGATGCACCCATAGCATTTTAACATGGGGATGTTTGAATTCATTTGGAAAAGTGGAAAAGAGAAGTAAAAAGTTTGTTTGTACAAATTATTATTTAGGAGAGTAGTTTCTCCATCTATTTATTATTTGTGTATTCAAGTTTATGCAAAGTTGGACTTTGTTTTTGTATTTCTATGTTACTGTAATTTGTGTTTAAAAAAGTCAACGTTTTCTCTTCTTAGAATCTTTACGGATATATGATACTTCATGATTGGTGTATAATATTGCACATTTATCAACATGATATAATGAATAATTAAAGTAATTAAAGCTTATGAAAAAGTAAAATTGTTCTTAATTAAAGTAATTCAAGCTTATGAAAAAGTAAAACGGTTCAATTTTTTTTCAACCGAAAAAAAAAACGTGCTATTGCTATTCATGGAATCAAATAGTACAAAGATAGTCACCCTTATACAACAAGGTTTTTAACATCAAGTTCTTGACTTCTAGTCAGAAAGACCAGTATCTGCTATCGAATCAAAGTTACATACAAAATAACCCTATCAAACCGGTATCCTGTTTTACAAAAAAACATAAACAGACTATCAACATCATAGCTTAGTGGAAGAACACACCATCACCCTTGTCCAGCAGAATGGAGTCCATCCATTCTTCCCATAACATATGACCTTCTGGATCCAGTAAAGCTTGCTTCGATTACTTATCCGCCAATACATTGTGCTCCCTATAGATATGAGAGAAAGAGATGTTCTCAACCTTAGCAATTTCTTCCTTTGTTCGCAAGCACCAGTTGTTAAGTGCCAATACATTAAGATCATATTCTCCGGCTGCCCATTTTATAGTGACTCATGAGTCACCAAATACCTTTAAATTTACCAGACCAAAAATATTTGCACATTTCATAACACTCCACAAAGCTAACAGTTCAGCCTTCATATTACTACCTATACCACAATTTAGCCTGAGTGTGAAGTGATGATCTTTGTTTAGATATATCACACCTCCAGCTGCACAGAAGCCATGTTGTGCAGCCCCATCAAACATGAGAATAGGTTGATCAAATATTAAGGAAAACTGACCAATACATCTATCGCCAATGGAATCCTTCTCCGAATTGTACTGCTGAGCCAATTTAAGAGCAATCATACCACATGCCTTTGTATCCAGCCATTGACCCTGAAATGTAGCACTATTCCTAGCATACCATAGTGCCCAAGATACAAATATGGGAAGAAAAAAGAGTCCTTTGAAAATCTACACCAGTTGAGAAGTGATTGTCCAAAATCACCCACATCCCATCCAAAATTTATTTTCAATTCTGCACAACAAAAATTCCATACCTTCTTCCCAAAGGAACAGAAAACAAACATATGACTAATGTTCTCAGAATTTTCCTTACACAAAATACACCAATTTGGCCCACACCATCCCCGCTTCAGAAGATTATCCCATGTTTTCAATGTGCCCTGCAAGGCATGCCAAAGAAAACACTTGATTTTTAAAGGGAAATCCCACTTCCAAATCTTCTTATACCACCAGTTTTGAGGAAATATGAACTTCTTCTGTAAAATTCTGTCATAGGCTGTTTTTGCAGTGACCATACCAGTTTTCCCATTTCCACACCATACCAATTTATCATTTTGAGTAGACAATACACAACCTGCAGAGTTTAGGGCATAAATATAATTATCCCACACAGATGCATCATTACCAACCAGCCCCAAATCATTGGATTTATACCAGTATGAATCCCCATAACCGTTTCTGATATTTTTAAGAACTGTCATTCCATAAATCTTTAAATAATCCCGAATTCTGTTTGGAAGATAACAGGCATCATCTACTCCCAAGATTTTGTCCACTCCGATCCTGATGTTTTCACCTTTCCCTACCTGCCAATGCAGGTCTCCAACAATCCAACTCGACACTTTTTTAAGACCTCGCCACATAGGAGATAAATTTCCCTCGAGAGGCATCGAGTTCCTGATCCAATCGATCACGTCCATCTTTATATACTTTGCATTAATAACTCTGGACCAAAGAGTGTTATTGAAAAGACATCTCCATAGAATTTTGATCCTAAGCGCCATGCTAAAGGAACTGAGATCTTTTATCCCCCATCCCCCATATTTTTCAGGCCGGGAAAGTGTCTCCCAACAAGTCATTACCAAACTAGCACAGTCAGATCCACCAACGCACAGAAAATTGAAGATTAACCTTCTGATAACATTTAAAATGAAAACTGGGACTTCAAGTATCGACATCCAATATACAGGTATCCCCATTAAGACAGCTTTAATCAGTGTTAGCTTAACGCTAACAGAAAGCAACCTATACGCCCAATGAGCAATACATGCTTCGATTTTTCGAATAAGCCACCACCAGTCTTTGATCTGGTAATTATTAGGTCTCAGAAAGAACCCCAAATATTTCAGTCCATCATCAATCGGGAAGCAACTATAAGGCATAAAGCAAGTGATATCTCTTCTTCTGTCTAATTCCACATTGAGGTAATGGAAACTAGATTTAGTATTGCTTACCTTCATTCCAGAGACATTGCAGAAAGTATTGATGATGTTCATGAAAACCCTCCATTCAGATACAGTAGCCAAACCCGCCAATAAAACATCATCAACGAATATAAGATGTGTTAAGACACAACCAATACCCATCTCAATACCTTTTAACAGGCCTTCATTCTTTGCAAAGTTCAGCGTTCTGCTAAGCCCATCAATAATTAACAAGAACAACAATGGGGACAATGGGAAGCCCTGACAGAGCCCCCTAAAACATTTGCAAAATGTAGAAGGTGATCCATTGATCAAAACAGCAATGATGGCCATACAGACACAATTCATAATCCACCTGAGAACCATAGGTGGAATACCAATCTGGATTAAGATTAGTCTTAAAAAAGTCCAATTTACCCGATCATAGGTGTTTTCCAGATCCATTTTCAGCATCATAGCCTGATGTTTCTGAGCTTGGATAGTGTGAAGCAATTCCTGAGAAGTACCAATGGCATCATGAATTTGCCGATTATGCAAAAACCCAAACTGTTCTTCTGTGATATGCTCAGAAAGAGCAGACTTTATCCTTTGAGCTATAATTTTAGATACCAATTTATAGGCTAAATTGCATAAAGCAATCGGTCTGTAGTCACCAAAATTTACAGGTTTTCCCTTTTTTGGAATCAGAGTGATAAAGGAAGAATTCAGTGCCCCAGAAGTAAAACCATACAGCTTGGTATATTCCACCATTCTCTGAATGTCTACGCCCATAATATCAAAAAAATGAGTGTAAATTTCAACCAGCTAACCATCCGGTCCGAGACTTTTCTCACTGGCAAAGAGTTTAAGAGTTTTCTCCACTTTCTCAAGAGTAACCTCATTGCCCAAATTAGCTGCTTCTTGGTCATTAAAAAACCTTGGGAAAAGTTCTACCACCCTAATCTGATCTAGGAATTCAGGATTACCATCATCCCTATAAATATTGCCAAAATGATTTACAGCTTCAACTTTTAAAGCATCACCCCCAGTGATAATATTACCCTCCATATTTTCCAATTCCCAAATAGAGTTCATGTTTCGACTAGCAGAAGCAAAAGAATGGAAAATTTTTGTATTTCGATCTCCATGATTAACTCACAGAGCCCTGCTCTTCAAACACCATTCCATTTCCTCCTGAATAAGTATCTCCTCTTTTTTCTTCTCAAAAAGCTTAAATACTTCAAACCCTTCCTCATTTAAATCACCCTTAATATTAACAGAATGATACTTCTGAATTGCAGCCTCTAGATCAGCCAATTCTTTCTTGTCCTGCTCTTTTCGAGCCTTAATCCATCCCACAACCTCTTTCTTGAGCAGTCTCATTTTCATACAAAACAAATCTAAGGGATTATCCCCGTCAACATTCAGAACCTGCCAGAAATCCTTTACCATTTTGCAAAAATCCGCTTGCAACAACCAAGAAGAATTAAACTTAAAAGGGACATTAGTTTTTAAACCATAATCATCAAACTGAAAAACAATAGGCCAATGGTTGGAGAATTTTGACTCATGCACCCAAGATCTATATCTCCGAAAAAACCCCAACAATGACACTTTCACCAAAAACCTGTCAAGTCTTTTGTGAATACCTTCCCCACCACATCTTCCATTTGTTCAGGTTGGTACCAATTTTGTGGGAGACACATCAACCATTTCTTTGTCCCTCAGTAGATTAGAAAAAAAGTATGATAGAGGATCCAATCTAGCTTTTTGTCCCCTTAATTCTGAAGGTGACTTTGTGAAATTTAAGTCACCTGCAAAAATGAGATTCTCAGCATTCAATATCCCAAAGCTAACTAGAGAATCCCAAAATGACATTCGATTAGAATAGGGGGCATAACAGTTAAAAACAGATAATTTAAAATTTAGACCAATACAAAAGCCATCCAATAAGATCCCCCAATCAGTTCGACAGGCTTTGAAGGAGAACAGAAGAGGGTTCATGGACACCGCCAAACCACCAGATAACCTCGAAGAATTTGTGGCCGACACCTCCCAATTCGGAAACAAACCCCCAATTTTCGATATAGCATCAGAACAGGAACACATAGTCTCTTGAAAAAGAACAATACCCGGGCTAGTAGCATGGAAAAGGTTAGTGAGGGCCCTAGCCTGTGAAACCCCACCTAACCCACGCACATTCAAAGAAAGCAGAGACATTAAAAAATATCAACAATGGGCAACTTTGCTCTAAGGCCCGACTCAGAATCAACCCTCATAATCTCCCCAACAGCAGTGCCCCCATCCGCCTAAGAAATCGGATCTGGAGCAAATTTATTTTTTTCCCCTTTCGGATTGTCACATTTTGAAATTTAGGAAATTGGATAGGTAAAACCTCCGAAGGTTCATATTAAAATATAATATTTTAATTAATTATTTTATACTTTATTAAATGTTTATTTTAGTTGTGAATGTGTTAAAAAATGATTTTAAATTTTATTTATTTTAATATATTTAATTTAAAGCAAATTAATTTTAAATTAAATGTTTATTATTATTTCAAATATAATTTAAATAAAAATAAAAATAAAAATTTACATATATTTATAATAAATAAATATAATATATTTAAAATCATTATATCTATAAATGTATAAAAAGATGTTGTCTCATGGTTTAGTTAGGCATCAAATTGGTGTACGAGACTAACTTGTTTGTGAGATAATGGACTCCCCTCCTAATAACAATTTGATTGTCAAAGTTTACGGTGTACAAACATAAACTAAGTAAAAGATATGGACAAGGATATATATAGATAATGAGCATGGGCATAAATCCATCTTAATTTTTTCTTTTGAACTATCATAATATTTACATCTTAATGATTTTTTTTCGTTCTTTAATACATCCAAAGTTAGAATAAATCTATACTAATATAATTAGTTAATAAGAATTATCATTATCAATTTACGAATATAATAAAAATATCCCAAAATTATGATATCAAAATTCTACCTACAAATTCACAACATTGTTGTTAACTTTTTAAATTAAAAAAAATTAATTTCAAACATATCATTTTAAGTTTTTCAAAAATATCCAACTAATAAATAATAAAACTAAAACCAATAAAAAATTTATTTTCAAATTATATAATTTTAAAATAGTAATAAAGTTTTGGCCCTATGGGGCTTGCTAGTGTTTGCCTCTATCAAAGGCCTCTTAACTCTTCATGTGCCAAGTTATTCTAGAGTGATAGTTGATTGAGATTCTAGAAAAGTTAAATGTCTTTCAAGCATTAATCTGTCTTATTGGTTATTTGGAATAATATTTTCTTGTTTTATTAGACACACATGTATATTGAGGATTGTAATATTTTGAAGTCAATCTACTTTTTCTTGGATGTTTTTCTTTTTTAGGATTGGGCATTCCATGATTTTTTTATATGTGTGACAATAATGACCACATTAGAGCCAAACTAGGTGCAAGACTAAAAATAGCAAGTGAAGGTAATTAAGTGCATTACTCTCTTTTTGCTTGGTGCACAATTTTTGCTATTCCCTCTATTTGTATCAATATTTTATCATTTCTTAATTTAAGCAAAAGGTTGTCCATTACATCTTTGATAGTGAAATATTTGTCTTAGAATTTAAACATTAAGTGAACATCCAAAATTTCACTATTCTCTTTTTGGCTTCATCACATTACTTTACTTTCTTCCTTTCAACCTTTCTTTACATCTTCCGAAATAATTGCTAATTTAGTATCTCATTTTGTGACTCACTTTTCTTTCCTAAAATCAATTCATCTACTTACTTACACAACGCAATCATTGTTTTAAATAGTTTTTAAAGTTTTAGTAAAAAGTGGAAGAATCAATTTCCATGTTGTAAATAAAAACGAGTGGAATAATTCAATTTGGACCATCAAATTCCATGTAGCAAATAGTGAGAATAATCAAACGTAGACCTCAAACTCCATGTGGCATAGGAAGTGGAATAATCAAACTTGGACCATCAAACTCCCTGGGGCAAATACAAGTAAGAAATAATCAAACTTGGACCAGCAAACTCCATGTGGCAAATAATAATAATAAGTGGTATAATCAAACTTGGAAACTCCATGCAAGAAATAAGAGTAAGTGGTATCATCGAAATCCATGTAATTACTATTTTTTAAAGTTATGTAAACCTATATTATGGATAATCCCAAACAAGTAAGCTTGTGTTGTTTATGAATATTATTTTATATTGGTAGGTATTATTTTTTTTATTTTTAATATTTAAATGGATAGATGTTTATATTTTAAAATTTAAGTAGATTAGTTTATATTTTTCTTATATTGAAAGAGATTGAAAGAAAATGAGATAAGATTGATATTATTGCAGTTTGTTTCAAATTCAAAATCAATTATAAAAGAAAAAAGTAATAGATAAGTATTGAATTTGTGGCCTATCAATGCTTATTAACTATACTGATTTTCAAGTCAAAATAAGACAAATGTATTGATTTTATGGTATTCATTTCAAATTAAAAGTAATAAGTCTTTATGGACTCATGTGCAGGGCAAAACTAACTATTGAGTGACAGAGCATTAAATGCGAATCATTAATAAAAATTTATAGAAACTTATTAGTCCCAACAATTCTTTGAACATACACTTTTATCAAGACACTTACGTTACGTGTTTGAATGGTTCTTCTCTCCACATTAAACTGTGCCTTCAAGATTTGACTACAGTAACGGATGGGCATCCTCCATTCGCCCCTAGTTAAATCGATCAAACTCCCCACCGCTGGCCACGGCTATTAAAGACGATGCAACCCGAAATTTATTGAGGAATATGTACCCATTGGGTTCTAAATTTCTAATCCCATTCCAGACATCGTTATTCTCTGGATTCATGGCTAAATTCGCTCAGTTATCATTTCTGGCGGCCATCACGATTGCAATAGGTCTAGCAGCTGACAATCCCGAGTCTTCACTGCTGGGCAAAGGGTGCAGCGACGTACAAACTTATTCGTATGTTAATGCCACAGCGTTTCAGGAAAATCAGGCTGCTGTTTTTGCATCCCTCCTCTCAAATCTCTCATCTGATGGTTTCGCAACGCAAAACAAAGTTGGCAAAACGGATTCTGTGTATGGTCTTGCAGTGTGTCGGAAATACTTAACCGCCCGCGAGTGCTCAAAATGCGTTACTGCAGCGGAGAATCAAGTAAAAGAATACTGCCCCAGATCTAACGGTGGTCGAATTCATCTGGACGGTTGTTTCCTTCGCTATGAAAATACTAGTTTTTATGGTCAGGATGTGGACGCTGGGGCTTCCTCTTATTGTGGCTCCACAAATGACAGCAATGTGCAGGCATTCTCTAAAACAGCCAATGCGTTATCCACGCAACTCATAACGAACGCTTCTCGAAATAAAGGTTATGCCGTTGGATCCATCGATGGCTCCTTATATGGTCTCGCTCAGTGTTGGCCCTCTCTTACCAGTAGTAGTTGCCAAGGATGCCTGACAGAAGCTCAGAATCAATTACTTTACTGTCTTCCCATGCGTGAGGGTCGAGGTCTCGAGGCGGGCTGTTTTATGCGCTACTCAACTTACTCGTTTTTCACAGATAACCAAACTAATTCCTGTATGAGTTTTCTAGATTTGCTGCAACTATTTGCTATCTTTTCGTCTTAAACGCAGCAACGCTAAATTGCTTTCTTTTCACGCAGCATCGCCAAATTTAACACATTCGTCCAGCAAATCGTCATCGAAAATAGTGCCTATATTGTTAGGAAGCATCGGCGGAGCAGCTCTGGTTGCGGCGATATGCTTAATACTCTTTTGTCTATGTATTAGACATCGAAAGAACCATGATCAAATAGGTGAGTAAATATATCGTTGCTATAAATTAATTTTCTGTGTTCTTTAACTTGGTCGTATTCAACGGTTATGGTAAAATTGTTTTTATGATGCTCTGGCAGATGAGAATTTAGGTGCGAGGAGAAATTTCGAGGAATTTCTCTTTGATTACGAAGTTATCAGAGAATCGACTGGGAACTTTGACATAAACAATTTGCTAGGCAAGGGAGGATTCGGTGAAGTTTACAAGGTATAATATCAAAAGTGGAATTGATGATTTTGTCCAAATATAAAGGGTGTCTGCAGATAAAATCTAATGATTTAATCGATAAGCAGGGAACACTTCCGGATGGGACAGATGTCGCGGTTAAGAAACAAAATGGAAGGCAGACTACTCAAGCTGCAGCGGAGTTTCAGTCAGAAGTGAAACTCCTCACTAGTGTCCGTCACCGTAATCTGGTTCGTTTACTCGGATGTTGTACACGAGGGCATGAACGCTTGCTGGTCTACGAATTACTGTCAAATAACAGTCTTAACAAGCATTTGTTTGGTAGGTCGTTGTGATCAATCCTCTTTTTTTTCACTATTCAAGTTATTTCTAAAAATTATTTTTATTACTTCAATTATTTGTGCTGAGGTTTTCAAATACTTTTCAGGAGAGATAACAAATGGTTTGAGCTGGGAGACTCGTTTAAAGATTATAGTGGGCACAGCACGAGGTCTCGCATATTTAAACGAAGATTCCAACGTTCGTATTATACACAGAGATATCAAATGTGCCAATATACTTTTAGATGACAAATTTAATCCTAAAATAGCAGATTTTGGATTGGCTAGATTCTTTCCAGAAGGGGAAATCCATGTTTCTACTAGAGTGGGAGGAACAATGTAAGTTGTGCAATTCATTTATCGATTATTCTTAACAATGAAAGTTTTGCAATTTAGTTATGCTTATTCTTAGAACAACAGTCAAATCCAAGCATTTATTTATATATAGCTTCCACAAATTTGTTATGTGGCAGAGGCTACACTGCACCCGAATATGCCGTTCATGGGCAATTAACAGAAAAAGCAGACGTTTATAGTTATGGGATCGTGGTTCTTGAGATCGTGAGTGGGAGAAAGTGTGTGGATGCAAGACTGGCTCCCTCTCTGCAGCTTCTTTTGGAATGGGTGCGTTTATTAGATCAGTTTATGACAAAAGCTCCACGGAATTGAAAAGTATGTACTGATGATTTTGCTGATATTGCAGGCTTGGAATCAATTTCAACAGGATCAAGTTTTGGATATTGTTGACTCATCATTAGAGGGGCAGTACCCAAGAGAACAGGCGTTAAGAGTGTTGACAATTGCACTTCTATGCACTCAAGGCTCATGGGCTCTGCGGCCGGCAATGTCAGAAGTTCTGTCGATGTTAACCAACAATTCAGAGATTAGCATTCAGCCCACACAACCGGCTTTCGTAGATGGCGGTGCAGACAGACCTGCTAATTTGACTCCCACCTCCAACCATGTAAGCTCAGATTCTGCGTCTCACGGATCTATTACTGTGTCTTTATTTCCTCGTTAGTCTAGGTAACATTAGTGAAGCCACGCAAGCTTTGAGTTCCAGAAGACGCAAGCAGAGCCGTGTATATTAGTAGTGAGAAGAATGATTATACGTATGCGATGCTCTTCATCACAAGATGTTTGGTTTGAAGAAGTTGCCTATCATCTTCTTCCGCTTGAAAGGTAGATAATCTAAAGATAAGATCAAATTATTCCAAGTATTCAGTAACATATCAACTTTGGAGGTCTTGTTTGGTTTGAAGAAGTAGTTGCGTATCATCTTCTTAAAGATAAGATCAAATTATTCTTAAGTATTCAGTAACATATCAACTTTGGAGGTCTTGTTTTCCTTGAATTGATTGTTATATCACAAGCAGTAGGAAACTGTCATTTTCTTACGAGTTTTTTCATGGTTTTAACTGGAAGGTAATGCTTTCATAGAATTAATTGTGGCTTCTAGTCTTCTAGATATCTAATCATTCTATTGACATACTTCCATCTATAAAAATTATATTAATTTATGTCAAAATAATTATATTTAAAAAAATATAAAAAAATATAATTTTAATATTAAAATATTAAAAAATATTTTTTAAAGTTGCTATTAAACCAATTATATAATATATATTAAATGTTAAATTCTAATTTTTTAATAAATATAAGTTAACAATTACAAGTATTCGTATTAAAAAAATAATATACATCGATATACTTATCCTTCCCTCTTGTGTAACTATAGCTACCAGGGTTGGAATTTCATTTCAACTCTGTCCTTCGAACTAAATTTTTTTGACGTTTTGAACTTTTATCTTGCCCGTCACACAACGTTTTGGTGAAAAAATAACCCTTCAATAATGAAGTTTTATTAAAAAAACTACCCTTTAATAATAATGTTTTTATTAAAAAAAAATTCCTTCTTAATTGAGTTGTTATCTCCATGGCCTCAGTTCAGTCGGGGTAGCCGGCACCTCAGTTCAGTCGGGGGCAGCAGGCACAAATTGTTGGACAAAATGGGAATAATTGGCAGGATCGTAGGTGATCTAAGGGGCTATTGTAAATGCAATAGTTGAAGAAACCCAAATCACAACTAATATCCTGTCCAACTAATATGCAGTACGTAAATTTCTGCATAGTATAGGATATTCTATTGAAGGTCAACAACAATACCTTTTTTTATACAAACATATGCAATATGGATAAATTCTGCGTACAAGGCATATCCATGCTCACCCATGCTTGCCACAGTGTAAACCCCCAATTTGACTCGGTTTATAAGCTCAGGATTGTGAATTAAAACTGCAATTCACAATTTCTAAGGGAACGACCCTATCCTATCTTGGTAGAAATCAATGGGAAAGACCTCGGGTGGGCAGTAGACTGGTATGTAGCATAACTCACGCAACTGGAGTAGGTCCACTATAGCTGAAAGGCTACTAACCGAATAAGAGATGGGCCGATGCGGCCTGACTGCTCCCATAATGCAGGCACAAACATAGGCCTTGTGGTGGTAGAACTAAATTTAAAAAAAAACACTTGGAATAGTACGTTAGAAACACCACGGAATGGAGATGGCAGAGAACTGGTACGCTGTCTAGAAGAGAACCCATACACGGCCAGCTAGGGTTTTAGTACACCAATACATACCAGTCCCACATATGTACAAAAGTGTGCTTTCAACAAATTCAGATATGCAGATAACTCGATAAGTTCGAATCTTAATCAGCATCCAATGCCCATAATATCCTCACATTCTATTCATTGTTTATGTACAGAAAACTCGAAATTTAGTTCAAAAAACATAAATTCAAAATCCAACCTGAAAACAACACCCTTCCGAAATTCCGTGTATGAAAATTTGATCTGGACCTCTCGCACTACACGAATCTTTGTGTCGAACCAGCTCGCCGCTCACCTCATGAATCGACCTGAGAAAAAAAATAGACAAGTTGAGAAAATACATAAATTGAGATTCATAAAAAGTAGTCTCTATGGAAAAACTGATAGAAATGCTTCCAAAAAATGCAAACCGATTGATAAACTCCGTTTGCAGACAAAATGAGAAAGATAGTTTTGGGTTTTATCACCTGGTGTACAAACCCACCAAGGAATTCGTGGGTCTTCGACACCGCAGCCTGCAAAGAAGCCCCATAAGCTACAGCTTCATCGGGATGGATGGCCTTACACAACTCCTTACGGCCCTCGAAGAAATCTTTAAGCAGCTCCTGCACTTTGGGTATTCGCATAGAACCTCCCACCAACACAATTTTGTCAATTTGGGTTTTGCTCATTCTAACATCCTCCACACACTTCTTAACAAGTTCAATGAATTTTTCAAACAGATCAATATTCATTTGCTCAAACTTAGCTCTCCTGATTTTTGAATGAATGTCCTGGTTTTCATGAAGATAGGGTACTTCCACAATGGCCTCCACACAGGAAGACAACTCTCTCTTGTCCCTCTCGCATACTGCGAAGTATCCTCAACGCCCTTGCATTTGAGGATATGTTGATTCTGTATTTCTTTTGAAATTCCTGCACAAAATGGCTTACCAATCTATTGTCAAAATCCTCGCCTCCCATATGGGTATCTCCTCCGACTGCCTTGACCTCAATTTTGTGCTTCTTAATATTAAGCACAGAAACATCGAATGTCCCTCCGCCCAAATCGAAGATGAGGATGTTCTCCCCTTCTTCTCATGAAAAATCTTTGGACCTGTCAAACCCATTTCTGCGAAAAATAGAGTGAGGAATTCTAAGAATTGGCCCACCGCCCACATTGCTCCGCCAAATCCTTGATAATGGGTTCCCTCCAAAATAGGGGTCGGGCTGCAGCCTGCGGGAATTTCGGAGAGTCCACTGAGTCTGGATACTGGTATACTGCATTCAATGGCATTTAACTTTCACCGAACCAATTTAATGTATTAACCTTCAAGTTGGAACACGTGGATGCCCATTGCCGACTCACGCCAGCCTGCCAGGGTAGGTTGATGGACACCGTGGCATCATTGGTGTGCGTCGTGGACTACCTGGAGCCTGGGCCAACCTCTGACGGTAACCTGTCGTTCAAACTTCACAGGCGTGACTCTTGCTAACCAAAACCAATCACGTTTTTAAAAAAAAATTGAACGTCAAAAATACGTTTTTGCCAGTTCCTTGCCCATTTAACTCGACAGCTTGGCAAATTTTTTGGCCGTAAATAACGGGCAAAATGCCCGTCAAATTCCAACCCTGATAGCTACACTTCCTAAATCTAAAGCTATTTGACTTTCCAATTGCCAACAATTCATTTCTTATATTTGGATTTCCAACTCATTGTCAACAATGCATTTCTTATATCTAAAATGAAACCCATTTCTTATATCTAAAATTGATACCCATTAGAACGTGATTTCAAGGAATAACGAAAAACTCCAACCGAAAAATATAATTGAAATGAAAAGGCTACGTTATATATATATATATAATTTTATTAAATATGTTTTAAAATTTGATTAGTTTTCTTAAATATTAAACAATAATAAATTATACCGTTTTAGTTTATAAATAATCTTATTAATTACTAAATATACTACAATGTCATAAAAAGGATTACTAGGTTAAAAGGTCTTAATATGAAAAAATATTTATAAATAATCTTACTAATTACTAAATATGTTACAATGTCATAAAAATGATTACTAGGCTAGAAGGTCTTAATATGAAAAAATATTGACATAGATGTTTTTGGGTGTAACTTTGGCTGAATGAAGTAGTGTTTTGATTGTGCAAATAACTTTTAGATGTCTTTTGGAAGTCGAGACGTTTTTTTTTCATGGGACCTTCCTTTCTATTAGAACCCATGTAAGTTAGAAAGCAGCCACATGCATCATTTTTATTTTTCACATGGTTTTAGAAACATTCCGTCACTACTGAAGAGAACCCTTCACTTTTTAAGGACTGCAACGATTCTATGTGAAATATTGTTTTGAAGTTACAAGATTTTTCATGGACTGCAACAAGTATGTGTGAAATATTGTTTTGAAGTTACAAGATTTGGATGGTGTGTCATATTAGAAGATTTGGATGGGTCTGCAATATTATAGACTTTGAATTGATACAAAGGTCAAGTAAATTTGTCAATTAAAATTGCGTTTATTTGAAATAGTCGGGTGAATACAAATTTTTACATTGGGAATGATTCAACTATTAGGTAATCTAAGTAAATTTGTTAATTAAAATTGTATTTATTTGAAATATTTTGATGATTAGAAATTTCTACATTATGAATGATTCAACTATGAGGTGATCATTAGAGTTGTATAATTTTAGAGTTTCTGTGCTATAAATTTTTTTGATGTAGAGGGGTAGGGGTAGGGGTAGTAGGAGAGACAAAGAAAGAGAGGGATAGGGGTAAGGGGAGTAGGAGAGATAGAGGGGGGGTGGTTATGGGTAGGGAGAGTAGGAGAGGGGTTAGGGAGAGAGAGGGGGGCTTATGGGTAGTGAGAGTGTGATAGATGGAGGCAGGGGTGTTAGGGTTTGGGGGAGGGAGAGAGGGGTGGCGGTAAGGTGTAGGTGGAGGAGTAGGGAGGAGAAAGAGTGAGAGATGGGGTTAGGAACAGTTAGGGTCAAGAGGGGGGAGAGAGACATATGAGGAGGGGGGTTAAAGGTAGATGGAGGAGTAGGGGGTGAGTGAGTGTGAGATAGCATGTGAGAGGGGATTAATAAGGGTGAGAGAGAGAGAGAGAGAGAGAGAGAGAGAGAGAGGAGGAGGAGGAGGCATTAGAAATAGGGGGGAGGGCTACGAGGGTGCGAGAGAGATAGAGAGAGAGAGAGAGGAGGAGGAGGAGGCATTAGATATAGGGGGAGGGCTGAGAGAGAGAGAGAGAGAGAGAGAGAGAGAGAGAGAGGAGGAGGACGCATTAGTTATGGGGGGAGGGATACGAGGGTGAGAGAGAGAGGTTGTTAGGGGATTGGGGGAGAGAGGGGTGGGGGCTAGAGAGAGGGGGGGGTGGGGGTTAAGGGTAGGTGGAAGAGTAGAGGGGTGTGTGTGTGTGAGAGAGAGAGGGAGATGGGGCGTGGTAAGTAGTATGGGGAGGGGGATTAGGAGAGGCATAGAGAAAGAGTAGGTTAGAGAGAGAGAGAGAGAGAGAGAGAGAGAGAGGAGCTTAGGGTGTGTTTATGGGTTGGGAGAGTATGAGTGGGTTTAGGGAGATAGATGGGGGGTAAGGGGTAGTGAGAGTGTGTGTGAGAGAGGGGGGATTTTAGGGGGTTTGGGGAGAGAGAGAGGGGTGGGTGTTAGGGGTAGGTGGAGTAGTAGAGGGGTGGGGGAGAGAGAGAGAGAGAGAGATGGGGGTTGGGAAGTGGTAGGGAGAGGGGGATTACGAGAGATAGAGAGAGAGAGATAGGGTTAGGGGGAGGGGGAGTAGGAGAGAGAGAGAGTGAGGCTTAGGCAGTTTTTATGGGTGGGGAGTGTATGAGTGGGGTTAGTGAGTGAGAGGGGAGTTAGGGGTAGTGAGAAGATGTGAGGGAGAGGGGGGGGGGTTTAGGGGGTTGGGGAGAGAGAGAGGGGTGGGCGTTAGGTGTAGGAGTATGATAGAGAGGGAAAAAGAGAAGGGGTTAGTGTTAACACCCAAAAAGTGCTCACTAGCTCATTTACCACATTATATGGCTCATTTGTCCATTTTCCTACCATATTTCCATTAAAATCCCAAAAAATCCCATTAAAAAGCCTCCAAAATGCCTAAAATGCCTCCAAAAGGCCACAAAACCATCAAAATAGCCTAAAAAAGGCTAAAAAACCCCCTTTTCCTCCAAAAATAGCAAAAATCCCCTAAAAAGGGAATAAAAAATATAAAATAATGAGGAAAAGGAGGAAAAAACCCTATACAGCTGCCCAAAACCATGTGTTTCCTAAAACCATGGGTCAGCACTCCACCACCAAAAAACTATAAATAGGTGATGGAGATCCCTTATTCCATATCCACAATCACAAGCACCCTTACTTTGCCAAAATCTCTCTCGAAACCCTAGTTCACCTTTGAACTATTTTCACCTTGAGAGCCACCTTTGGCCCATCCCCAACATTGGAGAAGGAGAAAGGAGCATTCTGAAGCTTGGAGCATCCTCTTGGACACTGCAAAGGGCTTCATCAACCTTGACACTCAAGGTAACATTAATATAAAACCATTTTTTACATCTTTCATTTATGTCTCATGCAATGCTTAAAGTAGTTTGTTAATTGTTGTTTTAGCTTAATCATTTAATCATTATTGAACTGCTACTAAGGAGTCCATTCTCCTTAGTAGGTGCTCATTGGCACAAGCTAGGGGTAAAACCCTAGCTACAGTTTTGGCGACTCCACTAGTTTTCGAATTTCTGGTTTCCGTTTTGAATTTTTTACTTTCGGCTGTCCCTTTCGGCCGCCGCATACCGCGTCTTTTCCCTCTGCAGTCGCGTCCCGACCGCGCCTTTCAGGCCTTTACCTATGATTCGACCGCGGCTCTCAGACTGCTTCCGACGCCCTGCCGGCGGATTCAAGTCTGTTACCTGCGATCCGACCGTGGCTAATCAGCCTGTTTGCCGCGATCTGACTGCGCCTGTCGGCCTTTTTCCGGCGTCCCGACTGCGGCCTTCTGCCTCTTCCGTGCGTCCCGACTGCGCCTGTTAGCCATTTTTACCGCGACCCGACTGCGTCTTGTTCCCTATTTCCTGCGTCCCGACTGCCTCTGTTGGCCCGATAGCCGCGACCTGACCGCCGCTGTTTCCCTTAAACCCGCGGTCGGCCCGTTCCAAATCGCCACAGACCCGCGGTCTGATTTCTGCTCTTTTCCTGTTTTGAGCCCAGCCCCTTTTGCTGCAATATTTTTTGCATCTGAACAGCCCCCTGTCTTACCTGCAGTTCACTACCTTTCAGCCTTTCTGCAACATAATTTCTGTTCCTTTTACAGATTTCATTTTACAAATTTCAGTATTTTTAATTCAGAAAATTTTGCAAGTTAAACTTTCAATTTCAGTATTGTTGATAGATTGGAAGTTGCCCTCCCTTGTGGCACTTCTATTTTTGGGATCATTACCTCACGAGCACACACTCTGTCACATAAAATCAAGTGAGCCTTAAAAAGTACCTAACTAAACCAACATTCTAACCCCACTTGGGGAACACAAAAGAATCATTGTAGTTAGGTAGGATCAGGGGGATAGGCTTCCAATAACATCCCTTGGTTATTTCACTTGAGACATAGTTGTTGTCCAAATAGGGAACCAAAATCCCCTAGTACTTTTTGGCACGGTCACGACCAGTTTATCAGAGGGCCTCTCCCTTAGGAGGGTTGAAGTCGGGAGACTGGTTCCGGAGGCCTGAGTGGAATACCGCACTCCATTCAGTAACCGAAGGGCTACCTTTCGCGGTTCGCGGGATATCCCTGTATAGGGGTATTGCGGTCAACGAACTAAACGGCAGATTCACCTTTCTGGACGTGTCATGAACGGGGTATCTTAGTTGCCATTCTTCTAGGATTGACTACCCGGTGTCCCTCCCGGTAGGGGGATATCATAGCCACTTGGCTTTCCTACTCATATTGTCTGACTTGGATTTCATCACCTTGCAGAGGATATGTTTAGTTGAGTCAGAATACTTGTAGTTAGGTGTTTGCATGCTCCTTTACCTCCCTTTGGTCTAGTGAGTCCACCATTTTTCTTTTTTAGGAAACCTGCTGCTTGTTGGTATTCTGACCATCTTTGTTGTTACTCCACCTATTGTAGCACAGCTGTTGCAGTGGGTGTTTTGAGTTGGTTGTTGGCCTGAGTGCCTTGCTTTTTAGCTCTCCTTCTGCACACTCGGTTGCATTAGGATTTTTGAGCTGTTTTTATACTCACCTCAACCCACAGAGACTAGACACCATCTGTCACCATTGAGTCCCCGAAACATTCTCGGCGCCTCAGGGGCGAGCCCCCACAGCACGGTTCTCTCGACACCACTCGTCATAGATTCCGATCATTGTCCGTTGATACCACTCATCACAGATCTAGAGCCTTGTCACTTGACTCCACTCGTCAGCGACGTAGGCCTCCGTCACCAGATAGTGACGCACCTTACTTTACCTCTGATTCTGACGAAGAGTCTGAGAACCCTATTTATACTGCCCCTACTAGCCCCATGGCTGGCACGACTTCCACTCCATTTGTCATAGGGACCATTGGTGGCACATCCACCACTACACCAGTTACTACACCTATTTTGGGTATGCCCTCCATGGGGCAACCATCTACTGTTCCCCTCACGGTACCTATTCCCACAGCGGGAATACCTATCCCCACTACATCAGTGGCTCACACTACCAATGGTGGTGCTGGACCATCCTTCACTACCTCAGTTCCCCCACTTGGGGGCACCACCTCACATCTTGTCCCTCCACTTGGGGGCACTGGCCCCAACTTGGCCCACAGCACTACTGTGTCACAGCCTTCTTCTAGTTTGCCGTTCATGGCTAGCCTCAACCTACTTGACCTGGCCAGATTGACCAACGATCCTATTCGACACGACCCTACATGGCCTCATATGCCTACCAAGCTCCCCTCGGACATCCCTAAGTTCGAGGGCAAGGCTGGTGAGGACCCACAAAACCATATCATGTCTTTCCACCTATGGTGTTCCTCTAACTCCATCGTGGATTACTCTGTTCGCCTCCGTCTCTTACAGTGCACCTTTACTGGCTCTGCAGCCAAATGGTATATTGAGCAACCACAAGGGACCCACGCCACCTTTGCCTCCCTTTCCTCTACCTTCCTGCAGTTCTTCCAGTTGCCTGTCCGCTATGACGCGGGCGTTGAGATCCTTCTATCTTGTAGACAAAACAAGGCTACCCATATCACGGACCATATCCATGAGTGGCGTCGACGCCGTAGCTTATGCAAGATCAAACTAGACGACCGTCTCTTCCTAGATTGGTTCCTCAAATCCCTTCTCCCGGTTATCGCTAAGGATGTGGCCTCAGAAAGACCCCAGTCTGAAGAAGAAGCCATCCTTAAGGCTCAACAGTTCGACCTCATTTACGCCCAATCGGGTTACCTTTATACCATTATACCTGACGCCCCTCGCGGCGAGTCCTCCCAGCATGATGCGCCGGGGGCATCCCACGCTGCAGATGGTATCATTGGCCGTGTTTCTTCGCATCCCCAACCGTTTTCTATAGCACGTCCTACCCCTGGCCCCGACCTGTCGAGGGCTACCTCCCAGTCTGGAGCAACCAACTCATATGCTCCCATGACACATCACCATTCCCATGGACCCTCATGTCCACCTCAGTGCTTCGGGTATGCGACTCCTGCTTATGCTCCTCCAGTCGCCCCTCAGCCTTACTACCATCAGCAGGCTGCCTCAGCTCCTGCGCCTTCACCAGCCCCACCAGCATATTATCCGCCACAGGCAGCCCCTGCGGCACATCCACAACCTGCTCCGCAGTCCTATCAGCAACCCCCTCAAGTTGCTGCACCTGCTCAGCCTCAACCTACATATCATCCTCCGCAGCCTGCTCCTGCACCTGCGCAACCTCAAAATATACCTGCTGCCCAAGGGCAAGTTTACGCCCAACAAAACCCGCAGCAAAACCAGAATAACCAACGTAACCAGGGCCAACAGAACCGCGGCAAGGGCCGTAATAGGGGAAACAACCAACCTGCAGACCAAGCTGGTCAACCGGCTAATCCCCCTGACAACAACAATGCGGCCCCCCGCTAATCAAAACCCTGATCGCCCGCCCAAGCAGGCCAAAAACCCCAATCTGCGAACAAACCACCCTTGTTCTATTTGTGGAGTCTATGGACATTACACCCATGCTTGCCCACACTTGGAGCGAGCTCGGCAGCTTTGGGTTGACGAGGCCCATCGCCAAGGGCATGCGGCTCCCCAAGCACCGCCCAACCCCCCCCAACCTCAGCAACCCCCTTTGGTGCTGCAAAACCCCTTACCGACCCAAGGCGTAGTGAACACTCAGCCGTTGGCCCCTCAAGCTAACGTGCAACCCCAACAACAACAGATCACTTACGCTGCCCCTGATCAACCCATGTTTGACTCAGGTACCCACCACTTGCTGATGATGTCATCTGCTGACGTCAACCTACAGACCCGTCGGAACCAATATGGCTCCACCTCTAAAGCCACTCCCACGGATAAACCTACTAACTCCCATCCCACCGATCAGGCGTTACGTATACCTCCGCCTCCCATAGACGGCGCTGCCAAAGCACCTCGTTTCCCACTTCGCCGAATCAACAATAACCCTAACGCGCGCGCTGCATCAAACTACAACATCGTAGACGACCTAGCCCAATCTCCCGCAGCCATGTCTGTGTTAGAAGTCTTGAAGAACTGCCCTTCCCAGCGCAAGACTTTACTTTCCGCCATTGGGGGGATTGACCCAACCGATTCACATTTGATGGCGTTTGATCTAGACCAGTCTGAACCACGCCTACCTTCCAGCTTAGCATTCCAAGTTACAGTCTCCGTTAGGAACCTTGTTATCCATCGGTGCATCATCGATGAGGGTGCCTCCACATGCGTTATGTCTACATTTGTATGGCAGAAGCTAGGATCCCCTCCTCTCCAGCAGTCCACCACTGCGTTACGTGCCTACGACGGTCGTTCGGCCCAGCCCCAAGGCCTTCTACCCAACGTTCCAGTCCAGTTAGGTGGTAAAACAGTTCTTATTGACATAGAGGTAATCAATGCCCAATTGGATTACAACCTTCTACTTGGCCGCAGCTACATGTATGCCATGCGGGCAGTTGCCTCTTCTGTCTTTCGCACCATGATGTTCCCCCACGAGGGACGCGTGGTTAAGATTGACCAGCTCACATACTATGATCCCAGTGCTCCCGCGGCCCCTGAAAATGTTCTCCCCATGGTTGAACAACCTGTTTCTCCTGCCACCACCTCGTTTGTTTCCTCTACGGGGCCTGGAGTCTACTCAGACGCGCCGATGACCTCCACCTTTCAATCCATTCCTCCGCCGTCATCTACGCCCGAAATGTCTGACTTATGTACCTTGTCCCACGACAACTTACCACCTAACGCTCAACCACCCTTGTTGCCAAAACCACCACTGGTACCTAGCCACATTGGTGTTACACCGATCCATACGATCCCTTTCCTAGTCCCTCCATCGGGAGTAGTAAGCGCCCCGGTCATGGCTACCCTTAGCCTTCCTGGGTTAACATTGGGATTACCTGTATGGTATCTTTCGCCTCCCGTTCGCCCGCCGACACCAGATGTCGTCCTCCAGCCGGTGCAACCCATGGCTACTACCACTCAGCCACCTCCCGGTGTCTCTACCCCTTCGTCCTCCACGACACCTCCTCCTACTCCCAAACCCACTGGGGGCAGAGGTCCACAACCTTACACTGCTGTCCCACCTCCAAAGACAGTAAAAAACCCTCCAGTCTTTCGTGCTCCTCCCAAATGCTCGCTGTGTGACGAGTTGGGCCATGCGACCCACCAATGCCCACAGTTACCCGCATTACAGAAGCACATGCAAATGCTCGATGATGACCCCAACATCCCAACTGTCGAACTAAACCCCACTCCTAAGCCTAAAGATAAGTCCCTACGTACCAACCACTCCTGCGCCATCTGCGGTATTTACGGGCACTATTCACATCATTGCCCCGATCTCTCGGATTACAGAGCGGCTCTCTATGAAATGAACAATCTGGATCTTGAGACGGCACCACCCACCATTGAGGAGATTTACCCCCCGGTCTCTCCCCCTTCCGAAGAGGTTAATATCATCTATATGATCTCTTCCACCACTATTTCAACCACTACCCCCTCGTCAATCGACTTGACAACGCAAACTTTCCGTACTGATGAGGAGATTCTTGAGGCTCTTACTGCCCCCGATTATCCTTGGGATGATATGCACCACCGTTCCTATTTCATCCCAGAAGAATCCTCCTCTAGCACCGCTACCCAATACGCGGTTGAATCCAAAGACTTCCTCCCCACTAAGGTTGACTGGTTCAAGGACCCTATTCCTGCTCCTGATGCCTTCGAGGAGGGCAACATGGCCAACATCTCACCTGTCATCCAAGTTGATATTGCTGCTCCAGGTCGTGCCCCTGAACTCATTACTTTAGGAGCATTCTGCAGTAAACAAGAGATTGAGGACTACATAAACCTTTTCAAAGAATTCCGTGATGTCTTTGCCTGGTCCTATACCGAAATGCCTGGTCTTCACCCTGCCATTATAGAGCACCACATTGACACATGGCCTGATGTAACCACCGTTCGTCAGAAACAACATCCTCTTCCTCCCTCAAAGTTCCCAGGATATGCCCCTGAACTCATCACTTTAGGAGCCTCCTGCAGCGAGCGGGAGATTGAGGATTATACACAACTTTTCCACGAGTACCGTGATGTCTTTGCTTGGCCCTCTCCCGGAATGCCTAGGTTCAATCCCGTCATTCTCGAACATCACATGGACACACGGCCAGAGGAACTCCATGTTCATACCGAAACCAACTCTGAAGGCCTCCCTTTATGCAACCCCCATGATGGGTTGCATCCTACGGAATCTCTATCCATAGAATAACTCGCGGCCCCATTTTGGTCCGCATTGTACAGTTTGCTCTCTTTTTGTTTTTCACTTTTTTACCATCATCTTACATCCATCCTTTCTGCATGATTACAGATGGACCATCTTCCACCTCGTTACACTGGCTTCACTGACGGCGCAAGCCGCTGGTCTCCCAACCTGGCTTCTGCAGCATGGGTCTTGTACTCCCCTTCCAACGAGATGATTCACCTTGACGGGATATGTATAGGCGCTGCTACCAATAACCAGGCGGAGTATGATGCTGTGACCGGTCTCCTGACTGCCACCCTCTAAATGGGCATAAGTCACCTTCATGTGTTCCTTGACTCCCAGCTACTTGTCTCCCAGCTCAACAACTGCTACCAGGTGCGTGATCCCTGCCTTTTTAGAAAATTCTTGCGCACAAAACAAATCAGTCGACAATTTGAATCCATCACATTCACACATGTCCCCAGAGCTCAAAATCGTGTCGCAGATCAAATGGCCAACAACATCCTAGACTGGCATATCAATCACACCATGTAACATCATGCATCATCATCCCATAACATCTCATAAAAAATATATATAAAAACCCAAAAAGATTGCATCACATCCACATTTGCATCCATGTACATAAACCACATGCATAACCATAGGGGCATCCACGTGCCTAAACATCTATATATCATGTCACATCACATCAAATACACAAGGGGCATCCATGTGCCTAACATCCTAACCTACTTGCATCCACGTGCAATGTAAACATATCATAACACATAAAGCGCATCCACGTGCGTACAAATAAAACAACATCATACAGAAAGGTGCATCCACGTGCATATATATATATCAAAAAATATACATGTTCAGTACTGTACATGTCCTGAGTACCCCTGTACCCAGCTATACAAAAAATGGCTATACATGCCTAAAGCCTCATCTACATACATGTCGTAGCTACAAAACTCGGGGGGGAGTCCCCTGCATCCCCCTAATGGGAGTCGTATCCTGCATCACTGCCGGCATCAGCTGCCTCTGAATCCTCCCCTCGCTCCTCCTCCAGCAAATCCTCCTCTCCTCCGGCCTCCTGTGCCCGGGCCCGGTCCACCAAAATCGCCACCCGGATCGCGATGGATCTAAACTCACGGGGTGCCCCCATGCAATCCCGCACCACATCAGGATCGACATCTCGCCATCCCTCGTCGGTCACCCCTATCAATAACCGATCTAGTAGCTCCCGTACAGACTCTAGGGTCACCTCTGGATCCCGGCGTCGCACCTCTCCTCGCCCAGGCAGAGCTGGCACGGCCACAATGCCCCGTCGGGCCACATGTCCTGGAGGTGGCTTCGGGCCCACATCTGCAAGATCAACCACATGTCAGTCACAGTATATCTATCTACTATCATATACATAACATTAGACATACATAACATGCAATAAAAACACATACGTACCGTCGGGACCCCATGCCTGTCCTGGTGCTCGTGGCGCCCCCGGATCTCCTGTGAAGTCCATATCCCGATATGGGAAGTCGTCCAGCGTCAGTGGTATCTGGAGCCACTGCAGGTACAACTCCTGCGTAAAGTACCTGCCCACGTCGCCACCACCACGGCGGCGCATCATCTCACCCCAACGGACCATCCTCGGCTCCCTCATCCCTCCTGCCCTAATCGACACTCGTGGCCGCAGTGTGGGTACCCTCTCCATAAAGAAGGCACATAGGAAGGACCCAAAGCAAAAGCCCTTGCCATCTTCCTTCGCTGCCGTCAGCTGTCGCTGAACGCAGGTCAGGAACATCTGCCACCACGCGTAGTACACCCCATCAAGTACGCGCTCTACCATCTGCATCTGCCCCCCAGACACCTTCTCCGGTGACTGGGAACCCAATACCCGCACCACACACGTCGCCATGGCCCGCACTGCCGGCTCCTGTAGGTCCTTCACCAGGAGTGCATTCCTATGCACAACCGCGTCCGGACCGCAGTACCTCTCTAACATGTCCTCCATGTCAACATCCGCGGCCACCCGCGGCTGTGTATCTGCCACCCTTCCCAAGCAGGGCAACCCCGTCAGAAAGTAAACATCGGTCAGGGTGAGGTCCACCCTCTCACCCTGTACCCGGAAAGCCTGTATGTCTGGCTCCCAGAAGCTGATCAGACGGTTCAGCAACAATGTTGCTGTCCGTATCATAGGTATCTGTGCGAACTTCAAAAGTCCGCACATTCCCAGCACCGATCGCACATGGAGATTCCCTCGGATGAAACCCATGGTCTCATCAGGGATCTCCCGCTCTCTCAGGAGAACCTGGGGCATCCTGCCAATCACACAAAGTGAACTCATCAGACTCATGTCAACTTAAGAAAAGTACTTTTTCCTCTCCCAGAAGCCCTAATAGCTCGGCCCAAAACCGCGGCTTTCGGGCTTCCTGCCGCGGTTTCCGACCGCAGCTGTCAGGCATTTGGTCGCGGTTCCCAACCGCGCCTGTCAGCCCAAAACCCGCGGTTGGGAACCGCGTGTTCCTCCTTGGAACTCGCGGTACTCGACCGCGGTTCCATCCAGGCATCACGCGGTCTCCAACCGCGTGGTTCGGCCCGAAACTCACGGTCTTCAACCGCGGTTTCGACCCCCTAACCCGCGGTCCACCCCACGTGGACCGTACAAATCAACCCTGGGACCCACTACCCAACCCCCAACCCGCAAAAATATGCAGGTATGAGTTTAATGAAATACCTGTATCTCACGGATCAGTAAACAGCCAGACGGATCGTCCAAAAATGCCACCTAAGCTCTGGTCCACTCAACTCACAAGTCACAGTCAACAAGTACAAATGACACATGTCATGTTGGACCCACCACTATTTATAGTCAGTTGACTTTTTCTTGTTTTGGTCATTCTGGCCCCATACGGCGTCCGTTTTCCGAACCGTTTCCACCATCGGAACCAGCACGATGCGACCGTCATGATGGTCACCTAGTTGCATTATTTTTACCCTGTCATTTTTTACCCATTTTTCAGACGCCACTAGTCGCCTCGGTTTGCGTGCCACATCGGCCGTTCTCCGTTTTTCACATGTTTTATATCATCGGATTCATTTTTCCGAGCTGGTGATGATGCTTGAGATCATTTCTCGCTCTCACCTTCAGTTTTTCCGGGCATTTTTTAAAAGTACCCCCGTTGCCTCGGTTTACGTGCCACATCGGCTGTTACCCATTTTTGACATCCTTTATATCGCCGGATTCATTTTTCCGAGCTCGTGATGATGCTTGAGATCATTTCTCGCTCTCACTTGGTACAATTTCAACATTGTGTCCCAACACCTTGCTGCCTCGGTTTGCGTGCCACATCGGCTGCCATCGGATTGTTCCACATTTTTACATGAGCCATTCACTCCTGTCATACTGCAAATGTTTCGTTATTTTTCCACCATTTCATCTACCCCGCAAGGAGGTCCATCAGTGTTCCCACCTACCCTCGTTCTTGGTCATCATTACTAAACCTTGATTGAACACTTCCTCCTTGCCTGGCCATTCCTTTTGTTCGGTATAATTTTATCCCTTTTTCGGGCCGGACAAGTCCTTTACGAAAAAGGCACTTAGGGAGTTTCCATTAAGCTCTTTTCTGACTCCTAAAAGAATGAAAAGATCGCCGAGCAATCTTGCTTCCTTTCATGCTCGTTAAAGTACCTGAAAGGGCGTCTATCTGGTATAAGTTTACCCCTTTTCCGAACCTGGTAGACTAATTACGAAAAATGAATACTCTAGTCACACCGGCTAGAAGAGTTCTTCATTGCATCCTTTTATGCTTCTTTGGGCCTTGGAGACTAAATCTACGAAAAAGCAACCCCCTGGAGTCTTCTTACTTGCTTTCAGACTCTCTAAAATTGAAAGCAACCACGAGCATGAACTGTCCTGGGCTCGTAAAATCCACACGACAGTACCATTCCAGCACTTCAGAGTCTTCTTATCGCTTTCAGACTCCTTAAAATTGAAAGCCACCACGAGCATGAACTGTCTTGGGCTCATAAAATCCACACGACAGTACCATTCCATTACTTCAGAGTCTTCTTATTTGCTTTCAGACTCCTTAAAATTGAAAGCAACCACGAGCCTGAACTGTCCTGGGCTCGTAAAATCCACACGACAGTACCATTTTACACACACTTCTTCTAGTTCCTTAACCCATGAAGAAGTTTTCCCCCGTGCCTCTTGGCACTTTGATGCATCATATCGGCAGCACCCCCAATCAGGTCGCCTTTGTTCAGAGTATTCTGCAGTCTCCTGCCATTGTACCCCAGCTTGAGTCTCCCTCAACCCAGTAACCTTCCCAGATCCCATACCGCTATGATCCCTTTCCCCTTAGTCAGTTTCATATGCTGCCAGATCATTCCCATTATCATACTCTGAACAAAGGAAGTTTGAGTCCACCCACTCTACTTGCCCAGTTGTCCCCCCACAGTCTATCAGTCCTGCCATCAGCACTATCACATTTCGGTCTTGTACCTCGCGCTCCTGTCAAGGAAACATCATTGCCTTGATAGTTGCAGGTCTCCCTCTGTCGACGACAGCTCCTCTATTCCAGAGGATAGGCCCAGAGGTCCCTACGCCTTGGACTTATCACCATCCGTGGTAAGTGCCTACGGATCATTCTGAGAGGAGTCATCATTGCCTCTCCGAGTGGTTGTTCCTCACATGCTCGACTTCAGCACCTTGATCGCATCGTTGAGGATCGCGTAGGATTATATCCCATCAGTCTTTCGTCGAAGACCCCGGATTTCCCCCGACTCTAGCCCATTGGTGAGTCACTTCGGAACGGCCAGTTATATGTTCCTGTGGATGTCCGGGCTGCGTTGGCGTTTGTATTCGGAAGCCATCCAGTTCCATGCTTCCTTGAGTACCCAGTTTCAGTTCCAGATCCGTTCCAGTTCCGTGTACCATGGAGAGTTTGACCCCAGTCATTATGATCCAGCAGCTCATCAGTTCCTTTGGTACCACACTCAGTAGCACTGTTGATTGTTCCAGTGCACCAGTTCTGCAGTTCACACATGATCCGCTCAGCAGTATGTCCCAGATTTGTGTCCCCTCTGGACTCTTATGATGTACACAGTGGTCATGTCTCTTACAGGTCCCCCTTTTCGGGCCTTACAGTTATGTTTATGTATCTTGATACGAGCATGGGTATGCCCGCCTCGTCCATATATTGAGATTATTCCTCAGTCAGTATTTGAGGTCATGTATATTTCAGGTCCCCATTTTTTGGACCCCATTGTTGTTATTATGTTATATCCTGATACGAGCATGGGAATGCCCGCCTCGTCCATATGATCAGATGATTCCTCATCCATTATTGAGGTTATGTACTTTCAGTCCTTGCAGTTGTTCGGGATCGTTGTTCCGGGCTCCAGTTTGTTTCTTCTCTTCTCTCCACTCCCAAGGAAAACCATTCATGACTTATGATGTCCATCGGCCATACGATGAGCTCCTGCCCTCGCACATCAGGGGGCAATCTGTTAACACCCAAAAAGTGCTCACTAGCTCATTTACCACATTATATGGCTCATTTGTCCATTTTCCTACCATATTTCCATTAAAATCCCAAAAAATCCCATTAAAAAGCCTCCAAAAGGCCTAAAATGCCTCCAAAGGGCCACAAAACCATCAAAATAGCCTAAAAAAGGCTAAAAAACCCCCTTTTCCTCCAAAAATAGCAAAAATCCCCTAAAAAGGGAATAAAAAATATAAAATAATGAGGAAAAGGAGGAAAAAACCCTATACCGCTGCCCAAAACCATGTGTTTCCTAAAACCATGGGTCAGCACTCCACCACCAAAAAATTATAAATAGGTGATGGAGATCCCTTATTCCATATCCACAATCACAAGCACCCTTACTCTGCCAAAATCTCTCTCGAAACCCTAGTTCACCTTTGAACTATTTTCACCTTGAGAGCCACCTTTGGCCCATCCCCAACATTGGAGAAGGAGAAAGGAGCATTCTGAAGCTTGGAGCATCCTCTTGGACACTGCAAAGGGCTTCATCAACCTTGACACTCAAGGTAACATTAATATAAAACCATTTTTTACATCTTTCATTTATGTCTCATGCAATGCTTAAAGTAGTTTGTTAATTGTTGTTTTAGCTTAATCATTTAATCATTATTGAACTGCTACTAAGGAGTCCATTCTCCTTAGTAGGTGCTCATTGGCACAAGCTAGGGGTAAAACCCTAGCTACAGTTAGTAAGGGTGAGAGAGAGAGAGAGAGAGAGAGAGAGAGAGAGAGAGGTAAGGGGAGGAGTAAGGGGGTGAAAGAGTGAGAGAGGGGGTTAGTGAGGGTTAGGGAGAGCAGGGGGAGGAGTAGGGGGGAGAGAGAGAGAGAGAGAGAGAGCATGGGGTCTTAGGGGTTTGGGAGCGAGAGAGGGGAGTGGTGGTTATGGGTAGGTGGAGGAGTAGGTGTGTGTGTGTGTGTGTGTGTGAGAGAGAGAGAGAGAGAGAGAGAAAGAGAGATTTGGGGGACTGGAAGGGGGAGGTTGTGGGTGATTAACAATAGGGGGAGGAGGGGGTTTGAGGGAGAGAAGGAGATATACATCACAGTGGGGGAGAGGGGTTTAGGGATGATTATGGAAGTTATAGAGAAGGGGGGTATAGGGTCTAGAGAGAGAGAGAGAGAGAGAGAGAGAGAGAGAGAGAGAGAGAGAGAGAGCTGGGGCGAGGGGGAGAAGGCAGGGTTGGGGGAGAAAAAGAAATAGAGATCAGGGTGGGGGGGTAGGGGTTTAGGGAGCATTAGGGAAATTAGAGAGAAGGGGGGTATACGGTGGGGGCATAGAGAAAGAGAGGGAACGAGATATGGGGGGTTGGTAAGTGGGATGGGGAGGGGTATTAGGTGAGACAGAGAGAGAGAGAGGGGGGGTTAGGGGTAGGAGGAGTAGGGTGAAGAGAGAGAGAGAGGGGTGGAGGGGGTGGTTATGGGTAGGGATAATATGAGGGGTGTCAGGGAGAGAGAATGGGGGGTTAGGGATAGTAAGAGTGAGTGAGTGAGAGAGAGAGAGAGGGAGGTGGGGGGTGTTAGGGGGTTGGGGAGCCAAAGAGAGATGGGGGCTAGGTGTAGGTGGAGGAGTAGGGGAGAGAAAGAGTGAAAGGGGGATAATGATGGTTAGGGAGGGAAAAAAATAGGGAAGGAGGGTTAGGGAGAGTGAATTATTGAGGGATAGAGAGAGGTAGGGAGGAAAGGAGAGAGAGAGCCTGATTCAAACACGGAGGCTATATATAGGGCTATCACCTTCTTTGGTCAGATATTCCAACCTTTTCATTCACTAGAATGCCTACCTAGTCACCTAATTAAAAGGGCAAGGCACTGGCATGCCTGGTTCTTCCATCATCCAATGAACTTCAATAAATCCCTATCAATGCCTGGGGGGGAAGGAGAGAGTTTGGGAGAGGGCAAGAGAGAGAGAGAGGGACGGGGATCATGTAGGGATGGATGGATGTAAATGTAGGGATGCACTATACAAGTATGTTTCAGGTCAAACATGATACCGATAAGTGACATTTCTTAAGTCCGTCGCTGCACCTACCACCATGGCCATCCCTCGGCATGCAGCATGTTTCATAAGATATATGAATGCAAATGTGGAATTGGGGTAGATTATCATTTATATTTTTCCTAGATTAAAGGAGGATGGGATAAGTGTAGTGTTCAAATAGATTTTATGGTAGTTCAAAATTCGAAATAAATAATTATAAAAAAAAAGAAATATAAAAAAATTGGTAGTTAATGCTTAAATAACTGATAGCTTATGCATGGATAATCTCGTTATCTTGTACAGTTGTGAAATTTAGAGCTATATATCTCTAGAATATCTTGGAAAAAAATTGAACAAATTATCCTATATATAAACAAGACAAAAACTTAATTTGTAATTTTTTATATAATGCCACACACTCTACAAAATATTTAAAAAAAAACATGAATACAATATTCTATTTTCTTACACACATAAAGCATAAAAAAACCTACAATACTAAGCGCTATAACCCAACCACATTATCATATGTAAACAAAACCCAACTAATTGATATAACTTAATGGTGGTTTGTAAGGGAACAAAAAATGGTTCAATCCCGTGAATCGTGACAGCAATACTTTGGAATAGTTGGTGGATAATGGTAATGAGAATACATTGATAATTTTTAATAATTACTTGGCGATTCGAATGAGATAATGTAATATGTATGTCTCACACGTATACAGTTTGTACACTTTCTGCTATATGTTATTTAAAATTTTAAAATAGCGAAAGATACTTTTGTGTTGCTATCATTTGCATTTTTGGGGCGCATTTTTCTTCAGTCAAATCAACTCGTCTAATTCCCTTTCGTCCCAGTAACACAATGTTATCAGGGTTTAAAATAGTGTTTAAGCTTTAATAAACAATATTAAGTGGAATAATTAGGGTTCAACTATAAAATTTTATCTGGTTAATATTAGCAATTACATCTTGGGGTGCAATAAAAGAACATCGTATTGAAATGAAAGAAAGGAAATGAAGAACGATGAAACTTTGTTATCTATCAAGCCCATGTATGTATTAAAGCTTTCATAGTAGCTACCACCTATAGAATGATAACATATTGAGGGGGTGGAATTAGTAATTATAAGTTTCACTCTTCCTAGCACTGCAAGACCACTATCCAAGGTACTCAAGCAGATCATAAAGGATAAAAAAAGTTTACAAATACTATCAATGTTATTCGAAATCAAGAACCAAAATCAAGGAGAGGAAAGCTCCTAGCCCTTTAAGTTCATCACAAATATAATCTGAGACAGGCTAGAAATTGGAAAATAATCCTAGGGTAACTGAAAACCAATATGCTAGTAATAAGGCATAACTAAGAAGTAGAAAAAGTGAACAATTTAATAAAAATATAACTCAGACATTTAACACATTAGCAAGAGAACCTTGAATAAATTTAATTGGCTTCCATATGTAGATTAGCCCAGTTGTTTGATATGAGATTGGATTGAGCAATAGTTCAGTCACTTCTATCACGATCAATTGGCACACGGTTGATTTTGTAATTGAGGGACTTTGATGCAGCTTTTGGTGAGTGAACTCATTTTAAATGGTGATTCTGACTTCAACTTTTGGCCTTCTCAAGCGTTGCTTTTGGTAATAAGGGTGCTTTCCACTTCAGACTATTAGGGTAATCAAATCCTTCTTGGTTTTCCTCGTTAGCATTCTTTATCATCAGACAAAAAAAAAGCATTCTAAGCTTTGTATGGAAACGATGTTCCTGATCATTGGCATCCACATAAAGTTTCAACACCTATGCAATGCTATGTGGAAGTAATATAAATGAAGACTGAACTTCCATATGAGATTATAAATCTGAGTACAAATGGAACTAAGAAATACTTAAATTGGCATAATTGTTATAACTCAGATTATGATATGCTTATTATTAGCTATAATGGACTGAAGAAATATTTGGTCTGACCCGTCGAATCCGATTGTGGAGTGAGCTTAGAATTAAAAAGACTAACTCCATCTGCCATATCCATGCTTCTATAAACATTCACCAAATCATCCATATGTGAAGTTGAGCTTAGAATTAAAAATACTAACTCGAGCTGCCATCTCCATGCTTCTATAAATGTTCACCAAGGCATCCATATGTGCAGTTGAGCTTATAATTAAAAATACTGACTCCTATTGCCATCTCCATGCTTCATGCTTCTATAAATGTTCACCAAGGAATTCATATGTGGAGTTGGCAATGCCTCTGCTCCAAATACGGTTAATCAACAATACCAAAACTTAAAGGTAACACTCTATGTTCAAAGACAAAAAACATAGCAGGAACAAGAGGCAAATGCAAATAATGAATGCATGCCAAGCTAATATAATACCTCTTCGCCTCATTGGAATTTTAAAAACAGAGCATGAGGAATTTTTCTTTAGGGACAACACAATGAAAGAACTGCATACACCACATCCTTACCAAATTATCAATTTTAGTCAGGAAGGTTATTTGTTTACCAAAGAGGACAAGAGAGCTGAAAACTAATCATTAAAAACAAAAATGTCTTCCTAAGATGTAGAAATTATAAAACATGGACCCTTAAGAATGTATATCTTTTCTATGGTCATATCAAATTGATGACTAATAAAATGCCAAGACATGCAGGGAACATGTAGTAGTTCCACATTCTTCATACTTGACCAAGAAAATCTCATACCTCTAGCATATTGTTTAGACCCTTGACAAGGGAACGTAAAACTAACAGTGGAATCTATAAACCCTACCTTAAGACAAGACAATACAAAATTAATTGAGAGTTTACATGACATAATTTAAAAACTCAACAAAATGCAAAGGACTTACCTGCAAAATACATGGTTACATGAAAGTGAAACAGCTCGATTCAGCAAGACCTGGATGCACCCAAAACGAAAATGGTGTGTAAGTAAGGTATCCAAAACTAATAAATTGACAGATATTAAACATATATTATTTAAAGGCAGAAAATCAGAGAAGGGCATCCATTTATAGGGATAAAGGCATTGGGCAGGCAATAATTTAAACGGGGAAAACCTCGGCAAACCTTTGTCAGCATATAAAAGGAATAAAGTTTCCAATCACACAATAGTCTAAATGAGGAAAAATATGAAATGGGCATCGGTTTTTGAAAATAAAATGCATAAAGACACTGATCACATAATGCTTGAATGAGAAATTTCTGCTATGGGAACCTCTATACAAGGACAATAGCTTATAGGTATAGAGTTGTATTTAAGAGGGCGCGTCATTGAAGCTGATGCGTTATGATCATTTCTTAAATAACTAGAAAGGAAAAAAAATACTCGATGGGTGTTATCACATTTTTTTTGTTGTTGAGTTGTTTTATATATTGTCTATGGGTTTTCCTAAAGGATGGCATTTTTAGAGTTTAGAAAAATTTATAAGAAGACAAAGAGAAGAATTAACAACAAATGGGTACCCACGAAATAGGGCACTTGAGCTCCTCTTCCATTCTCTAAATGGGGCAGTTTTTCGGAGGATCCTGAATGACTGATTTTGCGAGAATTGGCGCCATGGGTATTTCCTTCAAGTGAACATAATGGACCATAAAAGAGGAGGCATGTGCTGCAAATATTAATTCATCTTAGTTTGGGTGGAATGAATTCAGTGCACATGTTCATCCTTTGAAATATAGTTTTTGACACCATGGCATTTGGCTCACCCAAGCCCCATTCAAGGCCATGATAAACAAATATATTAAATCATTGCCTATAATCCACCATATCAAAGAATTCAATCATGTAAGAATATGCATAAGTTATAGGTCATAAATTTACCTATTAATCCAAAATTGAAGGCAACATTTGGGTCAATATTGGGGGTGTGAAAATCCAAAACTCTTGTGCAGCACTTCCATTCCCAACATTGTAATAGTACTTCTTTTTCCATTGTTATCTAATGGGTCTTTATTCAAGTAACATGGTGGCATACATTAATTGATTGAATCCTAAGTAGCAGGCTAATGTAGGGAGGTTCTAGGGGAGGAAGCTAACATGCCCTCCCCCTTCAAGAACAATGTTTTCCTTGAGGCTAAAGGCGAGGGAATTGTCTGAGAGAATCGTCATTGGTTCCCATTTAACATCTTCTGGTTGCATATCTTGAAGGTTATAATGAAAGCAAGATAATCAAGAATAACCATAAAGACAAGAAAATGATGGAAAATAGTGATAGTCAAATCAATATTGTATTCACACATAAAGTACAAATATAGTACAATATCCAATAACCACCATGTAATGGATAACCATATAACAGTTAACCCCAATACATAACTAAATTGCATAAGGAAAGTGACTATATCCCAAAATGCACATGCCAGTGGATTAGAACTCAATATTAGGTTCAAATTGCTAATAATCCCCCCTCTAATCATAAGTTTGTACAAGTCTATCAAAAAGCAACAAAGACTAGTGCTAATGCTAACAACACACCCAAGTCTTCAACTTTATACCCATGGTTTGAAATCACATAAGTGTTAATGAAGATCCACCCAGAAAAAGAAAAAAAAATGCCAAAAGTGGATGTTGAAAACCATGTCTAGAAAACTCAATGTGTAACAAATGAGCCAAATAACCTACAAGTTTTCACTAATGTGAACCCATAACTAATGAGAACAAATATTGATGAGAAGTGAATTGATTGCAAGCCCAACATATCCCATATCTTAAAAATGCATGATAATCCAAAGTGTGAAGCAAAAATGTAGAAGAATCATTTGTTCTCTACAAGGTCAAAATACTATCCCTATGAAGTTCGAAGAATATCAAGTGAACAATTGTGTTAAAAACATTGCTCTCAAATATCGACATAAAAAACCCTCAATAATCCAATTGACATAAAAAAGTGTCAATCAACATCCAATGTTGTATCCTATAAAAACATGTGTATGAAACCCTACAAATGATTCAACAATGAGAGAATCATAAATCTGTAAATGGTCCTACCAAAAATCTCTTGAGAAGTGAACTAAACGAACAACTGGTACTACTCCAAGTCCAAGAAACAAAATGTCTATCAAACATGTTGAATAATCGTGCAAACCACAAATTTATAAGTGACTAAGTCCTCAAATCCCAAAGTGTACCAAACCATCTATCCACACCAATATCCCAAAAATCCATCAAAATATCATCAAACTCCTGAAAATCCTCAAAAATATCAAGTGTTGAAGGTCAAACTTACAAATACAATACTCTATGCAAGTAATCTATATCAACATCATAAAATATTGAATCCATCATCAATCATATCTTGAATCCATCATCATGTCTATAATCATACCTAAATCCATCCTCTTGAAAAAACCATTGTCTACAAAATCATTGAATAGACTTCAAAACTTGAAGTATAACATCATCATTATCTTTCCCTTGTCAACTTAAAGGTGGCAATCCCAGGAATTGTAAATCAATAATATCAATATATCCCCTAGAAGTGGAACAGGGAAATCATAATGTCTTTGAGTGGGTCCTAGAGGCCCGATATTCAACTCAAAAGACTACATTAGTGGGCCCTGATCATTCCCTAAATCATCATTTCCTAAATAAATAAAAATTCATGTCCATCTACTATAGAGACCTATATGATCAAGCATGTAACCGTGTATGAATTTGACGATAAGACCGCTCCAACAACTTAGCTTCCAAAGTCTAGCACCAAGAACCTAGCCATCTAAAATGTACATGTTTTTTTAAATCTTTGCTCTCTTCCAACACCTTTTTGAAAGATGATTTGTCTTCTCACATAAATTGCATGGAGTAAGATCAAAATATTGTAATGCAATATGGCCAACACGATCACAATGTTGGCATTGTTCAAGTACACCGTCCAACTTAGCAAAATCAAGTACATCATCATCATCATCATCAATAGCGTCATCATCATCGTTGTCACCATGTCTGGGTTCTTCATTTAACTTATTAACATCAATAACATGCCTCTACAAATCATCACCAAGAAATCCAACACTCACAAACTCCATAGGTTTGGAGTAATTAGGAATATGAAAGAAGTCAAACTTCATCCTTCCATATCCCAAGCCAAATTTATTCTTATTGAATTGCGACTCTTCCCCATGTTCGATAATGACAAATTGTTATCCTTAAATTTATCTTTAGTTTCTTTATCCAATTCATCCATGTGATTGCTAATTGTATGTTGTTTGAGACCTGCTTGTTCACTATCATGAGCTACATCATCATTAACATTCACAACATTAGTAACTACCAATCCAAATGAACCATTGAAGGATTCAAAAATAAGAGTAGAATGTTGAAGCCTATCCTAATTATGGAAATCTTTTAACTCATTCATTAATTTAAAGTAATTTGAATTTGAATTTTTGCACATGATGTGCATACTTGTAGCAGCATGACTTAGTGACATTTTACTTATTTGAATAGTTGCTCCTTGTGAAGTATTGATTAAAGTGTGTAGAATATTGAACAATCTTTCGATACTTGCCCTCTTGATCCAAATAAGTAAAACCATAATACACTTTTGATCCCCCTATTCGATTTTGGGCCAGATCAAATAACTCCAATTACAATTCCCAAGGGGTGGAAAACTCACCAAATTGTTGGACCTTCAAGACTTTGTAAGGTCTTCCTGCAACTCGACCTAGAAGTAAGACTCCTAAATATTCATTGAAGCAAAAATTCAGGATTCATATAATAAACCTTGACTTAAAATGATTTCAACCTTATATAATTACAATTGCAAGTGCAAAGTGTTCTATTTTTCTACTTTCCTCATTAAGAGTATATTTTTTGATTCATATGCTTTCCTTCTTTATGTCAAATTGATCTATGTTTCTTTATGTTGTTTGCGGGAAAGAGAAATATAAACAAAAGTTTGATCAATACAATCATAAGAGACCAATAAACATCATGGCACACAATACATAAAGATCCTAAGACCCTGTTATTCAATTTTGGGTGGGTTCACGACTCAAAACAAAAATCAATTTTATTAAGGGATATTGTCCTTCCTATAGCTCCGAGGTGCTAGAAAAACATTTATAACTCCAATTACAAATTATTTCCAAACTAAATATGAACCACCTTATAACTCCGTTTAGAAAGTAATAACAAACTCACATAATTCTCTTAAAGACATCATAACTCCTTATACAAAGTAAAGGCAAGATTACTTAATCCCTTTATAACACCATTTACAAAACAACATTAAATCTAACCTCCTCTTTATAGCTCTCTTATTCTTTTTAAAGAAAACCCTTGCACACCCAAATCTTAAAGTTGCCTTCCTTTTTTAAATCCTAAAACTCCCCATATTCATCTCTTATTCTCTATGCATCTAAATCTTCACATTTTCATGACATTTTTGTATTTCTTTCTTTATTATTAAAAAACACATTTCAAAATTGGAAAAAATATAAAAAAACATTTTGGCAAAATGTATTAATTCACTTCAAATAAGTAATTAATTTATTTGAAACTTTGACTATTATGAAATATTTTTATAACTTTAACCAAAACAACCAAATACTAAAACCATGTAATGAAATTATAATCGTGTAGTGAAATTATGTTTCATACATTATAAACCACTATATCTCTTAAAGTTGCCCTCTCTTTTTAACTCTTAAAACTATCCATATTCATATTACATTTTCTATACATCCAAATCTTCACATTTTCATGACATATTTGTGTGTCTTTTTTATTATAAAAAAAGTACATTTCAAAATTGGAAAAATATATCAAAAACATTTTCGACAAAATGTGTTAATTGACTTCAAAAAAATAATTACTAAAAACTTTAAATAATGTGAAATATTCGTATAATTTTAACCAAACAACTAAATACTAAAACTGAAATTATGCCTTCAAAAGTGATAAAGCATTGTCTTTTTAAAACTGTTTTTTTTTAACTCTTAAAACTACCCAATATTCATATTACATTCTCTATGTACCCAAATCTTCACAATTTCATGTTTTTGGAGGAACTTGCATTTGCATAATTGTGACGGGATTTCTATCTTCACCTGAACCGTGGTCTTCTAATTGCAATCCTCCATGTTATAGCAGCTACAACAACAATTTTTTTCTACACGGATTGCTGAAGTACGAGGAACACAATCGAATTGTGGACTTGTCATGCATAAACAGATATAATTATTTGAAGATTTCTTAAACAATTTTGAATAAATAAAAATGAATAATTTGGCAATTAAAAAGAATAACTCATGCGTTTTAATGTTCAACAAATTAAGATATCCTGTCGTTAATATAACATAAGTAATAATTATGCTGAATGAAATATAGTATAACATAAGTAATCCACGCAAATTAAAAAGTGTATGCGTGAAAATACGTTTAACATTTTAGAAACATAATTTTTTGTATGATATATTTTATAAAATTATCTCACTTTCACAGACCTAGGTTTGTAGTCAACAAAACTACAACTTGAATTCGTGCTAGACCGGGCTGACACTACCATAATTGACCTTCAGAATTTGCATAAACACGTGCATAACCTTAATCTGCGTTTTAGTTTCACAAACTATTGGGTGACATCTTTGGAGGTTTAGGGTTTAGAAAACAATTAACCGCTTCCCATGTTGATTTGCAAATTTACAGCCAAGTTGCATTTGTACGAGATTTTAATGGTCAAATTTTGGGAGTCCTAAAATATCGGAGGCGTTGCCCAAATAATTTTGTTCTGCATGTAGTTTGTATAGTTAATAAGTATAAAGTCAACGATTTATATGCTTAAATATTTTTTTAAGCACCCGAACACGACAACAAATGAATAAAGATTCGAAAAAATTGCACTCCAACTCAAGATGGCCACAATGACATCCGCATATGGCATAAAATGTGTTTCTTTGAAAATTCTTTAACATGTATATTGTGAGAACTTTGTAGGGTATCAGTGAGCATATGTGAATCAGCGCTTATTATTAATATTGGATAATAATCAAATTTGATGACTAGGACCTATTGTTTAGCTACATGAAAACTTAGACTAAAATCCTTATTGATTTGAAGTTTAAACCTATTCTTAAATCATTAATATTTTGTGCAATTTCTATGATAAACATATTCACGCCACATTACTTAAAAACCAACACAAAAAAGGAAGCCCACGATCTGCTATTTGAGATAGCTCGCGTGCCATTGCAATCTGAAAGACAAGGGCAGCTGCTTGATCTTGTCCATCTGTCAAGTCCCCTCCCATCAACCCAAGCAAGGGAGAGAACATGAATTTGATTCCGAGCATCTAGCTCCATATCCATTAAGTAAAACTCATTGCTAAAAAGACATATACATGTGCATATTGTAATTAAACACAGCGGAATTAAAATCATCTCCATATCTAGCATACATTCAAACATTTTCATAACAAACATTAAATAATTGCATGGCAGAATTTAACACAAGAGAGTACTTATCTTAAAATAGAGTAGTCTTGAGCAACTGGCTATGCAACTGCAATGTTCCACCCAACCATAGGCTAATTGTGCTCATCAATATCTCAACACAATTGCCACCCCCGAGCTGGGCATGATTTCTACAAGGAAAAAGGGAACAACAGGCTCACACATAACCAAGGATACACCAAAATCGGCCAAGCCAATCCACAGTTGGGTTTATCAGGCTGCTAAGGCAAAAGGAGGGAATGAATTGCTAAGCTAGTGAGCTCAAGCACAGAGCCATGGATACCTCTAAAAGATGTATCTAGCTTGGCACCCACAATGCCTACACACCCCACTCAAGGAAGTATTCCCTTCCCCAATGCACAGTCCCTCAGGCCATACCTTCCATTCTAGTGTTGTCCAAGGTGTGCATAGAAGAGTAGCCAACCCTTTTAATCTTTCTGAGAGGTTACTCCCCTCACTAGGTTTATCAAGCCAATTCTATCCACTTCCACTCCAATTTTCTTGCTCACAGGTTCAAACCCAAAACAGGGATGCACATAATAGCAAAATGATAAGTGTTGGGCATGTAGAAAAATGTTTTTACAGTGGGATGCCCAAAATGGGGTTTCTACCAATTTCAGAAAAACGTGGGCAGCCAAAAACGAAATGGGAGAAGGGGAAAACAACCTTGGGAGAGCAAATCATTTTCAGAAAAAACGATTATGGCATTCAGAAAATGATTTTGGGCATTCAAGGGCCAAAAATGGCCTTCACACAATCATTAACTGGCAGCAGGGAACCAACATGAATTTTGGGCAAAACCGTGACAGGTTGGCACCCGAAATTGACATATAAACAGTCACACAATTGATAGAAACATTCAAAAACGATTTCTAAGGTATGAGATAACAACTGGGTTCACAAAAACGATTTTTCCATAGATGAAAACCAAATCTGGAAATTCAAAAATGTTTTTACAACAATAATGGAAACAACAAGCTATCAAATATTATCTATTGAGCTTCCCAGTGGATTCTCTTCCTTCCCCACAGTCCAACCATCACAAAAACGGGACTCTCAGCTTAAAAACTTGTGAATTTACAACATACCTCATGAGAGAAATGTCCAACAAGCTTCCAAAACGTGAGAGAGTGAAGTCTGATCATGAATAATGGCTTGGGAAGGAAATTCGTGGGTGTTTTCTTGTCCAAGAAGCAAAAATACGAATTCTGAGGTTGATGGCTTGCCCATACACGAAATTGGCTGCCATACCTTTCCATTCCCAAGGCATTAACTGCCTCAACCAACTCTTGGAAGAATTAAATGATTGGGTGCATAAGTCAAAATGGGTAGTTGGTGGTTTATGGGTTTTCTCATGAAATTTGGCTTAACACTATTGGCTCAAGGGTTTGAATAATTTCCCTCCCTATTCCTTGTAAAAATCATGCCCCCATCTCTTTGTTGCATTGCATATCTAGTTGTGGGTATTTCATTAAAATTCGTATTTACATGATGTCTTAATTTACATTGTGCATGTCCAGCACAAGAACCATAGTCATCTATTTTTAATTTCCAATACATACAAAGCTAAATCGATGGCGGGGCCTTGGCCTTGAGCTCCTCACCATGATTAAATAACGATATTTACATCATTTACAATTTTAATGCAATAGGGTCAAAATCGGGATATTACACCATCCGTGACGATGGCAATGTCAATAATATGTTTCTGTTATCCGACGTAGATGGCGATCCGGTAAACCTTTTCTCATACCCAAAACATCTGAATTTGTGTAAATAAGGAGACACCACTGGGCTCTCGATCGATCCAAAGACGCTCGCCAAATTAGAGCGCTGAAGGTGATCCACTGTAGATGGGCCATGCTAGGGGTGCTTGGCCACATTTTCCTGGAGTTGCTGACCAAAAAATGGGAATGAGATTCAAACAAGGGCAGTTGTTGGACAAAAAAATTGGAATGAGATTCGAACATGGGCTGGTGGGGTCTATGTCTATGGACACCCAAAAACAACACCCATAAATTTTCCTTGGCCCTTTCACATCTAAAAACTCAACACTGAAAAATATACAGAACAGGTGGTAGAGGGTTTGTAGAGGAAGCAAGCATCGACAAACAAACCCCCTGGATGGGTCGCACAGTGTGCTGAGGAAAATCACAAGCATTGTAATTTTACACTCCACGATGCGTTGCTTAGCGGTTTCCCATGTGCTCGAATTGTGTTGTGGGATGCATATGATAAAGAAGGGGAGAGGCATCTAATGGTAGAGTTAACCATGAAGTTTTGGACATGAAAATTCTTAAAAAAACTAACAAACTAGACAAACAATTTTGAGCCAATGGGATAGGTGGGTGGCCGCCAATATACATCTGGATCACTCTATCCCTCCTCTCCCCCCTAACTCTTACTAACCCCATCTCTCATTCTTTGTCTCCCCTACTCCTCCACCTCCACCTTACCCCCACCCCTCTCTCTTTCCTCCAACCCGTTAACACCTTCACCTTTCTCTATATCACACTCTCACTACCTATAGCCCCCCCCATCTCTCCCTAAACTCCCCCTCTCTCTCTAACCCCCTTCCTACTCTCCCTACCCATAACTAACCCCTCCACCCCCCTTCTCTCTCTCTCCTAATGCCCCTCCCCCTACCACTTACCACTACCCCATATATTTCTTTGCCCCCACTTCCCTCTAACTACTGTAATCCTCCCTAAACCCCTACTCTCCCAACCTCGATCTCTATCTCTTTCTCTGTCCCAACTCCCCTCCTCCCCCTTGCCCCTAAGGTAAATTTGATGTCTATAACATCATGCATGCATTTTGGTTCTACAAAATGCATGCACTTTTTAGTTCTACAAAATGCATGCACGTTTTGTAGAGCTAAAACGGACATGCATTATGTAGAACTAAAACGTGCAAGCGTTTTGGTTTTCATAGAAACCAGATATGCGGGAAAGGAAAATTTGAATTTAAAAGGAATACGCTCACATTCCTTACCACCTAAACCAAGACACCCGATGTGTTTGTATGCCATCTGTGTTCCTATGTGCCTGCTTCAAATTTAGCTTTGGATTAACCAAACATATGCTATGGAATATGGTAAACCATAGCTAATTGAGCATTTCATCCATTTTCTCAATATGCTTGTGTTTTACCAATTGTTACGAGATGCTAGACACAACCATTTTTGATGAATTTTTAGACCGAGATAACATTTTTCTGCAAATTCCAAATATGTAATTTTTTTTTAAATATTATTTGTTTTTATTTTTGTTGTTTCATTACTCCTTAACTCAAAAAACACACTGTTAGTGTTTCTTCCATAACTTTTTTCGTTTCTCAAACATTTAAAAAAATATTGTATGTTGCACTATTAGACACCGACCATTACATGCTATAAAAAACCATTTCACGGCCATTGCATTAGGACCTTCAAAAGTGGGACCCATACTTGATGTATCATTTTCAAGGTTTGATCAGTTAGATAGTCAAAAAACAAATAAAAAGTTACTAAATTTATTTTGGAAAAATAGTGCCACACTAGTACTATTTGTTCTCTATATGTCTACCAATTTTTGTAGTCGGACTTACAAAGGCATATGCCTTATCATTTTCCAAAAAAATGTAGCTGTTAGAAAAGATCAAACTTGAAAGAGTTACGAACATTTTCAATGGATAAAATTTATATATTGGGAAAAGTGACTCATTTTTTTACATTTCATCTTTTTTACTCAAAGAAAGATTTATTATGTAAGTATCTCAAAATATCCATGTACGTTAAATAATGCATCTTTTTCATTTTTCTATTACATCTAACACATCAAAAGCCCCTCATTAGCTCATCATTAGCTTGCACCACAAAATATCCATGTAAGTTTTATGAGACATCTTTTTTCAATTTTCTATTGCATCCAATGCGTTAAAAGACCCTCATTGGCTTGCACCAGCCCTATTATATTTTAATATAATCATAAATTTTAATTTTTTTTTATATGGACAATTAAGTACTAAAACTATTAAAGTGGTTGTAAAATTATTTAGAATATTTGTAAATTTAAAAGTTAATTATATGACTTATTCTTAATCTTAAAATTGAGTGGTTTTTTAATGGACATTTTTTAGGGTTGTTTTCAATCTATGAAATGTACATGTGGGATCTTATAGATAATCTAAGAAAAATATCACATTTTATATTGAATCTTGTAGTATGATATATGTTTTGTAGAAATGGTATCTACATAGATATCACAATCAATTTATGATTTATTAAATATTTTAAAAAAAGTTATTATTGAAGATAAAGTGTTGTAATGTTTATTTTCTTTTTATATTAAGAATTTTTTTAATTAATTTTTATTTATAAAAATAGATATTACATATTTCATTATAAAATCTAGGTATACTATTTATTACATAATATTAAAACGCTTAAAACATCGTGGGTACACCCATATTAGGTTTATGGTAAGTTAGGAAGGTCTCTCTTTATTCTTTTTGAGCATATAAATAAAAATTTAAAGTGAACAAATTAATTCCTTTCTTTTCTTTTAAAGTCCAAAAGACTAAATTTAGTCTTTATGGACACTAACCATCTCATCATCATTATATTATTAAAAATAAATTCATTAATTAGATTTAGTTAGATTACTTTAAATTTATAATAGACACATCACACAATATTTAAAAACAACAAGAGCTACAAGCAGTAATGTCCGTGACAAGCAGCATAAGATGGCAGAATTAAGAGTAGTGTTACTATTTTTTGGCCTTTGATTTTGAATGCCCACCAACTAGAATTGTGTGTTACAGCAAAGAACTTCGACTCCCCTTATTGCTTTCGAGGATTTTGAATTGTTCTTTAATAATATTTTACAGACTTAATGAACAATCAATTATTTAGCATTGTAAATGCGTTATGCAAAATAGCTTCAACGTTTGAAGAGATGGGCTTGAACAAGTGGCCACTAAAGAAGCCGAAGGCATCAATTTGCACAATTGGCAAGATATATTGCCAGAGAAATGATTTGTAGCTTGCCAACATATCAGCCTCTCGGAACCACTCATTAAAAACAATTTAAAAGATAAATAGTTCAAAATGAACATAAAATTCTATATTGCCTCCTATATACTATTGACGTTGGGAGATTACTAATATAGAAGTAAATCTTATGCTATTGTAATAGTGATAGGTAATTAGTTGGTTGTGGCTTGGCAGTTGGGATGGCGCGTTGTAGGAGTAACTAATTTTGTAGCAAACAAACCCTCTTTCTAGCCATAGATATGATAAGGATCCTACATAAATTTCAGGCATGAGCTATATTATACCACGATCCATGATTTTGTTTGGTAGAGCAATGCTCTTAGAGATTTTGCCAAAATTTGAATCCAATTACATGTTAAAAAATTCAATTAGAATTCAAAAAATTTGATGGCCACGAGATTAGATGACTCATTATGTTGCTATCTAGATAGTCTAGGTTCAAAAATTGACATGGGTAACACACCCATATGCCTCTGCTAGCCATTGGGGCATTCAATAAAAAAATCCAATTGCTTTTATCCAAACAAATAAAGAAAATTTATATACAAATGTAAATGATAGTGAAAATAACCATGAACATTTTCAATTCATTCATTAACATATCACAAGTAGAAAGCAAGTAGGTGGCATAAGGGTGTACTCTTTCCCTCTCTTGCTTCACCTATAGACTGAAGATACTGGTGATAGCTTGCTAAAAAGGCCCAAAGCAAGTACTCTAGATCAATGGCTTGCAACAATGAAATACCCTAATACTTTGAACCCTTACAAAGTCTTAGATGGGCTTGAGGATAATGACAAGGAGATGGAAATCATCCCCACCAAATCCCAATGAAATAGTTGATGATACTAATCAAATATGAGGTTTCAATCGGATTGTAACAAAACAAATAGTGTTCAAAATAAGGTACATGTCAGAAATAGGAAACTAACATTATAGAACAAAGGTGCACAACCATTGTTCCTCAAATAGGAAACATAGATTTAAGAACTGAATAATTAACCTAGATCATCATCACGAATAAGGTGTTACAGTTAAACTATTATAACCCTAAAAAAATAAACTCAGAAAATCGTCAAGTTTATGATGTGAATCACCAATCCCTAGAACATATAAAAAGGATTTTCACCAAGACCATTGTCACAACTAAGATGTGCGATCAAGAACTAAGAAAGTATGAGCTTCCAGTCAACGCAAGCAAGAAGTCACTGTCCTGTATGAGATATTACAATAAGCAGAAGCATCTCACATGCAATGTAAGAGACCCTTTGTCTAAGCAACAATGACTTGGGGGTATCTATTGTACCAAAATTTCCGAGCCCTTACACCAGGCCCCCATCTACATATGTTGGCTTGCTATGCAGAGAGATGGTCCATAAGGGGTAAGCATATCACGCGGGGAAATCAATTGTTGGAGGGGGTAAATAACACCCTCACTTTACAGACAAAGCAAGCCCCATTGACAACCATTTTCTACTATAAATCTCGGACAACATTTCCAATGAGATGAAAAATCATTTCCGATAACATAAATGTTTTCATACCTAGGAAACTATTTCAACAATATTTTTGAATTCGACAGTAGTTTAGTGGTTTCCAACATTTCTAAAGACTGCCCGAGCTCTTTTTCAATAGTTTCAAGAAAAGCCAAAAATTGTCGGTTATTGTCAGAGATTTCCCTTAGTTTTTATTGGCTTAAATACATTTAAAAAGTGTTTGAACTGATGCTAAAAGACTCCAGTAACTATATCCCATAAAAAAAATGAGCTTCCAACTCCAAAAGGAAATTCAGAAAAGAGGGGACATATTTCTTCTTTCACAAAAAAGAGCATTCAATAAGGAATTTTATCCATGCCCTTAACTAGATGATGATATAGATCTTAATGCCCAATTGAGTAGCCATTGAATTGATGATTGAGCCATGATGGATTAGCCATAAATGGCAATGTTCGTGACATAGAAACAACGACAGTGAAATGATGTAGCTGTAATGATGTCCCCATCAATGATATCTTCTCAGAAAATGATAAAAGAAAATACCTAATATAGGCTCTCCACTCTGATTCAATGATATGTATGTAGGAGACACTAGGTAATGCACTACTCGTGAGCCACGAAAATTAGAATCTTCACAAAACAATTCGAGCACCATATTGAACAAATTTCGATCACAAGGTTGAATCACATGGACCAGCCACAACAACGCATAACAACTATTAATCTTCATTGCAGTGAGATTATTAGACTAAATAGAGTTGACTTGCATTTCTCTCGACAACCGAGATACAAAATCTACATTATGGAAAGGTAGAATGGTAACATTGTTAGACACGATAAAAAAACTTATGAGTGGAAGATAGTCAATGTGGATGTGAAAAGGGGACAGAAGAACCGTAACCTATACCTACCCAATAACGTAACGTGGATCGATAATGATGCTTGGTGAGATCCATGAAAGTAGAAAATGGATCCTAGATGCGTGAAGCTAAAGAGGATACTAGGGTTGGTGCATTGTATAGAGATTTGGTAGTTGTATGTTGATGGATGCTCTGCTACCAAGTATGGAAACATTGATATCTTTAATGCCATGCATTTTTAATATTATGATTAATTTTTAAAATACTTTGCTTTATAAGTTTTAATTTTTAATTCATGTTGTCACATTATGTGACTGATTTGATTCACTCAACTATGCATTTATGCTTTATTAATCTTGACGCAACTTAACAAAACTTCACATAACCTTGAAACAAGTAAAAAACAATGTTACTTTAATAATAATAATTAAATTTATAATAATTTTTAAAATAAATTATTATCTTATTGAAAATTCAAATTAAATTTTAATTTCCAAAACAAAAGAAAAAAAAAGGATTTTAAACAAATTTAATTTCCAAAACAGAAAAATGGATTATAATTTTTATTTAAAGTTTAATAAAATGATTATTTAAATCATACACTTTCTTAAAGCTAAAGAGACATAAAGCCTTTTAATGATTACTATAATCCTAACCCAAAAACTTTGCATCAGGGTTCACCTGACTATCGGTGGCATCACTAGACATTTGAAATGATCCCAATGAGTGTTTATCTTGGAGATATGGCAACAACATTTGACAGTAATATTTTAGGCACGACAGCATGGACAACGTAGATTAATAGAGTAAAACAACATACATGTAGGCGGAACTCAAATTATGATGTCAATAGAAATATTAACCGTTTGCATCCCAGATATAATGGCAATAAGTGTTACTCTTTAGTATTTGTACCATAACCGTTTGCATCCCAGATATATTGGCAATAAGTGTTACTCTTTAGTATTTGTACCATTTGCTGCTGAAGCATTGTGATAGTGCACAAATTGAGATAAATGAAATGTATCTACATAATTTTGTTAAGTTTTTTCTTCCTTGTGTCAGTAGTGATGGTCCACTCTTTAAATGGAATGGCCATAAATTAAGATGTGAAAGTGAAAAAGTAAGGCTTGAAAAAAAAGTGTTGTACATTGATCACTTTAGTTTGCATCTTGCCTATTCCCTAACTTTCTGTTTTATCTTGATTGTGGACCTATCATATGTTTTAAACCAGGTTAAAAGAAATCGAAAACCAGAAACCAGTAATCATCATGTTAAGAAACACCAAAAACCATCTTATGAGTGTTTTTATGAGCGAACAAGGCAACCTATATAGTCTGGGATATATACCAGGCTGCTGCAGACTGGTTATTGTTCGCCTTGTTTATGAATCAGATATATTTTTCAATACCTCAACTTAAGTGACCTGTATTTTCAACACGTCAAATCATTTTTTAGTTTAATAAATGGTGAACATCTCAAATCATTGTTTACCTTAATAACCGGCCAACATCTCAAATCATTTTTCACTTTAATAAATGGCGAACATCTCAAATCATTTTCACTTTAATAAGTACCCCAATTACTGGATTATTTATTGGTCCTTATGAAAGGAGCAGTGAGAAAAGCGACACTATGGATTTGAGAGAGTCCACCTTGGTTAAGAAAAATATCAAGTGAGTGAAACTCAATCTGATCCATGCACTAGAGTCCATCCTGGTTAAGAAAAATATGAGAAATATCAAGTGAGTGAAACTCAATTGTGGATGTTTTAAGTATAATCATAAATTTGTTGAGTTGGTAAATGGCAAAGGATATTATTGCTTTATCCTAAGATCTTTTCTTTTTCTTTTTTAAACCACATGTTTACTCATGTTGTGACATATTTGTATTTATAGTTATGGAAAAGTCTTCGTTTTGCATGACTCTTTTATGTTAAATTTTACCCATTGAAGATTGTTGATGCAGCATAGATAAGTTTTTTTTTTCCATTTAAGCCCTTTTCTTTGACAACTTTAAACATTGGTTGGACTCTTGAGAATTTCTATGCATTGGCATGTCTGCATAATCGATCGATGTAGCTGTGAGTGTCTTGGTCCAGGGTGAACTACTGAAAATTTTACAACCGAAAAATATGATTTGTGTTGTATATATAACATTTTCCTGTGACTTACCAGAAATAAGCAACCCTATACTTGTAAATTCACCAGGTTTTTGACATCCACACTGATTATAATTTTTTTTCAAATAATTATTTCACCAATTAATTACAATCGTTGCCCGTACAATTAGAATATATGGCCCCAATCAAGTGTCCTGACTAGATTCTATAAAAATAACACAGAAAACTGGTAATTATTATTTAAATAGTCCACCGCTTAACGTTAGTGTTAGAATCCCATTTCCAGCCAGAAGATATACTTGCACACACCTCGTGCCACATAAATTTCAGCACCCGCAAGAGTGTCAATCTATTGCTTAAACCTTTCACTGTGTGTCAATTTGTTTTCACAATGCTTCCACTTATTTCAGTACAGAGTAATCGTTCCTATATTCCCACCCTTCAATTTTTTATACAGTCTTCTTACCAGGATAAATTACTTTATAGAGTTTGAAAGAGATTGCTCGAATAAAGGTAAAGCTAAATTTCTTGTCCAATAATAACAAATTAATGCTTTGATTAATACATAAGTTCAATGTATTATTTATATGTTCGAATATGTTCAATCATGAACTAATAATAGGTTTCCATAGAAACCTTTGTTCCTTAATAATCTATTTCTTGCATTTACATTTATAAAAAGAGTGCCTACACCCATACCCTCCAAATGAAATCAACTTTTACAGAGAAAGTTATGTGTTTGAGTTATCGATAATCACATACTATTTAAGAAAAAACATACATATAGTACCATACTCTATAGTGCACAATGCACTATATACTTAATTTCAATTTCCAATATCCATTCATACTCTGAGACTGCATAAAAAACTCTGTCCAGTCAAGGGAAAAAATTGCAATGAAAGGATATAAGAAAACTCTCTATATTATAGTTTAGGGATGAAAAACGCTGCACACAATACAATAGTGACTACACACCTTCTCTGATAAGTATAACAAAATGCAGGGAAAGAAACACTACCCATCATAGAAAAAATTACACAGAGATGAAAAAGAAGAACGCAGAACATAGTACATACCACATACATGAAATTCTGAATGGATTTGTACAATGTATATCATGTTCATTTTTAACCAGGCAACTACATGGGTTTGTTTGAATTTCAAAATGTAATTAAAGCAGATTCAAATTTTTTGTCCCCTTCCATCACAGAGATTACAACTGTTTGACCCCAATGCATTTTTAATTGAAACTCGGGTCAATTTTGAATTTGTAACTATTAACAATTAATTTTGAATTTGTAAGTATTAACATATCAACTTTGGAGGTCTTGTTTTCCTTGAATTGATTGTTATATCACAAGGTATTGTAGCTCTCGTAGGAAACTGTTGTTATAACACAAGGTATTGTAGCTCTCGTAGGAAACTGTCATTTTCTTACCAGTTTTTTCAAGGTTTGTACTGGAGGGTAATGCTTTCATAGAATTAATTGTCAAGCACGGAATACTTTGGCGGTCTAGTTCTCGCATATTTCTAAGTAAATGCCATTTTGTCATTTAGTGTTCTCATAGCCACTTATTTGTACTTGTAAATTTAAACTAAATTAGTAGAGCAACTTTTTTTTTTTTAATTAAATGAATGGTTTGTCAGGAGTTAAGAATTAGCCATGCTTTATATATATATAATAATAATAATAATAATAATTAGTTATTATGTCCCCGAAGGGGAACATAAATGTATCGTCGTATGCCTATTATTGTTGGCTATTGAACCTAGAAATTTACCCTAGAGCCATAGTTTGATTATAGTTTGAATATGTTATATTAAATTCAATTTTTTAAATTGGCGTTTTTTTAAAATATGATTGGTTGTAAAACAATGACGCCAGCCTAGTTTTTCCCACCCCAAGAGGGGGCGGCGGGCTGACGTCATGGTGGTTTCTGGCTTCCGTGCAAGGAGTTGATAGCGAATACATTTATTGTTTGATAGCGAATACATTTATTGTTGATAGCGAATACATTTACATAATAAAACATAAATGAATGGGATGTGCAGTTTTTGTATACCGTTGGTATACTCTTTATATCCGGGTAATAGATATTGAATTAGCTTTTATTTTCCCCATTTGCTTCGGGCTTTGCATTTTGTGTCATTATTTATTATATATTTAGTGCTCCTCGTAATATTATTAATGAGCGCTTTAATTGTTATTATTATTGTTAAACAGGTGACGTAAGTCGTAATCCTGCACATTGCATCTGATAAAAAAGACAAGCTAACTCTTCCTTTTGAGTTGCGAATTTAATATGTGATTTTCCCTTCTATGGTGTTCAATTATATTTTTGGGTTTTAAGTGAGATTTTATATTAATTAAATAGGGTGCCAATGATTTAATATAAATAATAACTAAGGTCTTGATAATAATACCAAAATTTAAACTCGTAAAATGTGACCGAGGATGTGAGTCACCACCCTGCTGCTGGAGTTTTTATTAAATATTAATAAATAGTGTTATGATGACAGTGTCAAATATTTGTACTGCCATGACCTTTGGCTCTGCGAAGGGGCTTTACCCTGTTGCACTATCTGCGAGGCGTTAACAGGTGGATGGTATAAATTCTAACCGATAGTTCTGGAGGAGACAAAGGGCGTGAAAGGGTTTATTCCACGATTTTGTTCCAGTGGGTCTTGGCTTGGAGGTGTATGAATTTTTGTGATAGAGTCGAGTTACAGTCTTACCAGATAGAGCTTCTGACACGAGTTAGATCCGCGTTGAAGAAGCCCATGTCATAGCTTTGGGACTTGGCTGATTGCAAAGGCGCAGCTTCATACCGACATCGAATTGAGACTTCAATTCTTGTTTCTGGTAGGTTTGGTTATAGTAAATCATACACTTAGACTGTTCTTTACTTACTTATCTATTGATTCATAAAAATTTTCTGGTTTAACTTATGTCTTGTACGCGATGGCAGGTTGCATCGAGGTTACAAAGGCGCGGCTTCATATCGACATCAAATTGAGACTTCAATTCTCGTTTCTGGTAGGTTTGGTTATAGTGAATCATAGACTTAAACTGTTCTTTACTTACTTACCTATTGATTCATAAACATTTCCCTAGTTTAACTTATGTCTTGTACGCGATGGCAGGTTGCATCGAGGTTACAAAGGCACGGCTTCATACCGACATCAAATTGAGACTTCAATTCTTGTTTCTGGTAGGTTTGGTTACAGTGAATCATACACTTAAACTGTTCTTTACTCACTTACCTATTGATTCATAAAAAATTTCATGGTTTAACTTATGTCTTGTACGTGATGGCAGGTTGCATCGAGGTGTTCAAACTGCGTACAAGCACATGCTGCTCCTCGGGTAAGAAACAAACTGTTCACTGTATGTTTTCTACGTTTGTTAGAAATGAACTCAAGAGTGAAAAAGACCCTTAAGTTTTGAGGATCCCACACCAGTTGGTAGCTGCGGTCCAACTTGTTCAATTGACAATAGTTCTGTAGGCTCTGAACCTGATTATTTCTCCTTGCTCATTTGGGTCGTGCAAATAAGTCGTGGTGTAGAGTAGTTAGAAAACGAAAGCTCATAATAAGTGGTGTCTTATTATATACGTAATAATAAAAAGGTGATTCCTAAAGAATATAAAAAAGCCGGGCGGATGGTTGGGAGAGGTGTCTATGGGTCATCATTCCTCTGCGAAAGGGCCCTGAGGGCAATAAATCCAGCCATACCTATGGGCACAATCCCAACGTCCGTGCCACCTGCAAGCATGATGTCTGCTTCACCTCTATGAATATGGTTTGCAGGTGCATATAAACAGTAATTTTCTATTGCACATGCTGTCGAAATTGAGTAGTTTGGAGCCATAAATCCTGTATCAATTGCCAACAATACAGATCCCATGTTTGAAATCGCAAAATGAATGAGACATCGAATTGAGACTTCAATTCTTGTTTCTGGTAGGTTTGGTTACAGTAAATCATACACTTAGACTGTTCTTTACTTACTTATCTATTGATTCATAAAAATTTCCCTGGTTTAACTCATGTCTTGTACGTGATGGCAGGTTGCATCGGGGTTACAAAGGCGCAGCTTCATATCGACATCAAATCGAGACTTCAATTCTCGTTTCTGGTAGGTTTGGTTACAGTGGATCATAGACTTAAGCTGTTCTTTACTTACTTACCTATTGATTCATAAAAATTTCCCTGGTTTAACTTATTTCTTGTACGCGATGGCAGGTTGCATCGAGGTTACAAAGGCGCGGCTTCATACCGACATCGAATTGAGACTTCAATTCTTGTTTCTGGTAGGTTTGGTTACAGTGAATCATACACTTAAACTGTTCTTTACTCACTTACCTATTGATTCATAAAAATTTTCGTGGTTTAACTTATGTCTTGTACGTGATGGCAGGTTGCATCGAGGTGTTCAAACTGCATACAAGCACATGCTGCTCCTCGGGTAAGAAACAAACTGTTCACTGTATGTTTTCTACGTTTGTTAGAAATGAACTCAAGAGTGAAAAAGGCCCTTAAGTTCTGAGGATCCCACACCAGTTGGCAGCTGCGGTCCAACTTGTCCAATTGACAATAGTTCTGTAGCCTGTGAACCTGATTGTTTCTCCTTGCTCGTTTGGGTCGTGCAAATAAGTCGTGGTGTAGAGTAGTTAGAAAATGAAAGCTCATAATAAGTGGTGTCTTATTATATACGTAATAATAAAAAGGTGATTCCTAAAGAATATAAAAAATCCGGGCGGATGGTTGGGAGAGGTGTTTGTGGGTCATCATTCCTCTGCGAAAGGGCCCTGAGGGCAATAAATCCACCCATACCCATGGGCACAATCCTAGCGTCCGTGCCACCTGCAAGCATGATGTCTGCTTCACCTCTACGAATATGGTTTGCAGGTGCATATAAACAGTAATTTGCTGTTGCACATGCTATCAAAATTGAGTAGTTTGGAGCCATAAATCCTGTATCAATTGCCAACAATGCAGATCCCATGTTTGAAATCGCAAAATGAATGAAAAATGGTGTTATTCTCTTTCCCTAGAGCTATAGTTTGAATATAGTATGAATGTGCTATATTAAATCCAATTTTTTAAATTGATATTTTTAAAAAATATAATTGGTTATAAAACAATGACGCCAGCCGAGTTTTCCCCACCCCAAGAGGAGGCGGCAGGCTGACGCCATGGTGGTTTCTGGCTTCCGTGCAAGGAGTTGCAGACTTCGTAATAGAGGAAATCGTTTTGTGTTACCATCACTGGCTGCCATTTCAAAATATTTAATGCACATATTTTTTATTATTGTTATTTTAATGTAACAGATATATATCAATTGTTGTTGATAGCGAATACATTTATTGATAGCGAATACATTTACATAAATGAAGGGCTTGCATTACTTGCACCAATGGGATGTGCAGTTTTTGCATGTACGTCGATAATTCTTGGATAATTTGTTCTTTATCACCATTTGTAAATGTGTAGCCTACACATTAACATATGCAAATCAAACTTGTAAATGAAATTGTGTCTATGCTTTGTATACCGTTGGTATACACTTTATATCCGGGTAATAGATATTGAATGCATCTATAAAAGTAGCTTTTATTTTCTCCATTTTTTTCGGGCTTTGCATTTTGTGTCATTATTATATATCTAGTGTTCCTGGTAATATTATTAATAAGCGCCTTAATTGTTAAATAGGTGACGTAAGTCGTTTTGGGCTTTAATAGTTTGATTTTATCCTGCACATTGCATCTGATAATAACTAAGGTCTTGATAATAATACAAAATTTAAACTCGTAAAATCTGAACGAAGATGTGAGTCACCACCCTGCTGCTGGAGTTTTTATTAAATATTAAATAGTGTTAGGATGACACCGTCAAATCTTTGTACTGCCATGACCTTGGGCTCTGCGAAGGGGCTCTACCCTGTTGTACTATATGCGAGGCATTAACAGGTGGATGGTAGAAATTCTAAGCAATAGTTCTGTAGGAGACAAAGGGCGTGAAAGGGTTTATTCTACAATTTTGTTCCAGTGGGTCTCGGCTTGGAGGTCTATGAATTTTTCTGATACAGTCGAGTTACAGTCTTACCAGATAGAGCTTCTAACACGAGCTAGACCGGTGTTGAAGAAGCCCATGTCATGGCTGTGGGACTTGGCTGATTACAAAGGCACAACTTCATACCGACATCGAATTGAGACTTCAATTCTTGTTTCTGGTAGGTTTGGTTACAATGAATCATACACTTAAACTGTTGTTTACTTACTTACCTATTGATTCATAAAAATTTTCCTAGTTTAACCTATTGAAACATGGAAGCCTCATCTTGACTTTAGTCATTTTTTACACAGTAAGTGCGGTATGGTATTAACGGAAGTCTTAAATATATAGTTGTCTTTCAACTGTTACGGGACCAATTCGTATTGCAAATTGCCCATAGCGTATTAGAGGGTTAAAATCTTAAATACTTAAATGGACACCTTCTCAAAACTAAAAACTTTCATCTCTAGGGTTGGCAACTTAACTACTCAATAAGAGATCAGGTCTCAAAACTATTAACCATAGCTTATATGAGATTAAAAAAATACCAAATTACTTGCAATGGAGATGGGATGGAGCTCAAATCATGAAGGGAGGTGCCGAATAATTCCACCTAGTAAAGAAATTAATCAAAATCCAAATTTAATAATTTTAATCGTTTCATCGGGATATATTTATATATATATTTTAGGATGTAGCGTTAATAGCTGCTTTTATATATATAGTTTTTTGCCATGCACCATTAAGAGCTGCATATATATATATATATATATATATAAAGCGGTTCTCAACTGTACATGGCAATCCCAGCTTTAAAAAGACAAAATTTACATTCCTATCAGGCCATGTAAAAGAACCGAAGTGCCAACTGTGGTTTCCAAGCCATCTGAAAGAACCCAAGTGGTGACGGTAGTCAGCATTGCATCTGTGTCTTGATAGGCAAATAAGGGTAAACAGGGGGGGTTTCAACATAGAGTGTCTTCACGGGTAAATAGAGAAACCCCTAGTAGAATTTTCATAAGGATGCCAAGGGTTGCCAGACTCAATATCTTGATAAAATTTCATACTTTATTCTTTTTATTTCCGACCGAATAAAATTTCGAAGGGCTGCCAGACTCAAAACCCTGAGAAATACGCTATAAAACATTAAGGGAACATCTTATACATTTTAACTTCAGGCTATAAGAAAGTCTCTAAGTGATAAACCAGGATTACCTGATAGCAAGCACAGTTACTCTAGCTCGAATAATATTGAGTGTAATACGAAGATTTTATTGCAAGCCCTGTAAAGAAAAATATGGTTAAACAGAGAAGAATAACGAAGCTTGACTAAAACTAAATTCTAGGTTTAGGAGGATGTAGTTGTAAACATTTACTTGTGCAGAGGTAAGAACTCATGTATCTGAAGGAAACTCTCGTCTCCTATCGAAGCCACAATCCTCCACAAATTTCTACAGTTGCCACAGTGGAGTGCAGTGCTCCACTCGAGCTCTCAATATAAAATATTTCTTCATTCTCTGTGGTCCTCGAGCTTTCTGTATAAACACAATATGTTGAAGTAGGGACGTGAGCTAGATGAAGGAACGTCGGTACCAAGATTATCTTGTGTCACAACGATTAAAAAGAAACAGGTGTCAACAAGATACACCGCCCATACTATCTACTTACAGCTGCTATATAAGCTGGCAAATTAGCGTCTGCATGCAAGACAAGGATAATTGTTTATAATTTTTTTGATTGTGGGTAGTGTAAATGCATTGGTAAAATGCGCTCAAGATTTTAGACGCTCAATGACAAAGGTAACTTCAACAGCCAAATGTGGCATATGCACGGAAGCATTGCTACTTGATTAGTAGTATGACATGGATACACGACATGTGTTTACATTGGTTCAATCTGATTATATTCAATAGATATATTCATAACTGTTCAGCTTGTTGCAATATGTATCTTCCTTTTTCTACATTGTCTATACGGGTGGGTTCGGTTCAATTGTTAAAAATATATTTAGGAAAAAAATATACTTTTATTTGGTATGAAAGTTGATTCACTAGTTTTATTTAAATACGACAGCGTTGTGCTCATTCTCTGTATGAGAAGTTTCATGGTAATCCCTGGACTTTGAAATGATTAGTGACAAATCATCATAGGATGAATGTCTAGACACTTTCTATGTTCCTAGGATGAATGCTTACATTTCTTGTGGATTCAATGCTACAAACTTCATCGTTTGTGCCTTTGTTAAAACCAACGTTTGAAATTATGGAGGGTGTCATTACTTTTAATCTCTATTAAAGTACTAGAATTCCTTTTTTTCTCCGCATTACGACGAACTTGAGCCATCCCAAAAAGTTTTTACAAATCAAAACAAAAACTATAAATTTATCACTTTATTTTCTTTTAACTAAACTTCAACCAATTTAAAATCGACACAATTATATTCTTTGAACAAGATATTTAAATACGACAAAGATCCTTAGTTAAAAAATCACAAATTATATTCTTTGAGCAAGATATTTAAATACGACAAGGATCCTTAGTTAAAAAGTCAACAAAATGATGTTCTTTCGTGGAAAACTTTGAATGCAACAAAAGTATCAAGTCCAATGTGGCTTCCTTTTAAATAACTATAGTTTTTTCACATGATACATAAAATGAGCATATTTATTGGCATTAAGTATCGTGGTCTAACTTTAAAAATTCACATTTTAATATAAAATTTTAGATGGATAGGGAGAATAAAATTTTAGATGGATAGAAACAAAGATTATTTAGATTTGATAGATGGATAAAAATAAAATAAAAAATATACGTTTTGATAATAAAAAAATTCCTTTATTATAGAGGTTTGGAATTGGGAAATTTTGCCTTTGAACTCGCTTATAATATGTATATGAGTGGTATCGATTTCTACTATTTTGTGGAGACCATGATTTTCTGTGTATAATTTATGAGTGCTATTCGGCTGCGTTTTTTATGCTGTTGAGCAATTTTTTTTAATGTGCAATGTTTGATGGTTTGCATTGCTGGTTTTGCCCTTGTATTTTCTGCTATTGCAATTTAACCATCCCTTTGTTCAATATTTTTTATTCTTTTGGGATAGGTTATATTATTGAATTGAAAGGATTTATATAGCCATAGTTTTAAAGCTCTGTATTTCGATTTTTAAGCTATTTGATGGCTAGTTTTCTTGCAATGCCATATACTTAAATATGCTTTGATAGCATCTTTGACAACTATAAATAAATTTTAATTCAAAATTTAGAAAAAGATAATGTTGAATACTCTAATCTTGCTTATACTGTCCTCAATTCAACATATGTTTGCTGAGGAAAATCCCCTGTCTATGAGGTTGATGGATTTTGCCTTTGCATTGTTTGTCTTTTTCATTACATTTAATTAAAAAATTCATTGCTAAGAGTGAACAACTTATCAGGAAATTGATTATAATTTATCGCTCAGCTTAGAGGAATGTATAACGATAGTCAATTGAGTGTAGATCAAGTAGTTGGGAGGAATGCTGTTGTCCTCCCCACCCAGATTCAAATCTCGTTTTGTGGCACTTTCTCCATGGGAGCTAACTTTGACTATATAATGGAGCTAGTCACAAGTGGACTTTCAAGAAAATTCTAGAAACTCCAAAACCCTAACCCTAATCAAGAGTTGAGGCATGTATAAACACTTAAACTAACCCTGGATAGTTATCAGGCTATGTTAAATAGTGGTTCATTATGAGGAGAAGGGGTTCCATTATGGTGATCTTATTGTATTATTCCATAGCTTAACAACAATAAGGAAGTGTATATTAGTTTATTTATCATTTCGTGCAATCAACCTAACATGATGAATTAAGTTATAAGATATCTTGTCATGAACTATTCCAATGGAATGTCCATGGCAATTTATAGATCACTTCTTGAAGAATGGTTAAGTGCCCTTACTAAACTAAAAACAAATCCTTGTCCAATATTACTTTAAAATCGAGGTCAATTTCTCTCAATATTCGATCAAAATACTAGATTTTGAAACTCTAAGGGAAAATGATACAAATCAAGAGGAGAGATAGGAATAATGTATCTAGAAATAATAATATGAGGTGCTTATGGAGGTACCGAAGAGGATATGCATGAGCATCACGATGAGTGCACCAAGGCACAGAAGTTGAAATGGAGACCAAGGACACAATGATGAAGTACCATAAGAGCTTTGGATCTAATATCAAAGTTGAGCATGAGTGAATAGAGAAAAATATTTAGGAGCCATGAGGCACCAATCCTTCAAAATGTATTGTTGTTGAGCTCAAACACTAGAAACTTGATATTGGCTTCTTCCATTTCCAAGGCACCCATGAAAATTTCTTTCCACTCACAAACTAAATCCATTGTGGCTTAGGTTATTGAAGATTGGGGCATGTAACAATAATCCATTATGGATAAATTTGAATTTTTGGATCAAAAGTATGACACTTTAGTCAAAATTCTTTGGGACATGGAAGTAATAGGCAAGGAGAAGAATCAATATGAGCAGACCCTAATCATCCATGTGGACTCTAGATTTGAAGTGGAGGACTAGGTTGATAGGGATTCCAAATGATTCACATATAACTGATTTTTAGTACTTAGTATCATATCATTTGTCTTGTGTGTGCACATAGGAGATTATTGTCGATGCCTTCTTGGTTCCCTAATATTGAGGAGCAATTGAGATCTTATTTGCAACCATCTCTATTATTGTGCTTAGTTGCTAGTTTTAAGAATCTTGTTCAAATTTTCTTTCTTTGTTTTCATAGTTAGTTCTCTTCATCTAAAGCTATATAAGCCTATGTTTACTTAATAAAAATCACTTAAGAAATTTATTTTCACACTTTGGTTTCGAACTCCGCTCATGAGTGAGAATGCCCACATCATTGGTATTAGAGCAAGTTTCCAATCTTGTTTGGATTTGGGTAATATTTTATTCAAATTCAATTTCAGGTTTAGGTTTTTTAAGAAGGAATCCTATGATTAATTTCCATAAGTGATTGGTGTTGCATTGATTTGAGTGTGCAATTCTATTGTGATCAAGACCTCGAATAGATTTTGATTCATCCACCTACAAAGCGATCATGTTCACCCCTCATAGCCACATAGGTGCATATTGCATTAGCTCCAAATCTATTCTTTACTACATATCAAGCCTTTCTCCCATAAAGTGTACATCGTTGCTATTTCCAAATTTTGTAACTTCATAGTGTGATCTATGCTACTTATTCTTAAACATGTAGAATCGCTTGAGACATTAAAGCATCATAAAAAATTATTGTGGCCTCAACAGGTCCCTAGCTGCTCCTTGTTATGGCTATACCAAACAATAGGAATATGATCGTCCACACAAGAAAACATCAAATCCTCGTCCCTATTATATTTGAGCAATGTCAAAGGCCTCTTATGGCCCTTCAACAAAATCAGCCTCATCTTGCCTGCAATATAATGGCTCGATTGATGGAATTCGTTCTTTATTTAGATTGGCCTTCATAATCAAATTCAAGCATGTGAGATTAGAGTAATGTTATTGATGCTTAAAATATAATTCGAGGGCCATACTATTCGTAACTTTACCAGTAACTTTACCATCACAAAAGGACGACCATTGTCATTTGTGATTCTTCAATCCATATGTGGGCAATTAAAAGTATACTAGGCCATTAAAAGTATACCGGGCCATTAAAAGTATATTGGGCAATTAAAAGTATACTGGGACATTGCACATTATATATTAAAAGCTACCACGCAAAGGAAGCAAGCCTCTCACTAACATTGGTTGACCAGTCTTTGCTTGCTTCTACAACAATCTTATTGAACTTTGGGTTCATCTTTTTATTTCTTTGTACTTTTCCCCCACAAGCATTGGCCACATTATTTAGCAATAGTAGCATCAAAACTCCCACTAATTATGGTTTTGAGGATTCAACAAAAACGTAGATGGGAATGAGCTATGGCTTTGGCATCAACTAAAGCCTAATCAAAATTGAATTTGAGTAAGTTACAACAAAATTTTGCCATGGTTACAAAATTCAATTTTTACTTTCAATTAGTTATCATAAAGGAAATAGTTTGTATATATAAACATATTTTCTATTTTATTTTGTTAGATGTTAGTTCGAAATCTTTAAAAAATATTAGAATAACATATATTAATTATGGAAATTGCATAATTTGGATGCTATAGAGATATTCATGTGTACTGAATATAGATATATATATTTCCAATGCCATATATTCATGACATTTAGAATATCCACATAGTTATAACATTATCTCATAGCCATTGTTTAATTCACATTATGTATTTTTTCAAAGCCTTTTCATGAAGGTCTTATATAGTTTTATTAGGCATGGCTTTTAAACTATAGCATCAAAATTGATTTGTGTTGGACAATTCATTTCTTTCTTTCTGTTATATAAAGCGCTACATTGTTTAATCTTCTAAATTCTGGCTTAGCAAAATTATAGTTTCCAATATTTTGCTTTCCAAAAAATAAAAATATAACGTCATTTCACCTTTCAAGAATCATTTTAAACTAGGCTTATGCAATAAGTATATTATGTAAGACGATGTACATGTGTCGTAGCTTATATTTTATCAATCGTATGGAAACATCACAGGAAAGCTTTTTCTATTTTGTGCTTGTTTAGAGGCGTACTTCGCACCATCTCCGTCAATGATAGGAAGCAAAGCCAGGCCTCAGCCTTGTCAGGAATAGGTATTTTCCTCGTTCCCTATCTTTCTTCAATTCCATTCATTGCAGAGCACACATGCTTCTGCCTATGAAATGCATGTGAATGGAGACATGGATATGATTCATGAGTAGAGTTTCTAAACTTATATCGATTCTTTTAGGAGCGGTTGGATTTAGTGTCTGGTCTTGGCAACTTGACATCATTATATTATTATGATTAAAAGTTTGAAGGTCTAGTTATAGTTATAGATGTTAATGAATAGTAGAAGAAAATCCTTATACTAATACATGGGATTGAGTTTATGTTTATCATCATATCTGCTTAAGATATATGTAGAAGGTTATGTAGAATGATTCATAAACATTAAATAGGCAGTGTAATGCCTTCACTTTGATTCCCTTTGTTATAGGTCACCAATAAATCTAATATTGCATTGAATCTAATCATTCCCCCCGACTAGAATAAGAAATCAAGCGTGTAGTGATGTGTCATGAGAAACATTATATCCATATTTCTTCATAAAGTGACTCTGACCTTTTAAGTGCCGAAAGCTTTCCCTCTGACCAGAACCGTATCTACATAGTTTCCTACAAAAAACCATCTTGGTGGTTGTAAGATATCAAACTCAAACATAGCTTCACAAAAAAAAAAGACAAAACGCACACACAAAATTTTCTTTTTTGCTAATTGCCATTTTTTTTGTATTGATACCAAATTTTGGATATTTAATAATTTCAACTTAGCAATCAACATGCCGTTTTTACAACATCATGGTTTGAAAAAAAAACCATGCTCTTCGCTTATTTTGTTTTCCTTAGGATCTGTTTCTCTTCACTTGCATGCAGGTTTTCCCATATAAACAACCAGGGACATAGAAAAAACAACAACAAAAAGGAGGAAAAACATATGCCATCGCAAATGTCTTTGTAGGAAATATGGGAAAAGACAAAAGTAAAGGCGACTATGTTTTAAGGGCAAATGGTCTTGGCATCAAATATTCTAATTGGCAAGAAATTGATGAGGCTTTGGCTACAAGCAATCTGTTTCGCCTAGACAAATTCCACTATGAGCCAGGAAATTTCCTGTTTGATGCACTTGCAGTATTATTGCATTTCCGATATACATCAATAGAGATAAGGGAAGAGATTGTGAATCATTTTCGTGTTTGTCTATATCAAAAAGATCCCTCTGCATTGTTGTCAATGCGCACAGAATTGACAGTTGACTACTTGCTAGAATTTCATAACATAGAAAATGTCAACGAATATCTCAATCGCATGTCGCAATCTGCTTCGCAACCAGATAATCAAAGTGTATATGGACTGTGGGGTGATATATTTTGCATCAAGTGGTTTTCAAAATGGTTGAATGTTCCAGTCGCTGTTTGGTCATTAAAAAAAAGAACAAAATACCTTCACTTCAATACTGGGAAATCTCAATATTGTTACAATATATTGTTCCATGACCACACACCAGCTTCTGGCCACTTTGAACCATTGTTGTCATATAAAACAATGCAATCCAAAAGACAAGCCACTGATATGCTTTGTCAAAGTGCAAATGTAAATCAATGTTTATATAACCAAGTTGAAATGTCATTTCAACTTCAAGGCAATTGCCATGACTCCTTGTTCGAATCAATCTCCAAATTGACACTCTTCGCTGATGGACAAAGTGTTAGAAAAGAAATTGCGCAAAGCTTTTATAACTGTATTGCTTCAAACGATATTAGAGCAATACAATGCTTGGACATATATCTTGATAAAAACACATTAGCAGATACATCTCTTGTTTGTGGATGGGAAACCTATATTGTCCATTTGGCAGAGCCATATATCATTGGTCACATAGAAGGAAATCAATTTTCTCTTCAATGGTTATGTGAGCTACTAGACACTAACATACATTTATGGAGCAATAATTTGCAAGAAAATATTGCCACATTCCATGCAACAAATAAATCGTCGAAAGTTCTATGCCTAATGCAACATGTAATAGATAAAATGCATTCGCATTTCCAACCCTTGTTGCAACAACATTGTGGAAATAAAATGCCCTTTTCGCTCAATTGCAACAGAGATACTTCTATTGCAATTGCAATGGATAATTTTGAAAAGAATAAATAGACAATAGCGAAAGAAAACATTGTAGAAAAGAACATTGACAACGGATCATTCAACGAACCAATATACATAGATGCAATTAAAGCAAAGGGACAAAAACAAAAGATAAGAAACATAGAAGAAAAAAAGTCTTGCATTGCTGACCAATTTTTAAAAACCAAAACCAGCATGCAAACATGCATTGATGACAATACGCAAAAAAACTTGTGCTTGTTGAAACACAATATGCATAGACAAGGAATGGATATTCGTCAAAAGAAAAAGCAATGTGCAAAAGAAAAGAAAGCAGTTGTTGCATACTTAAAAGTTATTCAAGACACACCTATTCATGCATGTTCTGTGTGTAAACAACTGCATTTTAAAAAAGACATTTCTAGTGCGAACAACACAATTAAATTAGCCTTTCAAACTCTTACAAATACAGAAGATGTGACATGCCCAATGCTACTTGTTCAAATTTGTAGACCTTGCAAGAAAGCAATCGCTAATGGGAAATTGTCTATGTTTACATCGCCTACACGAATCCGCCGCAATAACATATTGCCATCTGTAGCTATACTGACTCCTTTGGAAGAACGATTGGTGTCACCAAGAATAGCCTTTGCACAAATAAGACAACTTGGTTATAAAAGAGCACAAATTGGGCTAACTGGCTCAATTATCAATGTGCCTGCAAACTTGGATAAAGTTCAAATAGAATTGCCTAGAAGTCTAGATGACAATTTGACAGTTGCAGTTATGCTAAAGCGAAAATTGGAATACAAAAATGCATATCTATCTGGAAATATTCGGCCAACGATCATTATGACTGCGCTGAGTGATTTATGCAAAACCGAACTTTATAAAATTGAAGGCATTGTAATCAATAGTAGTTGGGAAAAAATATTTGATGAAACAACCAAACAAGAATCAAATACTCAAGAAACAATGGAATGAGCAGATGATGATGAAAATGAAATAAACATAGAACCAATATCAGAAACATTGATACATGGATATGGAGAAACACATCTAATAGATGATCTAGACAACAAAATCATAGAAATTGCACCTTCAGAGAGCTTTCGACCATTGAGCATTTTCCAAGACAAATACTCTGAAGAGCTAAAATTTCCTACACTTTTCTACGGATTCAATCGACCCAATGAAATTTTCGATCATTTTTCTTATCAACAAATATCACAGTGGGAGCTACAACATGAAAGTACAGACTTTGAAACACATGGCACGAACATTTTCTTCAAAGCAATTAAAGTCATAATAAAACAAATAAAAAACACTGCTTGGATATCAATTCGCATGGGAGAGTTAAAGGACAAAAAATTATTGGCAAAAGATGTCAAGTCAAAAGACAATCTTGTAAAAATACTCCAATCTCCGATTGGGTATCGTACATTGAAAGCAATCAGAACATCACCTGATTACTTTGAAAATATGAAAAAAATCTATTTGCAATGATTCGACAGCTTGGTCCTCCTACGTTCTTTTTAACTTTTACGAGTGTTGAACACCTTTGGGCACCTTTATGCAATGCGTTGAAACAAATTGAGAAAAAACATTTGGGAAAGTTGGAAGACAATGCGTTGGAAGAAAATATTGACACGTTAATAAGAAGACACCCAATGCTTTGTACTCGCTACTATAGACACAAAATAGCAGCACTAAAGTCTCTTATGTTAAAAAACAACACAGTATTTGGAAAAATACAAGATTTTTTCTTTACGACCAAATTTCAACAAAGAGGAAATGAGCATGAACATGGACTAACTTGGATTCAAAATGCACCTGTTTATGGAAAAAATTCAAACGAAGAGATTGTTGCTTTTGTTGATCGCTATATATCCACAAACTCGTCTTTACTTGATCAAAATCTTATTCAAATTCAAACACATCGTCACACAAAAACATGTAGAAAACATCTACATTCCACATGCAGATTCAATTTCCCATTGCCTCCTATGGATAGTACCATCATTCTAGAGCCATTAGAAAATGCTTCAGATGATCTCATTCAAAGAGCAAAAAAAGTGTTCTCTCTTATTGAACATAAAGAATATTCTAGAAACGTGTCGTTTGCACAATTGCTTCTAGAGTTAGAACTAACCAAAGCTGAATACATTTTGCTACTATGGTCTTTGCTTTCTCGTTCTACCTTAATACTAAAAAGAGATCCTGTTGACATTTGGATCAACTCATTTGCAAAAGCAATACCAGAGTTATGGCAGGCAAATACAGATGCACAATATATCTTAGATGCTTATGCTACAGCAACATATGTAAGCTTTTACATCACCAAATTTGATAGATCCATGACAAATGCTTTCAAAAAATCAAAGAACAATGTCTTATTGAGAATGATGGAAAGATTGAAACGATACGTAAGCTTGGAAATGCACTTTTGAACATGCAACAAATGTCTACTAGACAAGCAATACATATCATACTCTCGTTACCTCTGCATTCATCCTCCAGGAAGACTATTTTCATTAACACTACTCCAGACGACAAAAAAATAGTTGTCTTGAAAAAACCATCGCTTTTGGAAAAAGAACCAGATGACTCTGATCACATTATTTGCCCATCAATTTTGGACAAATACATTGCACGCCCTATTGAGCTTGAAAACATCTCCTTGGCAGAATATGCATCTTCCTATTCTTGTATCCACTCAATTACAAGAAAAATAAACAGACCATGTATCATACGATCTATTCGCTATAACAAACAAAAAGAACCTGAGAATTTCTTTAGAGAAAAGATCATGCTCTTTATGCCACATAGAGACAATTGCAACCTACTAAAGAGCAATTTCAAAACATGGTCTGATGCATATGTCACATTCAAAGAACAAATAGACATTGTAGAGCAAAAGTTCATGGCATCAACAACAACAAAGTGGGGTGACCTTGATAATGCTGCTGAAACAATTGAATTGCAAGACATAGCTATGCCTCCTCTGACCATAGAGAAAACAACAACTATGTCTGGATTAGAACAATATGACATTCAACATGATCTAATCCGCAAAACTATGTGCAATGGACCAAAACCTGGGATTGTGTGCAACTTGGCAGAAAAGCCATTTCTTCTGGACATGCATGAATACCATGCAATTCGAAGAAATCTAAATACTCAACAACAATCAATTGTGAAAGAAGTTATTGCAAGGAAAAAAAACAATCCCCTCACTCCAATTCGCTTGTTCCTGACAGGAGGGGCAGGAATAGGTAAAACTCACACCGCAAAAGCAATCTATGATGGTCTTCTACATTACTATGACAAAGAAATTGGTAGTGATCCTTTGAAGAAAAAAGGTCTTATAGTTGCATTTACTGGAAAAGCAGCATATAATGCAGGTGGCATTACAGTCCACTCTGCTTTCAGACTGCCATTAAGTTCAAACATGCTTCCACTAAATTCAAACACCCTAGATCTTTTGACAAAAGATTATGAACAACTTCGAGTATTGTTGATTGATGAAGTCTCTTTAATAGGGTATCAAATGCTATACAACATTGACAAACGACTACGTGAAATCATGCACACACCAACAAAAGCATTTGGAAACCTTGATGTCATATTCTATGGTGATTTGTGTCAAGCACAACCCGTTCATGATTGTTGGATTTTTGAACAACCAATATTCCAACAATAAACATTTCCTTACACATTTTGGTTCGATGCCATAAAATGCTATGAACTTACAACAGTTGTACGTCAAAGAAATCAAACATTCATATCAATCTTAAATAGAATTAGAACATGCTCTCAAACACTAGATGACATAGATTACTTAAACCAATATTGCTACAAACAACCACCAATAGATGCAACGTTTCCTTATCTTTTCCATAGTAATAAGGATGTTCAAGAACATAACTCAAAAATGTTATCAGCTATGCAAACAGAAACATTCACACTTGTAGCACATGATAGCAAAATTGATTCAATTGAAAAAAATGACCATAGACAAAAGACATTGCGACTTCCGTCTATGATAGTAGTAAAAAAGGATATGCTTGTTGAACTAGTTGGAGGCAACTACTCGACTGAGAATGGGTTGGTTAATGGTGCAGAAGGTGTGTTTAAACACTATACACAAACAAACCATGATATTGTTTGGATTGAGTTTACAGATCCAAAAGTTGGAGACAAGCAACGTGCAACTATGCGACATCTTTATACCCCTGCTGTAAAATCCAATTGGACACCAATCAAAAGAATTGTGATAGAAACAACACTTGAAAATAAAATGAATGTTATGCAAACACAATTCCCAATTCAGTTAGCATGTGCAAGGACAATCCAAAGAGCACAAGGATTGACAATGAACAAATTGGCATTTGACCCAAAAGGAATTAAGAGACATGGCCTTGTTTACACTGCGCTCTCACGTGTTAGAGATATTGATTGTCTTTATCTTTTAAATAAGTTAGAACAAAGAAATTTTAAAACTTGCTCAAAAGTCACCACTGAAATAGATAGATTAAAAACACATGCAAGTTTGCAATTTGAATACGGTCTGCATTCAATGCCAAATGCTAAGCAATTACTCATTGCATCATTGAACAGATGCAGCTTGCTTTTGCACTATGACGATGTTCTGAATGATCATGAACTTATGCAGGCAGACATTTTATGTTTGCAAGAAACTCATATGCACACACTTACCAAAGAAACAATAATGATAGAAAAATACAATTTCTTCTCAGCATTTTCAATGCATGGAATCCTTACATTGATTAAAAAAGACATTGCGATCATCGATTCTAAAAACTATACAAAAAACTCCACCGAAGCAATTTGCGTAGATCTTGAATTTGGCTGCAATGTATTGAAAGTAGTGAACATTTACAATAGACCATGTGGTGTGCTTGATGATCTCTTTCATATATTGAGTTGCATTTTGTCAACTTGCACACCAACCACTCAAATCCTAGTAGCTGGTGACTTGAACATTGACATGTTGCAAGAAACAACATCGAAAAGAAAATTGCAATTGTTTATGCAAATGAAATGCTTGACACTGAAAAAAACAAAGGCAACAACAAACACTGGTTCAATGCTTGATCACTTTTGGACAAATTTGAAACACATAAATATTGTTTTCAATATTTCAGATGCTTATTGGACTGATCACTATTCAACTTTCCTATCAATCTTTGATAAAAATGCATAGTCTATTCAATTTTGCATTATCTAATTTTATTGTCTTCCTATCTATGAATAGATCCATGATATCATATTTGCACAAAATCAAAAGCAGGTACTATTCTTTCTCTTGGAACTTCCATGCACTTTAAACTACATCAATTTGGTTTTTTTCTATTCATAGTGAGCTAAATTTAGATCAGCTTTGGGCATATGCAACATTGATGTCATAGCTATGAGTTTAAATTCTGTTGAACTTTCTCATATTTTTATAATCTATTTTGTGATGTCAAATTTTGGTTTTTTTTATTGTTGAAAGTTGTTTACACTTTAATTTGTCCATAATTCAGATCTAAAAAACTAGCAATTATGCCACAACATATGTAGACACTCTTTACAAAAAGTATTCACATCCTATCTCCATTTTATAATAATGCAGATGATATATAAGCTACATAAAATGTTTTAATAACAAATTCTTATGTTCAAGATAATTGTAAATGAAAATTTGTTCAATATTTGGCTGCATATAACATAGTTTTCAGCACATGTTTCATTGAAATTCTTGGCACTACATAGACTTCGCGCTATGCATATGTCAAAAATCCAGTAAAAGAATTATAGACATTTGTTTTTGTTTTTTTGCTTCTTTGTTTTTATACTATCTATTTGTTCCCATATTTTCCATCTGTTATAAATCCCTTCTACTCTTTGCACTAATTAACAATCTTAGCTACATCTGATTTGCTTAATACTTCTCACATGTACAGCTTTTGAAACTCAATTCCAAAATTGCAAAATAATAGAAAATAGTTCTTTGCCTGTGCACAACACAACAAAAACAATATCAGCACCAAACAGCCCGACAACGGGAACAATGTCAACTGCTCAAAGTCCAAAAAGGTGTGCAATTATTTTGGTTCTAATTGCTTTTTACATCATTTTTAACACATGAAACTTCCTCATCTTCTTTTATAATTTTCTAGCACAGAAAACAACAGAATATAACTATTGCACTGACAAATATTTTCGCAATCTTGATCTAAGTTTGAATTTTTCTACTATTGATTCCTGATAATTTCTTTCTTGGCCTTCTTCTCTAACTATAACAATAGCAGGTTCAAACAAACAGCTCCAGAAGCAGCTACTATTATAGAGCTATGCACAACAACACCAAAAATTGTTTTCGAAGGAGACATCTTGGCCGTATATGGGCCTGCACAAAACAAAATCCAAGGTTCTCCTGTAAAGGCACAAATACTGCATGCAGACTTTGTTGATAGAGATGGGCTAATGACAATCACTGCTGGAATAAGTGACAACTTGATCAAACGTTTTGGTAGCTATTTCTCAACCAGCAAAAGTCTAAGAATCACTCGATTTGGGCTCAAGAAAAAAGGCCAGTACGACAGAGGCGATGCCAAGTATTCAATAGTCATATTCCCACATACAATAATTGAGACAATTGATCAAGTTTGCAAAATGAGAAAGCTTGCTCCAGATATGGCAATTGCTGATCTGTTGTCATCAAACGACTCCTATTCTGTTGGCTCTGTCGCAGCAATCGTTGTTGCATGTGAATACAACAACAAGCAGTTCGACTTGTATATCAAAGACGGTGGAACAACAAACGACCATGCAACAGTAAATATGCATTTGCATAGCTAATGTTCTTTTGAAATTGCTGTTTTTTAAAGCTAAATAAAATTTCCACTGTTTTATATAAACAAGAAATTAGAAAAAAAACAAATACAAATAGCTTTAACGATTTCTAATTGCAACCTATGCTCATTGACTACTGTCTTCTACTATTGCAGTTACAAGTCAGTGAAGCCTTCAAAGAACTGCTGTTGCAAATTCAAGAACAACTTGCATCTGATAATCCTCCATTCTATCTGTTTAAAAACATTGTCCGAAATGACACTAAAGAAAGCCACATGCTCCGGACCTGTGCAGCTACCTTTATTGACCCTCTTAATGATGATTATGCAATTCAAAATTTGCTGCCAATCATTGATTCAAAGACACAGGTTCGTTGAAAAAATTGCTTCTTTTTCATTTCATCAACAAGGAAAAACAAAAACACAATTTACATTGGTGCAAAGTAGTTTCATTGCTTAATAGCTTCTTCTGTTTTTTTGTCTCTTGTTCATTGTCTAGTAGCATTGACTTTGTTATCTATAATAGCCTTGAGTTGAACACTTTTTTAAATTTTTGTGGTCTCTTCAGAACATTATCATCAAAACTGATATATATTTTGCAAAGAAACTGGTATAGGATTTCGTTTTGACTATATAGCTACCGACAAATTTATCTTGATTTCATTCTCCACTTCTACGAGACATTTGTTATGCAAATTTTGAAACCCCAACCAACCTTTCCATCCCATAAAAAAATCAATATCTACTTTAGTTTCCACTAGTTAAATCTATATAAACTTATTTAACTAAATATTATTTTAGCCATAAGCATGTTAACTTTAAACTTATTTAATTGTATACTATTTTAACCATAAGTATGTTAAGTTTTTGACAGCATAATCCACTAGCAAAAAAGTTTTAGGCAGCCTATGCTGTTGACTTGTGTAGCATTTTGTGCAAAGTATTTTACAAGATGCATTACCAGTCATGTCTGAAACAATGCATGTAGCAGCTAACACAGTTCCTTCAGCACATATATTAGTCAAGCCAAGCTTGCATTTTGCAGCAAAGTGCAAAGGCCCCAAAATAAAAAAGACAAATTTCATTTATTGCCATGCTCCCCCAAAGTAAATGCTCCATTTGCTTGTACCCTTTAGCCTAAGAAAAGATAAAACAAGAAATAACAGACATATATAATAACCAAAATTTGATTCATAATGGTGATATGCCCTCTAAGGGAAATGTCTTGCGCTGCTCGACAATGAAGTTTGGTTTAAAGTTTCTGCAAAATCCAATCCCAAAGGATATTTCCAGGTACATAAAATTCAAATGGAATTACTATATAATGAACAACATGCATTGGCAAAATAGATTGACATGTTTGATTTAACCACGTTTACAATTCTTCTTCGTTGATGATGAGTCTCTCTTTCTCCTTATTTCACTATGATTCCTACAGCCAATAACTCGGAACTGATAGTTGATTCCTTGACATGCCATAGACAAGCACCCCAAATACTTTTAAAAATAAAGGCAATGCATCAGAAGCTTCTAACAATTTATAAAAAGATTCAAATACTATGATTGCAAAAGACTGGTTGAAGGCATGTGAGCACAAAAGCTCTCGGGAGTATTGTGAATTGAGGCCAGTTGCTTTATAAATTGATGGCGTTTCCACTTCCCAACTTGTGACAACATCTTTATCTCAAGATATAATCAATATCAAGCTCTCTTTGCAAACAAGGATTTTAAGCACCAAAAGTGCATTCAACTAATTCACGTTACCTACACCACCTAAAATTATTAATGCTAGATAACATGACAGTGACATGATTAGATTTCTGTGATCAGAAGATACATCCACCACGCTTAGAGTGCCACGAAACAGGTTTTATATTTGTTTAACTCATCAAAATTGCAGTTGCCTCAACATTCGAGATTTGGATATTCTACTTTTTGCAAAAAGTGCATTGTGTATTTGTACTTTCAATGTGAGAAGCAAAATTATGAGAATACAACCTTGCATGTCAATTAAATGACAATCCTCTTTGCACATACAATATTTATTGCATGCTAGGAAATTACAATTTGTTCTCTTCCTAGGACTGCTTCAAAACATTGTTTGCATTGCAACAAATTTTAGATTCAAGCCTATAACTCTGTTCACAACACTCCTATTCATCAGTTTCCAACAATTGCTTTTGCAATGTTTCTTTGCTTTTAACCATCCGCTAACAACAGTTAGCCAATGGCTACATTGCGCATTAGCATTGTGATTAGCCATAGTGCTTTGAATCTGAGTTTAGTTATTATTCAAATAGAAAGAAATACTGGCATAATTCTATTTAAAAATATGCTGATATTATATGCATTTTCTATGGTCATTTGTTCTGAGACTTTGACAGATACATGGAATACTCAGAGCAAAAAATTCATTTGCACCTCCATATCGATGCATTTGCGCTGAATGTAAACAACCACTAATTCAGAGCTGTGTGGCTTGTGCATTTTGCAAAAAAGAAATGGAAAGTATATATGAGCATAATCTGGAATGCAATTTGGACACAAATGATGGGCTGATAGAATGCACACTGCGCAACCCACAGCTAAAAGAGTATTGTCCAGAAGTAGCAAATATTTCATTTGAAGAATACTCAAAAAACATATCATCAACAGTTTTCAATTTGCGAAGGTTTTCCCCGCAAGGGATATTTACATTGGCCCTAGATAACAGAATCATCAACTTGAAAAGAAACTGATTTCCAGGTACACAAATCTATTTTCTGTTCTAAAGAGTTCAAGTTTCTTATTCAATATTACCGACCTCCGCAAACTGTGTTTACACACCAAGGCCCACAAAATCAATAGTCTTTCAGGAAATATATTTATGTATTTATCTATTTTAAGAAAATAAAATTGGATATGAAGTATATCCTTAACCTCTTTTGTCAAAAACTTTTATAGCTGACTTTTATTTACATATGCTATATTTTGAATATTGACCTTGTTTTCCTAAAGCAATTTCTCATAGCATTCTATTAGTTGACGAGTTATGAAAAAATCCTATGGTGGTCCAAAAGAGTGAAATTACATATTTTCTATAATATTTTCAATGTAGTCAATCAAATTGTTGATTCATATTTTACATGTATTTCAGCCTTTTAATATATTTCTTGCAAATAGATAAGATTTTGTCTAATATCGGGCATTTCTTCTTGAGTCAATAATAAAATGTCAGGATAATTTTCCTTACAAACCTAAACTGATATTGTGCTCTTTCTAGTGTGACTTTCCAATCTAGATTTTCTTTGTCTAAAATTAATAACTTTAAACTCAACTCTTGCGATTGGAAATTTTTTTCCTTAGAAATCTCTTTCAACATTTGCATTTGCTACACCCTCTTCAATGCATATTCAATGAAAGTTGTCATCAGACTCTGATCTTACTTATAATATTTTATTTGGATTTCCAGTGATGCTATTACTTTCTCATACTTCTGTATATCCTTCTCTTTAGTTTGAGCCTTATCCAGAGTGGCATGAGTTACTCCTAAACTCATTGATATCAATTTTGATAATCTGTTATTCTTGGAATCCAAAAACTCAACTTCAAGCATATATATTATAGGTTACAATATTATCCAAATCTAATTTCCTTTTCCTTTATGCTTGCTTAACAATTGATTTCTTCTTTTCATTATAGACTATCAATTCCAAATCATCCATGTCATCCACTAGATCAGTCATAGATCTGTCTCCCCATCATAACACATTTTCAAACTTACTCACAGTCACCACCTCCTCAATAATTACCGCTTTCCTTTTATTCATTTCACTAATACCTATTCTACTTAGAAATGATCAAGTCTTCCATGATTTAATCAATCCAATCATCAAAGTTTGTCTCTTCAATTTGTTTAGTGTTAGAGTGCTAATGAATTTTAGGTATATCCTTATTTTCTTGCCTTCGGTTATCATTTCATATTCCATTTTCTTTTGTTATTTTCCTCTCTTTTGCATTTCATCTTCCTCTTTTCCCTTAGCTTATACTACTTCTTTAATATTTGATTATTTTTCTTGCTTTTGCTTTCTTTCTAGTTCTTCTCTATCTTCTTTCTCCCTTTTTTTCAAATCTACTTGTAAACATATTTTTTCCTAAGCCTTTATTTTTTTGTAGATTCTTCAAAGTTCAATTGCTCACAGCTTTGTGCAAATGCATCCTCCCTTTGCCAACAACCTCTCATTTTTTTTCTAGCATACGTTCTCTTGCAATAGCAAGTGGCAATGTCTGGGGCATTGCCACCTCGTGACTATTGTTTAAAAATACATTCATAAAGCATGATAATTTTTATGACTTAAAAAATTAAAAACATAGTTGTCACAGGTTTAAACTTTGCCAGAGGAGTTGAAATACTATGGCTTGGGTGACATCCTGTGTGAGTAATTTCCATATCATATATATACTTAAAAAAAATATTATTGTGTCTGCAAACAAATCATATATGTATGGTTAATAGCCTATTATTTCGTAGCTAGAAGCTATAGATAGGCTATAAATTTATAAATTTTTGCTCCTCTTTATAGTTTGGTAATGTGTTATACTATTTAAATTATTTAAAAGTTATTTGTTTGAATTCTGATTCATCTAAGTAGACGAACTCATAGTTGTTTTTCCTCCCTAACGTCATGACTCACCTACATTGCATTAAAGTTGGTGCCCTCCAATGTAGTCAATTCTTAGAGATATTGGCTGGATTATCATTTATTCCCTAGCTACAATCCAGGTGAATGCTGACACATGCTGACAGGGATTGTTATTCTTGAAAGGTATCCCAACAACAATTCTATGACAGCTTGTCCACCCTTCCCAATAAATTGCCTGGAGGTGTTGATTCACTATATATTTCACTACTAGTAAATTCCTATGGGAAACACTAATCCGCTATAATGCTATTCCGCTAATTAAATGGGAGAGAGCCTAAGCCGGGGGAACTCGAATCTGCTGCTATAATCCGCAGCATAGAACTAAAATACACCTATCATACACATAGTTGTAACTCGATGGGACTCTAGAATAAATTGTATATTATTCATGACTCAGGACACAGTAACCTAAACAACTTTTTCTTCATACAAATGAAATACCGCCACACTAAAAGATACTTTTAGGGCTACTTACATTGGCCCTGTCATGCCTTTTCTTGTGCTTAATCTTCATTCCTTGACAATGCGTCAAACATTGTTTATGTGCAATGGTTGTTCGTCCTCTTCTTCACAAATGTTCATTGAAGATTATGTAACGATTTCTTTCGTTGTTGAGTTCTTCCATGATGCAGTCGTTTGCAAATAAAAACATGGCATTTGTAGTGTTTTAAAAAAGGGAGGGGATTTGTTCTTGGATTCTCCTCTTTGGCCTAGTGTCACTATAGATATTAATAGCCTCAATGGATTGTAAGGATAGCAAGATGCCTGTTGCAACAATAATTAAAAAAAAAACATAGGGTCTTTGGATAACTTTAGTCGACAGCAATTTTGTTCCTTTTTCTAGAGAATGTAGCGTTGTGAACAAAAATTTCCATGTATAGTTTCATATAGGTTGTGGTCACCGGTTGGAATTTGCATGCCCCTGTTTTCTGTTTCTATTGTCTTCATAGATCCTTTGTAGCAAGATTTGAATGTTGTGATGTGGATTTAGAGAGCTTTTCCATGTATTAAAGTATGATTTTCTTCCTCAATTAGTTTTTTTCCCACGGCATGTTTACAAGCAAGCTTTTCAAGACTTTTGTTGGAAAATCTCATTGCCTTTTCCATGCAATTATCATTACAGAGCTCCGTAACCATCTACAAAGTTTGTTTTTCTTACTCTAGTCACATAGGACCAAATGAAGATTCTTTTGACAACGCAAGTGTTTCTTTTTTGTCTATATTGTTGTGACAATTTCGTTGTCCAGTGCTCAAGACAGCTTGGACTTAGTTCATTACTGGTTACTATTGTTCTGTGTCATTCCACTCATTGTCGGCTTGTTATTGCTTAATTGATGTTCCTATCAGCCCAATTGTTTGCATATACTTGGATTATCAGCCCAATACATTACTGATTATCTTTTCTTACTAAATATAGGAAAAAACAGATCACCGCTTCTGTCCAGCATCGAACATGCACTGTGTCATAGACTTTTGGAAATGCCAATGATTTCTTGTGCCGTCAACACTTCAACAGCCACTGTTTTCTTGGGTTCTTCTTCCTTGTGAGGAAAACGCTGCATTTTTGACATGGCATCTCCTTCTCAGTTACTTTATTTGCTTTGGTTTCAAAGTAAGCTGGACCCTATTTTTTAAAAATTAATCTTATGACAAAGCTGGAAAGCTTCTTCCTCTGTATAGACAAAATATTTTCCATTTAAACTATGCAATGGCAACTTCTTAATATACAGACATTGATTTTTGCAGCAATATATGATCTATTTTTTATCACCAATGTTTTTTTAAAAGTAGAATACGTTAGTCTTTTATCCATGCACAGGCATCCTGTAAATCCTTATGGGTACACTTTTTTTTTTCCTCCTGCTATTGATTCTGCAAGGATTCTTTAAATGTTCATTGTCGACTTTAATATTCCCAACTAGGTTTTTGCCTATAGGAAAAAAAATTATATTTATATAAAAATTAAAAAACTTGCATAAGAATATAATCAAACCAAGATGCTACTTTTTTTCCTGTTCTTTTGTTATTTTGTCTCCAAGGTTTTCCCTATTATCAACAATTTCCTTACATAGGCATATTTCTATGGTGTATGGTATAGCATTCTAAACATGTCACAACACTATGCATAAGGTCCTCCACGATGAAAATGATCAACTCAATATTTTATAAATTTTTTTTATTCTTGCATTCTTCTTTCTCTAGATGCATTTTGTCTTTCTCTAGATGCATTTCGTCATCGTCTATGCCTTTTACAAGCATGGTTTTCTGTAACAGAAAAATCATCCCACACATGTTCAGTTGTTTTTTCGGGTTTCGTATAAAAAATATGTTCTATCCTAGCCAATGTCCAATTCACAAAAAATATTTTGGTTTTTACTTTTGATTGATTTGACTATTTCAGGATCACAATATTGGCCTAAACATTGCCCATCCATCTCTCCATGCACTTCAGCTGAGGACTAACTTGCATTTTTGGTTCTGTCTAAAAATATATTATAGGCTAGTCAAATGTATTTTCCTTGGCATTTACACTAGTTACATGTCTGCAACTATTTGCTACTTACAAGCCTGAACAGTTACAACAACTGTATTCAGATATAATACCGTGGTCACCTTTCTTCTTTGCTCATACGCTTCTATCTATGGCTGTCATACAATTTAATACTCAGCCAACTGGTTGCTCTTGTTCAAATTCAGTTTGTCTTGTTTGCAGCTTAGTGGTATTCATTTTCTGACATTTGCATTAGAATTTATAGCAATGGTTTCTGATACTGAAAAGCATCATACTCCACATAATTACAACATTTCTAGTCTTTGGTTATTGTCTATACCCAAAGCTATTCATAGTAGATACAGGCCTAGGCCATCCCAATAAGAAAATTTAGTCATTCCCATAATTCCCCACGATTTCAAAGTTCAGGCGTTGGTGCTGGAGCCACCAGCAATACAAATCGTGATATTACAAGACTCATACAAATCGTTCTAAACATTATGAACAAGAATCCAGTTCTCGTAAGGAATAAAGAGCCTGTAGCTACAATAAAAGAACCTGTGGAAAGAATAAAAAAAGGTGGAACCCCAACCCAGCTCCTTCCTATTGAAACAGAGATATATGTTTTTTGTTCCGGAAACAAAGATAAATACAACATTGCTATGAACTTCGGAGAATTGGATCAAATTGTGGAAAGGCATTTGAATAAGCGTATAATCTTAACGTGGTCAATTTAAATTGGCTTATACAGCAGCCCAAGCCAATCCGAACACCGATAGGATTATCAATCTCATCTTCTATGGAACAAGTTGCTATGAAATTGAGCCAATCCTTAGCTTGATATGGAAAGACTGGTCGACTCTGGCTGATTGTCCCTGCATTGTCAACTATATCATCCTTCTATGGAGAATGATTGGGACGTGCAGCCTCTACCTATTGCTTCCAAACCAGCTCCAGCATTGTTTTCTAGATTCTCCTTTGTTCATTCTATCTGCTTTTAAATTATGCTGCTATTTTTTTAGTCTTTAAAAGATCTGTCTTTAAATGCATCAAATATGCCACCATTTTAGATTTAGAGAATCATAACATCAGCATCTTGAATTTTGATTCATCAGCATCTTGATTGATCTGCACATATCAGGAGCACAATAATGACCTAAAGATTGCCCATCGATCTCATCATGCACTTAAACTAAGCGCTGAGTTGTGTTTCTGCTTTGGTATAAAAATATATTGTATGGTGGTATTTTGGTTTTTATTTTTTTATTAATCTGTCTATTTTAGCAGCATAATATTTGGCCTAAACTTTGCCCATCCATCTGTCGATGCACTTGAGCTAAGGGATAAGTTGCATTTCTGGTTTTGTTTAAAAATATATTCTATGGTAGCGGAATGTATTTTCTTTGGAATTTACAATAGTTTCATGGTTATTAAAAAAATATTGATGTCTCCTTTCATAAGATTCCTTTTACCTTGGCACTTACAATAAGTCTATGCTGATATAATACCTTGGTCACCTTTCTTCTTTTGCACATACACTTCTATCTATGACAATAGCCGTGGATTGGAATAGCTATAATACAATTTAATGCTCGGCCAACTGATTCCTCGTTTTTGAAATTGGATTTCTCTTTTTCTTTTCAGCTAAGTGGTATTCATTTTCTGACTTTTGAACTCAAACACTTCTCTCCAAACTAGCCATCATTTTCAACTGCACTATCGGGGACATTGCCACCTCGTGGCTCTTGTTTTGAATTTTGAACCATGTTCATGAAATTAATTTGGATAATATATTTGTCCAATCCTCATTTAATCTAGGAAAAGCATAGATAATAATCCACCCCAAATTCTTAAATATAAATACCTATTAATATAATAAAGTAAAATATATATTTAATAAATCTAAATTAATTTAAATTAATGTTATTATGATAGTTATAAAAATTAATTAAATAATATTAAAATTAAATATATAAAGTATTGATACTAAAGTAATAAATTCTAAAATTAATTTAATATGAATGTAATTGGTTAGGATCTTGTTTTAGGAATTAATTAAAATAATTTATATTAAATAGATAAATACAAAATATATTATTAAAAAATTATAACATAAGCCATATATATAATCATAATCAAATTCAAAACACATTATATACTATTTAATTGTTAAAACTTAAATCTTAACATAATCTTCTATTTATTAGTAATTTACTATCTAAATTTAAAATACAAAATTTAAATAAATATATTTGTATTTATATATTTCCAATCATTGTTAGTAATTTATAATTTGTATTCATAATAAAAGGCCTAAAAACAAGAGCACCTACTTATATTTATTTTGTATTAGGTTGAAAATAAGTTTTTATTCATATCAATAAATTTAAACATTAATTTTAAATTATTAGATTGATGAAAGATATTTACAATGTAGAACATATTAAACAAGTTAGATAACTAAATAAATTGGTCCAAAAATACCAACAATCATTCCAAATCATTAAAAGAAAAAACAAAATGTCATTTGAAAAAGAAAAAACATTTCTATAATTATTCAAAACTTATATAACATTTTAAATAGATTTTTAAAACATCATTTAAAAAATCATCATAAATATATATAAATAAAAAAGAAAAAAAATACAATATATCAAATGCATATGTTTTTATGTTAACCATTCATATCATTCATATAAAGTACATTAAAATAAGTAACTAATTACTATTTATATTTTTATTAGTTCATACCTTTTGTCCTCTTCATTATATCCATATTACTATTTGAATGAAATTAACATCGTATCTCACAAAGGTTAATTGATCTATTGTAGTTGTACTTTTGTCCATTAATAACCATTGGCTTTTTAACTATTACTCATCTACTTCTTAAATGATTATGGCTGAAATTTTCCAATTTTATTACCTTACATTATGTTGTTGTTTTTAAATATCTCATGAATATGAATATTGCTTAAAGATATGATGATCACATTCTTTATAATCGATGTCTTGTTTCCATTTAAATACAAGGTTCTTAATATTCATTTGTTAAGTGATATATCCCTTGTTAACTTGATATGAATATGATTATATAATCAATAAAAAAATATCAATTATTATGTTTCTATATATATCTTAAATTTTTATATCAATTTAAATTTGTCATTTTAAAAATTAATTTTTTCTCAAAACCATTTTAACATTTCTATAAAAAAAATCTATACAAATACTTAAAAAAAAACTTTAATCTTAAAATTATGATTTTATTTTTTTTAATAATTTTTTACTATTAATATTCATTCAACTTTATTAATATGTAAGCATAATAATAAACTATTATAGATATGTATGGATAGTAATCTACTATAATGGTGAAAACCACTATATTTAAGAAATTATTATTCAAATATTAAAATATAAAAAAAATATAATTCTAATATAAAAAATATTTATGAGTTTTTATTAAACCAATTATATGATATATGATATGTATTAATTGGTAAATTTTAAGTTTTTTAATAAGTATAAGTTAACGGTTAGGTGTGGGGGAGTAATCCTTGACTCCTTGGGGAACAAGCAGAAAGACTTCGTTTGGGGCATCGGAAAAAAGACCAACAATGCAGTTGAGTGGTTAGGACTCAACAAAGGGTTGGAGATTGCCTCCAGCTTGGGAATTAAGAAAATCATTGTTCTTGGCAATTCTCTTATCATAATAAGAGAAGCGAGGCGTATCTTAGCAAAATGAAAAGAGGCCACCTCCAAATGCATCTTCTTCTCCAATGCATCCTCAATGAATTCCATGATGTTACACTTATTCATATTCTCCAAAATCTAAACGAGAAGGCCGATAAATTGGAAAATATAGGTGTCGAGCTGGACTATGGCATTATAAGGCTTGATGAAGAAAATCCGAAGAGCAATTGGGTCCCCTAGCCTCTGATCTGGCCCTCGATTAAACGTTTGATCAATTCTTTTTAATGGTGGTCTTGTTCTTAAGTAGCCTCATTATTATTTATTTCTTGGAATTAGTTCTTGGGATTTCGACGGCCTTCTCCCTCCTTGGCAGCCCTCTCCGCGTGCTTGGAGTTATTGCACCTTAGCGATCTGCCATCTGGATGGCATGTGAGCTCGCCGGTGGTTGTAAATACCCCCTCTAGGCTCCCCCCATACCTCATTCCTCTTCTCTCTGTCTCTGCGAAGCTCCCGTAGAACCAAATTCATTGTTGTCTTTGTTGATTAGTGCTGGTGTTTGTGAGAATATGGCCCAACACGGAGCTGGTAATGGTGGGAAGCATCACTGCGCTAATGGTGGGCATTACCATGGGATCGCAAAACCCTCCTGTGGGATTTGCCACAAATTTCACTGCAGCCACAATGAGGGATGTTTCAAGGGTGTTCAGGTTGAAGAAATGTGGGGGGATACTGTGGATATTGAAGGCCACCCTGGCCATGGACCCTGTCGTCGGCACGCTGGAGCAGGAAATGTAGTTGGCCAGGATGGTGGCCATAGCATGTGACAAAGTTCGAAGTAGAGTTCCTTGATCGACTGCAGGACCTGGAGCTGCAGATGAGGATGGTCCGTGGTGACAATATAGATTTTAAGAAGGTAATCTATAGAATGTATAATTTGGCAACTGCTTCTCAGATTGAAATTAGGGACTAGTATGCCAGAATTGATGCAAAGATTGACAACTTGGAAGAGTCCTTGGGTTTGGCCCACCCCCGTAAGGCTTGGAAGCCCAAAGCTACAGACAGTGAGCTCGCGGACATCAACCGGAAGATGGATAAGTTGAAGAAATTCATGGCCACAGCTGGAAACTATGTTGATCTTAGCACTGACATGAACAAGGTTGTTGAAGCAACAGACGCTGCAATGGGAGATGGACCTAATCAACTTTGAAGCCACGTGTTGTCTTTTCTGTAGTTTTTTGCTTAATATGTTAACTAGGTTTATGCACTGTTTTTCCCTCCTACATAGTCTAGGGCTTAAGTTATCAGATTGTACCGGAATGGGCTTAATAGCCATTTTTGTTTACTCAGACCTACTATAATGTTTTGCTTTTGCTCACTACTCCTAGGACAATTTGTAAGAAGCTACAGCTTCACCAGGACAGAAAAGTATCATGATAATTTTCAGTTGGATCTGGATGAACTTGAATTGATAGTTGTTTTCCTTTCATGAGAACAATTAAATAAGCCATCTTGATATACTTCTCTTTTTTTTAATATAATCAGTGCTCCTAACCATTTCCGTTAAAAAAAGTATAAATTAACCGTTACAAGTATTCGTATTAAAAAAATAATATACATCAATATACTTATCCTTCCCTCTTGTGTAGCTACAACTACACTTCCTAAATCTAGAGCTATTTGACTTTCCAATGGCCAACAATGCATTTCTTATATCGAAAAATGAAACCCATTAGAACGTGATTTCAAAGAAAAGGAATAACGAAAACTCCAACCGAAAAATATAAATGAAATGAATTATATTTTTCAAATATATATATAATTATAATTTTATTAAATATGTTTCAAAATTTGATTAGTTTTCTTAAATATCATACAATAACAAATTACTAAATAATTACAATGTCATAAACAGGATTACTAGGTTAAAAGGTCTTAATATTAATTGGCATATATGTTTTTGAGTTTAACTTTGGCGGAATGAAGTAGTGTTTTGATTGTGCAAATCATGTTTTACTTTATAAATAATCTTATTAATTACTAAATAATTACAATGTCATAAACAGGATTACTAGGTTAAAAGGTCTTAATATTAATTGGCATATATGTTTTTGAGTTTAACTTTGGCTGAATGAAGTAATGTTTGATTGTGCAAATCATGTTTTACTTTATAAATAATCTTATTAATTACTAAATAATTATAATGTCATAAACATGATTATTAGGTTAAAAGGTCTTAACATTAATTAGCATATATGTTTTTGAGTTTAACTTTGACCGAATGAAGTAGTGTTTTGATTGTGCAAATCACGTTTTACTTTATAAATAATCTTACTAATTACTAAATAATTACAATGTCATAAACAGGATTACTAGGTTAAAAGGTCTTAATATTAATTGGCATATATGTTTTTGAGTTTAACTTTGGCGGAATGAAGTAGTGTTTTGATTGTGCAAATCACTTTTAGATATCTTTTGATGTCTTTTGGAAGTCGAGACACCTTTTTTTTGTTTCATGGGACCTTCCTTTCTATTAGGACCCATGTAAGTTGGAAAGCAACCACTTGCATCATTTTTATTTTTCACATGGTTTTAGAAACATTATGTCAGTATTGAAGAGAACCACTTTTCAAGGACCGGAACGATTCTATTTGAAATATTGTTTTGAAGTTAGAAGATTTAGATGGGTGTGCCATATTAGAAGATTTGGATGGGTGTGTAATATTAGAAAATTTGAATTGATACAAAGGTTGAGTAATTTTGTCAATTAAAATTGCATTTATTTGAAATATTTTGATGACTAGAAATTTCTACATTATGAATGATTCAACTATTAGGTGAGCATTAGAGTTTTGTGATTTCAAAGTTTTGGTGCCATAAATTTTTTTGATGTAGAATCAGGATTTCAAAGCAGCGTATTCTTTAATTTTAAATACACAGAAGAATGAATTCAAAAGCAAAATACTCTTTGGTGAATGAATATTCATTCATTTTTCCCAATATATATTCAAATGCAGAGAAAAATGAGATGGGTACCCTCTCTTGTGAACGAATATTTAAATATATGAATATGAATTTCAAGTATATGTATGGGAAATTGTTATTAGGGAGACAGACGAACTAGTTTCAGAAAATAATTTGCAATAAAAGCGCTAGTGCCAATATTGAGAAACCATCAATGCTCTCTTGAACTACCAATTGCCCGAGTAATAATTGATTAGTCTCTACATTTGATATTATTACTACAAAATAATAATGGTAGATCTTATTATATGGCGAATGCCAACTATTTGAATAAAAATTATGTAGTATATAATCTATTGGATTAAACAAAACTAGAAAAAGTGGGAATACTAAGAAATCTTAGAATTGGAATTTCAAATATTAGAGTAGATGTTTTCATCATTTGATTATGAAAGGTCTTCATAAATGACATCAGTCAAATTCTCTAATTTCAGACCTGGTGAGGTGAAGTTGAACTTAGAAATTGGGAGAACAACCATATCTTCACACACACAAAACTATACTATATTTTTATTATTCAATTAAACACATATTTATACATGATGTATCCCCTCAACTATGTAACAAACTCATGAGGGAATATCTTAACCACACACATAAATAGGAGACTAAGTTGAAGAGAATCTCTCACATCCAAATATCTCTACAACAACCACTCACAATTATCAAATCACAATTATGACAGAATCACAAAATAATAACAAGAAAAGTATGAGTTACTTCAACACCCTTCCTTAACATATACTTGGATTGATATTTGATATTTGATATTTGTCATCTTTGTCTGGTATAGTCTTCATTAGCATTCCTATCCACTTCTAAAATCTCATAGACTACATTATTTCACAACCATTCATTCGAGCTACCACTTGATCCATCGAAGATGCAATTGCTTTTGACTATCAATTTCGTATTTGTAATGACTGACAATTCTATATTCTTTTATCTTCCAAACTACATAGCTCATTGTATTTGTTAGAAACATATTCTAGATACCGAATCATTCTATTGACATACTTCCATCTATCAAAATACATAGCATGCCGTATTTGCTATTTATCTGGGGGCTAGTGCAAGCTAATGAAGGTCTCTTTTGACGCTTTAGATGCAACAGAAAACTGAAAAAATAGGCATCCTTCAACTTACGTGGATATTTTGAGATACATACACAATGAATCTTAGTTTGAGTAAAAAAGGTAAAATGGAGGAAATTGAATCATATTTATGAATATGTAAATTTTATCTATTGAAAATGTTCATAACTATCTCAAGTTTGATATATTTTCTAACGTATACTTTTTTTTTGGTAAAATGATAAGGTATATGTTTTTGTGCGGTGAGGCCTTTGAGTTCCTAAATGATGGAATTAACCTACAAAAACTAGTAGATATATATAAAACAGATAATACTAGTGCGGAACTATTTTCCAAAATAAATTTAATAATTTATCATTTTTTAACTATATAAGTGATCAAACCTCGAAAACAATACACTAAGTGTGGGTGCAACTTTTTGAAGTTCTTAATGAATTTTTTTTTAAAGCATGTAGAGGTCGATGTTTAGTAGTGTAGCATACACTTTGTTTTTTAAATGTTTGAGAAACGAAAAGTTATGGAATAAACACTAATAGTGTTTTTTGAGTTAAGAAGTCAGTGACATAAGAAAATAGAAAAAAATAGAAAAAATAATATATATATATATATATTAAATTACCTATTTGTAATCTGCAGAAAAAATGTTATTTGCATCTAAAATTTCATTAAAAAGTGATTGTGTGTAGCATACTGCAACGAGTGGTAAAACACGGGCATATTGAGAAAATGGATGAAATTTCCAATTAGATATGGTTTACCATATTCCATAGCACATGTTTGGTTAACCCGAAGCTAAGTCCGAAGCAGACACATAGGAAGAGGGATGACACCCGAACATGTGACGAGGATTTATTTAGGTGGTAAGGAACACGAGCACGTTTCGTTTAAATTCAAATTTCCCTTTCTCACTTATCTGGGTGTCATGAAAACCAAAACATGTGCACATTTTAGCTCTACAAAACACATGTGTGTTTTAGCCACATTTTAGATCTACAAAAACGTGAGCATTTTGTAGAGCTAAAACGCATGTGTGATGTTATAGACATCAAATTTACCTTAGGGGTAAGGGGGGGGGGAGGGGGTTGGGGAGAGAAAGAGATAGAGATCGAGATTGGGGGGGTAGGGGTTTAGGGAGGAATATGGTAGATAGAGGGCATAGAGGGTATAGGTTGGGGGAAGGGTGTGAAGAACCTGCAATAATTAATTAATGCAAATACACGAGATATCAGAAATAATAGAACTCAGAATCACTTTTATATTGATCACGGGCCACTTCGAGAGGGCAACCTCCTTTGAGCAAGCTCAATACAATTAACTTCACGATGCTTTCAATGACTTCAACACACACTTATATACTAATTCTATGCCCAATACTATGAGTCAAAACCATGGGACATATAGTACTACGGGATGACTTACAAAGCATATGCGTCCAATACTACGGGTCAATACTATGGGCTAATATAAACTATGGATCAAAAAATACTACGGGATGACTTACAAAGCATATGCGTCCAACAACAATATACTAACATAGTAAAGAGAAGGGTTGACATGGGTTCCTAACATCCCCTCTCCCTTAGAAAAAGCTGTGTCCTCAAAGCTTTGGTTGGAGAAATTGCTACAGAATTTGAAGGAGTGGTTCCCCGGTAGCATCCTCGGGTTGCATTTCGGGCCACTGATGCCTTTGGAGTGTTAGAGAGGATTGCTTGGAAGGCTGTAGACGAAGAAGAACCCTATCAGCTGCATGGAAAATGCATTCAGAACGGTGCTGATCGGCTTGTTGTTTCAGGCGAATCCTGGCCATGTGAAGATTGTCTTGTAGAATGAGAAGAATCTGATCGCGGTTTCGAAGAACCGAGTCAATTTCCTAAACTGGGGAGCTGCTAAGAGTGTATGGAAGAAGAACTGGCAGTGTCTGTCCAAGACTTCTTCACATGGTTTCCTTTGAGATGTGGTATTGTACCACCAGAGCACTGCTAGGAAATCCATAGAAATAGTTGGCCAAAGCTGTGTAGGGATGGGCAAGGGTTTGAGCAATCCCGAAAGGAGTTTCATTTCACCCTTGTTGACCTGGAAAGTAGCACAGTCAGCCACCATCTGTTGAATTGTCATTTTCAGTCCCTGCCAAAAGAAGTTACATTGTTCCCAGTCATATATTTTGAAGAACCCAGAGTGCCCTGCTGACGAAGAAGCATGGAGTTCATAGAAGAGATAGCCCTGTTGAACATATTGCAACCAATTTAAAACAAGCAGAGAAAGAGCTGTAAGAGAAACTGGGTCATCAATTATGCGAGAAGGAGCATCTGCCACCATATTGTCCTTACCCTTCTTGTAAGTGATCGCATAGGGATAACCCATGAGTTGGATAACCCATTTCAGGTGTGTTGGGGAGGAGACCCATTGTTCCAGAAAATTTTCCAGACTCTGGAGATCAGTCTTGATGCAGAAATAATTCCCTAATAGGTATGGCTGCCACTTCTGTATTGCATGCAAAATAGCCATCATTTCCTGCTGAGAGGTAGATGCGACTAAATTCTTACCGAAAAGGTCTCTTGAAGGCGGCAAGCTCATTGGTTCAGCAAAGACACCTGCATATCTATCCAAGGAAGTAGTGGAGACCATTGATGGGTGCATCTGAATGGAATGGAGCTGAGCGATGACACCATGTGAATTCTTCTTAAGGATTTTTTCCAAGCGATGTGAACTGATGATGTAGAGAGACCCTGGTTGTAATCCCATTAATTTGTGTTGTGCCCCATTAACTGAAAACTGCATCCAAAGTTCAACAAAATGCTATAAGATGGGGCTAAGTGTGCGTAACCATTGAACGCCCAAAACCACATCACATCCGCCTAAGGACAAGGAAAACATGTCAGAGCGCAGGTTATAATCTTCCATAGAGATACGCACATTGTGACACTTCCCCTTGCAAGGTAAGGTTCCCCCATTGGCAACCATGACTTCAAAGTTGGAGCAAGGATGGAAAAAACAATCAGCATGTTTGGCAATCCGAGGGTCAATGAAGTTATTAGTGCTACCAGAATCAATAAGTATGGTAAGAGGGAACTTTTTGAAGTATCCCCTAACCTGCATTGTTTGTGGGGTTGTGACACCGGTTACAGCATGGAGAGAGATCACGGGTGGGTTGTCCTGAGATGGGGTGTCAACAGGCGGGTGTTGAATGTCGACCTGATCATCTACTATATCTGGAGCTTCTTCACTAAGTTCAGAGGCAGGAAAAGAATCCACATCCAAGAGATAGAGCTTTTGTTGAACACATCTATGTCCCTGAGTGAATTTTTCATCACAATTATAACAAAGCCCTTTTTCTCGGCGTGCCTGCATCTCGGTTTCAGACAAATGCTTGATAGGAGTTGGTCGAGGAGCTGGCGGGATGGGAGGTCGTTGAGAACCCATATTTCGGAAGGGAGGTCGTTGAGAACCCATTCTTGCTTTGTCTGGTGAAGGCTGATTTTCTTCTTGTCTTTCCTCTTCTACTGCTGTCTCATATGCCTCTTCTTGATCTGAAATATGTCCATCTTCATCCATGCCCCCATCATACCCCTCATTATCAGAAAATACTTCTATGTATTGAGCCTTTCCTTTGGTACATTTGTGCCCCGGTGTCCATGGTTGGAAGCATGTGAAGCATAGTTTCTTTTTTCTAAGTTCATCCCTATTTAGTCCATCTTTTTTATTCCTCTCAAATGACTCTCTTTGCCAAGGTTTCTTATCATATCCATCCCTTTGCCAAGGTTTCTTTTCAAATTTATAGCTAGGCTTAGGAGGAAATCTCGTTCTAGGAAGCACATTTTGGAGATCCCTAGTCAAGCTCATTGCATCTTTTAATGTAGTTGGCTTGTGGGCTTTGACCAAACCTCTTAAGGGTTCAGCCAAACCTTCAGTGAATAGCAATACTAATCTTCCCATAGATACATCAGCCACCTTGACTGATAATTTTTGAAAGTCCAACATATATTCGGTAGGGGACCCAGCTTGCTTCAATTGAGCTAGTTCTTTGAAAGGCAATTCTGGATCTTTTTGTTCAAATCTTTCTAGTACCCTGTCAACAAATTCTCCATATGTTTTAACCTGATTATGACCCAAGGTTTTCAGCCCATGAAACCACCATTCATTGGCATCTCCTTCCAAATGCAAAATGGCCATTTTTAATGCATCCTCTTCCAACATAGGATTCAGCTGAAAATATACATCCAATTTTTGCACCCAAGTGTTAGCAGAATTTTGAGAAGAACCATCAAAAGTAGGAAGTGACATTTTTCCAATAGCACTATTCAATTCTTTGTTTTGGAATGGACTCCTATTGTCTCCCTTCATTTTAATCTTTTGCATAGCATCAATGTAGTCACTGAGTGGTACACCTCTTTTACACTCTTCATTCAAATCATTCCAATCATTTACTAGTTTCTTGTAATCCAATTCAAGATTGGGCTCTTCTTTGGGTGTGAGAAATTTAGGTGCAGTATGCCTTTGTGTGCTTTGAAATTCATCAGGTCTATTATGAGGTCCTGTACTTGAGAAAATATGCTCATTCCCTTTCATATTTTCCCCTGAGTGTGAACCACTATTATCTCCTATCATCCATTTTCCTGAAAGTTGGCTACCCAACAATTCGAAACCTTTCATCATTTGTTTATTCATATCTAGCATAACCATGGTAAGTCCTTCAAAACATGGTTTTAAGGCTTCAATAAATTCCTCCTTATGTCTTAATTTTTTCTCCTCCTCTCTACCCATTGTTTTAGAAAAAAACTCTTTTTCTGCTACTATCTCTTCTTCAACCAAAACTTCTTCAACTACTGATTCAAAGGGTGTTGTTTTATTTGTTTGGCTTCTTGTTAATACCATCAGGTGCCAAGAACATGCTCTGATACCACTTGTAATATCCCTTTTTCAAATTTTATTAAAATGCCCAATTTTCCACTTTTTTCCCAATTTTGACCTTTGACTAATTTTACTGTTTTGACCTCCAAATCAACCCAAATGCTCCCAAATATTATGTAGGAGTGTATGAATGGTATTTAGAATTGAATATAAGGTTCAGGGATGTTTTATGGCCCTCCAAATACTGCTGCAAACTTGATTTGTATTATGATCAATATATGTAATTTTGACTAGTAATTTGTGCATCAAATCCCCCTCGGGTAACACTGCAAATGGCCTTCCAAATGCCTCCAAACTCCCACAAATTTATGAAAAGAGGTATATAATGTGTTAAGTATGTTATTAAGGTCTCATATGCACCATTAATTGATTTTTAATACTGTTCTAACTCTCTCACATTCAACAGCAAAAACCCCCAATTCGACCCTTGGGGAAATGGCACTATTTCACCTCCCAATACAACTAAACTGAGTAAAAATGCTTCAAATGCTCAAGTACAGTACATGAAACTTGTATAAGACATCCATGGCAGTATATTTATCACAAATATATCAGAGAATCATCCATCCATTCGAAATAATCAACATTATAGTGTCATACATCAATGCATTGGGGAAATGGACATTGTTTGCTCATTAATCAATAGTTTTGCATACAACCAGTGGGTATTTCGACCTGAGACTTTCTGAATATGAGTAAAAGAGGATATGAAGCTATTACAATCATAAATATATAATGAGAAGCTCTCTCAAGAAGCACAGTGCTCACCAAAAACGCCCTCCCTCAAGGAGCACGAATATGCCTTCAAAACTGGAAACGGTGGAGAGAAAGTGCTGCACTAAACCAAACCATGAAACTTCCTGTAGCTGCTACCTGCAAATACAAACTCCATTAAATCACCATGAAAGACCTGAGTGGCCTCTCCAAACACCAACTTGGATGGGAATCTTTCACCCTCGAAATTGGCTAAGGCAAGAAACTAGTCATCCACTAGCTCTCTCTTCACAAATGCAATTTTTCTCAAATCATCAAAAGCCATTCTCATACTTGATTTCTACATTTTATAACCAACATTAGCCTTCAAGGGGTCGAAATCCTCTCAATAGATTCAATAATTTTCCATTTAGAAAATATTCCTCATTTGCCACTTGTCTCCTAGTTCCAACCTTCCATCTTCTCCCAAATTCGAATTTGAGTCTCTTTAGATTCCTCCAACTCCATGAGCGCCTTCTTGAGCCTATTTTTGGGGCTGACATGTCATAATGGTCAGGTGTAAGAAGTCAGGTCTGAATTTTGTCATAAAATGTCATAGATGCTTCATTATTGTTGTCATAAAACTAGGGAATCTAGCCCATGTGTCCACTAGTCTCCAATTTGACTCTTCCTCTCCCATGGAGGTTACTATTCCTTCCCATTTCGACCTAATATGCTCAATTCCATGTGTTATGACTTACAAAATCACCCAAGAGTGTTCACCTTCCCATGAATTCGAATTGGCAAGAGAGAGATGCCATGTGTCATTGAAAAATCAAGCTAGTGTGGGTCCCACCACCTCCATATGTCTCCAAAACCACTTGCCACCTAGAATTTCTCCTGAATTTATTTATTCATCATATTTATTAAATGCTTGAACCCTTCTAATGTCTAAATATCATTTATTAGTTTCCTTATTACCATCCCACATGTGCCCATCCAACCTAGGAAACTAGTAGGATTGATGGGATTGTCTTACTATGCACTTATTTGAATGGGGACATTACACTGATACTCTCTCACTGTGCCAGTTTGGTGAAGTTTAGTGAGTGCTCTTGTGAAGTCGTCAAAAACACTAGGACCAAATCGTTGCAAAAGGAGCTGGCAAAAGTCTGGCCATTTTGGCTCTTCATGAGCCTTGATGTACCAACGGTACCATTGAAGAGCTTCCTGTTCCAAATGAAAGGATGCAAGTGGAACTTTCTGGATATCAAAAGTATTATGCAGACTGAAATATTGTTCTGCGTGGTATATCCATCCAGTTGGATCAGTACCATTGAAGCGAGGAAAATCAAGCTTCGGCCCACGAAAATTGCTAGAAGAAGAGAACCCGGTGGCTGCAAAAGATTTTGGCTATCGGTTATTGTTCATGGCTAAATGCTGAAGATGGAGGCTGAGAAATTTTTCATCTAGATCTTGGAGTTTGGTTTGGATGGCTGCAAGTGCTTCCTCCATGTTTTTTTTTTTTTTTCCAGAAATGGATCGGCAACAGTGGCGTGGAAGGGATCCACAACAGATGGATCTGCAACAACGCGGAAATGATCGAAAACGGGTGGATCTGAAATGACGACTGGATCTGGAACGACTTTCAGAATAGATCTGAAATGGCTGGATCTAGAGTGGAAGTGATCGGCAATAGTTTAGCTGAAAATAGATATGGACCCCAGGTATGTGCGGCTTCCTATCGGTTCAGGGGGTTAACTCGGCCACCAATGCTGTCTGATGACTTGCGTATTGGGGCAGTACCCCTCACTCCACGGCTTAGGTAAAACTGATAACTGCTTTGCCACAAACCACAGCTCTTGGTTTACCTCGTGGGTGGGAATTAGTCAATCAGGTAGGGGTCGTTGCCCTTTTCACTGGCAGGTCCTCTCAATGGGCCAGCTACTTTGGGGTTCTTGTGGTACTCCTCACAATGATTTTTAGAGCTTATGCCCAAGTACTTCCCACAGTTAAGCGGATAGGGATTATTCCCAAATCCGAACCTGCAACAGATGCGGAAAAAAAAATTGGCAGAAATTTCACCCAACGAGCCCAAGAAAGTGCTCTGATACCAGATGTGAAGAACATGCAATAATTAATTAATGCAAATACATGAGATATCAGAAATAATAGAACTCAGAATCACTTTTATATTGATCACGGGCCACTTCAAAGGGGCAACCTCCTTTGAGCAAGCTCAATACAATTAACTTCACGGTGCCTTCAATGACCTCAACACACACTTATATACAAGTCTATGCCCAATATTATGAGTCAAAACCATGGGACATATAATACTACGAGATGACTTACAAAGCATATACTTCCAATACTATGGGTCAATACTATGGGCTAATATAAACTATGGATCAACAAATACTACGGGGCGACTTACAAAGCATATGCATCCAACAACAATATACTAACATAGTAAAGAGAAGGGTTGACACGGGTTCCTAACAAAGGGAGATATGGAGGTAAGTGGTAGGGGAAGGGGGATTAGGAGAGACAAAGAGAGAGAGGGATAGGGGTAGGGGGAGTGGGAGAGACAAAGAGAGAGAGGGATAGGGGTAGGGAGAGTAGGAGGGGGGTTAGGGAGAGAGAGAGGGGGGGTTATGGGTAGTGAGAGTGTGATAGATAGAGGTAGGGGTGTTAGGATTTGGGGGAGGGAGAGAGGGGTGGGGGTAAGGTGTAGGTGGAGGAGTAGGGGGGAGAAAGAGTGAGATATGGGGTTATCAAGGGTTAGGGTGAAGAGGGAGGAGAGAGACAAATGAGGAGGGGGGTTAAAGGTAGAGGAGGAGTAGGGGGTGAGTGAGTGAGTGTGAGAGGGGATTAGTAAGGGTTAGGGAGATGAAGGGAGAGAGAGAGAGAGGGAGAGGAGGAGGAGGCGTTAGTTATAGGGGGAGGGCTACGTGTGTGTGTGTGTGTGTGTGTGTGTGTGAGAGAGAGAGAGAGAGAGGCGGGGGTTGTTAGGGGATTGGGGGAGAGAGGGGTGGCGGAGGGAGGGAGAGAGAGAGAGAGAATTGAAGGGGGTTTTTATGGGAGGGAGAGTAGGAGGGGGTTAGGGGTACTAAGAGTGTGTGTGAGAGAGAGGAGGTGTTAGGCGATTGGGGGAGAGAGAGAGAGGTGGGGGTTAGGCATAGGTGGAGGAGTAAGGGAGAGAGAGAGAGAGTGAGAGAGAAGGGGTTAGTAAGGGTTAGGGGAAGATGGGAGAGAGAGAGAGAGAGGATGAGGAGGAGGGGTGGTTAGAGGCAAGGGGAGGAGTATGGGGGAGAGAGAGTTAGATAGGGGGTTAATAAGGGTTAGAGAGAGGGGGGGTTAGTGGTAGGGGGAGGAGTAGGGGTGTGTGTGTGTGTGTGTGTGTGTGTGTGAGAGAGAGAGAGAGAGAGAGAGAGAGAGAGAGAGAGGTGTTTATGGGTAGGGAGAGTAGGAGGTGGGTTAGGGAGATAGAGAAAGGGGTTAGAGACCTAGCGAGAGTGTGACAGGGACAGGGGGTGTGTTAGCGGGTTTGGGTAGAGAGAGAGGGGGTGGGGTTTAGGTGTAGGTGGAGGAGTAGTGGACAAAGAGAGTGAGAGAGGGGGTTAGTAAGGGTGAGAGAGAGAGAGAGAGAGAGAGAGAGAGAGATGAGGGGGGTTAAAGGTAGGGGAGGATTATGGGGGTGAGAGAGAGATGAGGTGAGCTTAAGATTTGAACATTTTTAAGTTATATATATGAGAACTAAACCATAAACTTTAGATAATGGAATTTGATTTTACATATATATGAACTAAATCATAATCAAGAAATGATATATATTTATTGAATGTATGTGTAATCTATAGTTAATTAGGCAGAATAATTCTTGCAAAAAAAATCAATTTGGAGTGCTCAGATTGCAATTTTGACAATCTAAGTAGTTTTAAAATTGGGCAGTTAGTCTAAAACAAACAATCCCAATAACAAAAATTACAAAATTGTAAAAATAACAATTTCCAGCAAAATATTTAACCAATTTTTATCCCAAAAACGCCAGAAAAGCAGGGCATTTTGGTTGTCTTTTATCCTACGCACTGCTTTACCGGTCAATATGTCGACATGCTTTGCTGTATACACTTTTGAATTTAGGTCCTTTATATTTCAGTGATTTCCTGTAATCTATATTAAAAAATATAGAGAAATTAATAACGACAAATGAGTGATTGGAAATTCTATGAAATCAAGACTGCTGACTTGACTTGCTTGATCAGTCTACACGCAAGGATTATTGAGAACGATTATGTTTGGGTCAAGTTTCAAAAGTCAAATTACTTAGGTGGGTTGGTTCTAATGTGTTTACGTGTCATAAAATTAAAGAGACATAATTTTAACATGTTCCAAAAGTTTAGAAAGTCTATACACCAACATTAAAAATATTGTAGAGAACATGGGCGATTTAAGCTATCCGGAATTAACTACGTTGGTAATCTTTGGGATCAAATTCATTGCAAGTGCCAGAAATCGACAAAGTTTTTGAAAAAGGGTTTTTCATTAATCTTGTGTTGCTAAAACCTCTTTTATGTGTTATTTCATTTTTTTTAACATAGCATGAGCATAAGGAGGATGATTGATTAAGACATTTCCCTTTTCAGGTCTTTGAAGGTGAGCGAAGCCTAACAAAAGATTGTACATAACTTGGGTGATTTGAGCTATCCGGAATTCCTTCATCTCCAAGGTTTGGTATTTCTTTGTGCATGTATGTTTATGTTTATGAATCTAAGTTTTGTTGTTTGGTTAGTGGAGTCTAGCTAATAGATGTAATGCATTTTCTAGCTTAATCTATTTCTAATCAAGCTAGTGTAGTGATAAAATGTTGGATAGTTGTTCAAATACTCAAAGCACCAAAATTAATCAAATTTACTGTATTTGACATCTTAATTTTTAAAATCGGATTCCGTCTAAATCCAGAAATTGTTGCCAGTAAGGGAGAAATAGTAAAACGTTTAATCTACGTGTTCAAAATATGTTGGATAGTTGTTTTGAAGAAACTGTGTTGTAAAAGTTCAGTCAAACTTGAATGGAAGATACAGAAATACAGACCCTAACCCTTAGCTTATAGCTTGATCAAGAGAAAATCGATGCATAAAAAGTAACCTCAGTATGTACAGCAGAAAATGCATATATATACAGAGAGTTTAATAAGTATGTAAACTACAACGATAGCACCCGATCGCTTTTATTTTCATCAAAAGCATGATATATATGCAGAGAGTTAGACGTGTAATAAGTACTTACACAGGGAGATCCAAAATAGGGTTCACAACTCCTTCTGCGCACCGGTGGAATCCTTCCCCAAAACGACTTGGTGGCTGAACTAACTTCAAAAAACCTTGCACGTAGTGGCACTCGGGTTTGGTGGCTGGACTAAATTCAAAAAACCTTGTACGCAGTCATAGTCGCAGTCGGCCTTGGTGGCTGGATTAACTTCAAAAAACCCGATACTACGGGTTATGAGTTATGAGTGCTACATAAAAGAAGAGAGAGCGTTATGGAGCCTCCTCCAACTATCCACTCGGCGTGTTCAACCGAAAACCATCCACTCTACTATCCCTAAAAATATAAGATATAAACTCCTATCGACGTAACCAGAGAAAGTCTTCTGCTATCCTCGTGTTCTCTCTCCTGCACCTCGCACTAGATCAACTAAACTTACATAATAATAATTGTTTATTATTATCTTCTTTGAGCCGACCTGTGGAGGATACCTCCAGATACTACAGCATCAACACCAAGCATGTTTTGCAACTATTAGACGGAAGGGAATGCCAACACTGAGCAACACCATATAGAGATCCATCAATGGAGAGAACAACATAACTGTTGTTTGCAACAGCGTCTGATATGAGTTGCATTGATAAGGATTCGGATCTTTGAAAGTCGTCTCTTTGAGAGTCAAGATAATGATATAATTACTAGCATTTGCCCCTTGAGGGGCAAAAGTGAACGCCGATAGGAAAAGGGGAAAGTTGAGTAAAGTTCCACCCTTCTCATAAATAACACTTCCTAAAAACTTTCGAGTTTTGAAATGAGAAGAAAACATTAAAAACATTAATTCTTATTATTGATTTAGCATGTCGACAATTATTCATGCGGTATGAACTAATAATGCTTCGACCAAAAAGCACATCGACTCAACTTCTAAGACCGACCAATAAATATCATGTCGGCCTCTATCAATAATTGACTTCCGACTCGATTTTATAGACTCGACCATAGGGCACCATTTGAGCGCCTCGACCAAATTTAAAATTCGATATGAATAGTCGACTAAATGCAGATAGGTGTATTGTAGTCGACATAACAGTTGGTCGACTGCATCTCGTTGATTATCAATTTGGTCAGTAAAATTTTGGTTGACTGCAGGTGAAATAGATATAATTCTTCAATCACAATCTCCCAACGCTTCCAATAATGATATAATCCAATGGATTATATAATTTATAGGCACAGTATTTAGGCTCTCTTATCATTTAAACGTCGACTTCTGTTGATAATGTATAGCATCCACGATATCTGTGACATGTATCAATCCATATGGAACCAGTAACATCTTTGGAGGAGTCGTGGGAAGACGGGTGTGTGAAGATGAAGAAAATGAATTTAGTATGCTTGTTTTGTGAGTTTCATTCTCATAACATAAAACTATCTCTAGAAGGCTTCACATATTTAACGAAAGTTATTAGCAAAACCTCAACAAAAATTTATGCCAAATAAGTAGCTTTGGATGTTGGTAAGGAAATAGTGAGGGAAATTGATGTCATATTAACTGGACTGAGAACACGTGGGGAAAATTCCATTGAAATACTTGGGAACGATGGACAAATTTCCCTTGTGGCTTTAAGTTTAATTGCCATTGTACCCCATGTTTCTAATAATAATAAATGCTATGTAAAAATCCAATCCCTGGTTTTGCGAGCATATTGTACAATTTTTTATGGAATTGACCATCGTCTAAGTAGAATCATTAGAAGACTTCGTGCGCCCTCAAAAGAGCCATAGGGTGACCAACCATCTCAGCTAGAGTCATCCTAAACTCCTCCTGCTCAATGAGCTCGAGGTTGGGAAGGAAATAAGAGCGATGGTGCATATCTTCCCAAGGCCTCTCACTACCACACATGGCCTCGAGGATAGCTTCATCAGATGGTGAAGTATCATCAAGGAAATCGTGAGAGAAAGATGAGTTGGCTGCCCAGACTGGCAGCGTAACGAGATCTTCTTCAACTGTCTGGGAAGAAGAGAGATCCATATCTGCAGTGGTTTGTTGGATATGATCGTAAGCGAGCTCCGCTATAGATAAAGGCATAGGCATCTCGACGTGCGCAATGTCTCCAAATGTGGAACTCGTGGATGGTAAAGTCCATGGATCGTTTAAATAGGAGGTCCGAAATAACATATTATTCGAAGGGGGAGACGCATTGTCAGTAATGGTTCCAATAAAATTCACAGGTCCAGAAAGATTATAAGTTCCCATCAATGAGGGGTACATTCCAACACCTATGTTCCCATTTGCCGGCTGAGAATCAGAAACTTGCGAGACTACAGATCTCGTGGATGCTGTGGAAGGAGTACCAACAAAATCCAACTGATCGATCGTCACAATCTTGCCTTCATGGGGAAAGAAAATAACTCTAAATACCGTAGATGCGATAGCCTTCATAGCGTACATCCAGTTCCGACCTAGTAAAAGGTTGTAGTCAATGGGTGCATCAACCAGTTCGACTTCAATAGGCACATATTTACCTCCCAAGGAGACAACAAGGGAAGGGATAATTCCATGCGGTGTAAAAGATCTACTGTCGAATGCAGTGAGTGTAGTTCTAGACGCGAGTAGAGGAGGAGAGCCAAGAGCTTTCCAACAAGCTAACGACATTACTGACACGGAGGCACCTTCATCAACCATAGTACGTTTGAAGAAGCTCTTAAGGCAAACCACCTGGATTTGAAAAGCCACGTGGTAAGGTAAGCGAGGCTGGACATCAGTAGTATCGAACTTGATAACACTGGGATTTCCCCCATCTTGAACTCCTAATGCACTCAAAAGGGCATGCTTTTGAGAAGGACAAGCTTGCAAAACCTCAAGAGCCGACATGGCACACGGAGTTTGGCCCAAATCTTCTACGATGGAGAAGTTCTGGGTGACTCGAACATTAGGATTATGCGTGGAGCGCTTGAGAACACCTTTCGGTATCCATGGCATAATGGAAGAAGCACCATAATCGTTTTGACGAGTAGCAACACAAACCTCTGACTGAACCATATTCACACATCCATAACCACTAGTATTGGAAGAAGCCGTTACCATTTCATTAGTACCATAACCAGTGGTGGGAGCATGCAAAGCCATGTTTTGATGATGAGGAAGGGGATCCTTCAACACAGCTGGGCTCTGTGCCAAATGCTTTGATGCTTCTTCAATTCGAGGACATAAGTGAGTAAGATGATCCTTCCCACAAAGCTTGCAAGGGAATTTCACCTTATGCCTAGGTTTACGATCCTCACCAGCATTATCGCCTTCCCGAGAAGGGTTAGCATTCTCTTTACGAGGAGTATTATGATTGCTATTGTTATTACTTACATTGTTTCCACCCCTATGATTATTTCTCCCCTTTTTCTTACCACTAGGTTGCTAGTTACCTGACGGTTTCGTTGATTGCACATTGTGTACATTAGACGACGGAGTGGAAATGGACAAGGTGTGAACATGTCCAGGAGCAGACTGGTTTAGTGACAAATTTTGCATTTGATTAGCTACCAAGTCTACAGGGCGAGTGCATGCGGACCCCACGATGCCATCAGCATGTGGTCCAGGAACTTATGTAGGCTCATGTCTTGTTCTCGGTGCATCAGGAATAATGTCATACAAAATGCCAGACTGAGAATAAAGTAGATCTAACTGCTGGACTTTCAAGATAGCTTGTTCCTCAGTCACAATGCCGGACATCGAAACATCCTTAGCAATGTATGAAAGTAAATACTTGAGGAACCATTCCAACAGGAACTCTGGAGGAATTTTGGCTTTCACTAATCTCTTCCGCCGACGCCACTCTTGAACATGGTCAGAAATATGTGTGGCCTTATTCTGACGGAAGGTGGACAACAACTCAGTACCAGTATCATAACGAACTGACAACTGGAAATGGTCTAAGAAAACCAAAGGAATCTCATTGAATCCCTTATAGGTGTTTCCGGACAACTCCACATACCACTTCGCGGCTGCCCCCGTGAGGGTGCGTTGAAATAGTCGTAAATGAATGGAATCATGATTCAAAGAGTTGGAGGAGCAACAAAGGTGAAACATTGTGACATGATCTCCCGAGTCCTCACCACCTTTCCCCTCAAACTTCGAAATGTCTGAAGGGAGCTTTGTAGGGACCGGGGGCCAAGTAGGGTCGTGACACACCGGATCATTCATGAGCTTCGAAAGATCTGGGAGATTCAAGCGTGCAAGGAATGGGAGATAAGGCTGGAAAGCTTGATTATAATCTCCCATAAAAGGTTGATTAAACAGACCTATGTTATAAGATGGACCAAAAGCTTGACCATGAGGATTAAACTGCTGATAATGAGGACCTGACGATCCATAAGCTTGCCCATGTCCATAGGATTGATAACCTCCTCCTGCCTGACCCATTTGAGAGTAAGCAGGTATATGCACGTTTTGAGCACCATATTGGGGTGGTGGGCGATACTGGTGGCCAGCACCGACTGTGTTGTAGTAAGGGTTGCCACCATGAGTATGGGGCATGTATGTACTATTCATAGCGGGAATCGTGTTGTAATGACTGTAATGGTATGGTATGTTCCCACCCCCAACATTAGCATTAGCTTGAGCAGTCGTGTGGTGACCAGAAGCATGAGAAGCATTCCCAGCTCCAATATGGGTGTGACTAGTAGCAGGTTTGGTGGTGTGATGTCCATGTGGATAGGAAATATTCCCACCCCCTACATTAGCATTACTAGTGGCGGCAGTGGATGCAAAAGTATGCGGTATGTGTCCACCCCCGCGGTTGGGAGGAACGGTATCATGTGCAAAAGTAGTCCTGGGTTGACAAGTAGCGGCATTTGTATTAGGTGGTGGATGGCGAGTCGTATTCCAAACAACATTCCGGTTAGGTTGGGTATTCCTAGGAGGTGGTCGTGCTCCAACATTAGCATTGTTAGGAATATGACCAGTACCAATACTATGTGTGTGGGTGGACAACGTAGTGCCCCCAGTGGATATAGTATGGCTAACACTTTGACTAGTGCTAGCGTGAGTACCAACCGTAGTGGAAGGTTCGACAGTACTTTGACTAGGCATACCAAAAGAGAGTGCAGTGGGGTTGATCATAGGGCCAGTGTCATCATGAGTCTCAGGCCTCCCATATCTATAATTGCGTGGAAACGAAGGAATGAAAGGCTCGTCCTGTTCTTCATCCTTGGGTAAGTCGAGCATTCCATAAAGATAATTATCCGGATTTGAAGGATCAAACGGATCCCAGTCAAGTGGATTAGGCCAAACAGAACCAGGTTGAGCATCAAGTGGATCACCTCCCCAATCCTCACAAGGAGTATGGGGATCGGAAGTATGGTCGACTCTACCCAAAGGAGTCGAAGGATTTTCCCCAATATCAGGATGTGTAGCCATGTAGTCTTCAACGTAAGTCACGTAAGAATCTGAAGACTCAGAGGGAGCCCTCCGACGTCCTCTAATAGTACGATGTGTAACCTTGAGTGGCTTTAAACTAGCCAAACGACAGGACCAGCGGAGAGTAGGGTTCCGTGCCACGATATCTCCGGAGAGAGTCACAATGTCCCCTAAAGGCCAACTATCGATAAAAAACAGTAAATCAAAAGCACACACCTAGAGAAACTATAGCCAAGAGCAGAAAAATAGAGAGGCTAAATGAGCTCCTGACACTAGAGCTGATATGTCTTGCCTAGGAGAGGCTTGAGACTCCCAAACTATAGCCAGAGGTAACATAATCAGTTATAGAGACACCCAGGCTTCACTGCGTCGATAGGGTCAAGTCCACTGCACGAACACAACTGTGCTGTCTAATCCCTATCTGACTCAGGACACAAACAACATAACCACTGCAAGTACCCTGTGTGGTACCTAGGTAAGGCGACTATGTTCACCGCAATATAACCAATGCTCAGGGGGACAGTCGCAGGTGGGATCCGTCGTATGGGCAGGGTAGATAAGCCTGAAGCACAAGAGGATGAACCTATGGTACCCCCAGATACAAACAAATCCTAGATATATCTCCCATGTTTAGCCGGTATCAGAGGGATATCTCCTCAACCAACCTCCCGTGACCTCATGCTTAAATCTGGATTGAGTAGAGCTTCCTGAGAACACCGATCTATACCATGGATTCCTCCACTCCCTGGTCAGACACCTAATGTTTCATCTAGTAGTCTTGGATTGTTAACTCACAATGATCTATTCCAAGACTCTAAACCTATGCTAGTTGGTGTACCCTATAAATAAAATCAGTGTAATCAATTTTAAGATTAAGCGTTAATTTTAGTGGATGTGATTACTCAAGGGATATGATCGTGAAACTAGTGATGTGTAGACTCAATAGTATGCAACATCATCCAATCCTAGACTCATCTATCCAATAAAACAATGTCACTAATATGCAAAATCAACCAAAAATTCTGAAATAAAGATGCAATCTTTTATCTTTTTGATGCACAAGCAGAACCTAAAATGAAGGCAACAAGCACTCAATGCAAGATGCAGTACATGAAGATAAAATATTTTTGTATTTTCGCTTATAAACAGAAAGGAAAATGCAAAAAACTAAATGTATATTTTTGTATTTTTTCAATATATATGGAATGAAAAAATGCAAGAAAAATCCTACTATTCAGTCACTGAAGTGCCGAGAAGATCACTAAGACAACCCAGCAGATCCTAAACAACAAGACTCAGCCAAAGGTAAGAACTCAAAAGGAAAAAACCAAGATTGGTAAAAAAACAAGAAGGCTCAACCAAGAGAAATGAAGAGATCTGGTCACAACCAAGGCATGAAACAGTCAAGAAAGAGGCCAACAAAGACTCAGGAACTGACCAAACTCACCTAGCAACAACCAATAGCCATAAACCAACAAAAGCCGGAGTTACACGCTACTGTCGAAGGAATACCTGCGGGTACCCGTGAGCAGTAGAGCAAACAGAGGCGGGTATACGCGAGCTGAGCTAAGCTAGCCCGCGGGTGAGGAAAGGCAAATGGGCAAATAAAGAGTCCAAGGGCTCAGAAAAAACAAGTTTTCTATAGTGTATCTTAACGACCAATCAATGACACAGAGCTTCGATAAAAAACAACTCTAATTATGGACTAATGCTCAAAAAATTTCCCAAACATGGATGTTTTCCCTAGTGGAGTCGCCATTTCTATATTGAAGAAAACTCACTATGGCTTGGGAATACCACAACAGAGAGATGACTACTAGAAATCAACTCAATTCTCAAAATAATGCTATTATAAATGACAATGTTAAGATAATGGAGAAATGTAACCAACCTCGATCCAAACGTTTGGTGTAGATCCCCGTTGGAGCTTTCAATCCATGCACTCGAAATCTGGAAATTAGTCTTGACAGCCAATATCCAACAAGTACATATAATATATAAATGACATTAACATTATCAATAACAATGGTCCATAATATCATAAGAAAATGTAACCCAACGTATAATAAATGACATTCACACCATGAATGGACGAGAATATGAGTATTTCTATTAATGAACAAGAAGAAATACAAAGTGATACGACCTCTTGCCGGCAACCAATCTGAACCAAGATCTAGATCAATCCACTTGTGCCTCCACCACTTCAATCCTCCATGAATGGCAAACTCAAACTAGATAGGAGTTTGGAAGGTGAACATAGATGGTTCACAACTACAAGGATCAATGAGTGCAGACTCAAGATAGGGAAAAAATCCACTAGAGTTCCTTTACTATTCTCTTCTTCCCCCCGTCCATAAGCCATATGTGCTCAATATATAGTCCTTTCAAAGGTAGGTGAAAGGACACATCGAGGCGTTACTTGGGTAGATGGAGAGCCAAAGGTCACCCAATGACCGCTTTTTGGGAGTAAAAAGTAATTAATAGTGGTTTTTACCATTTTGCTTGATACCCGTAGGCTATAGTGATGCAATTCGCGGGTACGCATGCTATAGTGATGAAACATGCGGGTAGGAATAAAAATAGGGCAAACTGGTATCTCTGAAGGATATAAGTGGATCTGAGTCACTGAAATGGATCCTACAGGCCAAACAATGCTGATGCTCACAAGGTGGAAGATTACGGTGTAACAACTGGACTTTTAAGATGGCTTGTTCCTCAGTCACAATGCCGGACATCAAAAAATCCTTAGCAATATATGGAAGTAAAGACTTGAGGAACCATTCCAACAGAAACTCTAGAGGAATGTTGGCTTTCACTAATCTCTTCCATTGACTCCATTCTTGAACGTGGTTAGAAATATGCATGGCCTTATTTTGACGGAAGGTAGACAAAAGTTCAGTGCCAGTATCATAACGAACTAGCAACTGGAAATGATCCAAGAAAACCAAAGCGATCTCATTGAAACCCCTATAAGTGCCCCCAGGAAACTCAACATACCACTTCGCAGTTGCCCCCGCGAAGGTGCGTTGAAATAGTCACAATCGAACGGAGTCGTGATTCAACGAGTTGGATGAGCACCAAAGGTGAAAGGTCGTAATGGTCACTCGGATCCTCACCACTCTTCCCCTCAAACTCGGGAATGTTCGAAGGGATCTTGGTAGGAACTGAAGGCCAATTGGGATCGTGACACACCGGATCATTCGTGAGCTTCGAAAGATCCGAAAGATTCAGTCGTGCAAGGAATGAGAGCTTCGGCTGGAAAACTTGATTATAAGCTCCCACAAAAGGTTGGTTGTACGGAACCAAAGTATAAGAAGGACCATAAGCTTGACCATGACCAGTAAAATGTTGATTATACGGATCTAACTGACCATAAGCTTGACCATGGCCATAAGGTTAATAACCTCCTCCGACCAGACTGTTGATGTATATGTAACTTCGAAATGTATTTCATATATCTATATTGTACTCCTATAGAGATGGTATTATTCCTCTATACAGAAGTGTTTGTATTCCTATAGAGATGTTATTATTCCTCTATACGGAAGTGTCGTCATTTATATTGTAAGTGTTGTAACTTATACTTGATGGGTTATTAGACCACCTTGTTTGAGGTCAGACTTATGGGGTTATTAGACCACTTGTTTGAGGTCATACTTATGGGGTTGGAAATATGATAGGTCGGGCTATCTCAGGAAAAGTTTTCAGACCCTATGGATCGAAAAGTTCAGAGTTACACTAGAAACAATCAGGTACATATTTATGTCAAAACAGAATTATTTTTTAGCACCTTCATTCATGGCTTCCGGAATTTAGGGTTTTGGAGAAAGTTGGAATTTTTGTAATCAGAGACTACGGCTGAATGCTACTCATCAAAATGGAAATTTAGATGCCAAGATCAGAATTTTTGGTTGGGCAGAAGGTCGGGCTTGATCAAACCCTAGTTCGGGACTTTGATCGGAAAAGTGGAAAATTAGGGCTTTTGCAAAAATGGAAATTTTTGAAATCTGTGACCACGGCTGGAAGTTCCTTAGAAAAATAGAAGCTTAGAGCTTTGGATCGAACCTTTTGATTGGGAAGAAGGGTGAGCTTTATCAAACCCTAGTTTGGGGTCATGTCCAGTGAATCCAGAAGTTTCAAAGGCAAATTTGAGGGGTGAAACTTTGCAGTTTTCAAATTATGAGTATACCAGCTTGATCAGCTCATCAAGGCGCATATTTCTATTATTTCGGAAGTTTGAAATTCAAAGTTTGAATTTTTAGGGTTTCTCTGACAAACCCTAATCCAGCTCCATATCCAGTTCCTGCAAATCAAGTGGATTGGGTTAATCCTATAAGAGAATGGATTGGTCACCTGCATAAGTGAAGAAGTTCATGTTTCAGAGGGAGATGAGGCTAAGGCCTTACATAAGAATATTACAAGCAATCTCGATAGGTATGACTCATCCAGGTATGTTTCGAGATTGGTTCATGATTAAGTTTATGGTATGTTTGTCTTCATGTTATTAGGGTTAGTACAATCTTGATTAAATTTAGACTTGTCATATCACCTTAATAAAATTATGAATGCATGATAGAAGATATTCATTGATTAGGGTGTTGACACTTATGATTGTACTAATGCATTATGGTGTTGTATGAGGTTTATGTTGTCCGCTAACATGAAAGTTACACCAAGAAAGACAAATCATGTTCTAGTTCAAGAACATATGATCATGATGACATGAGGACAAAGATTCATCCATTGTCATGAATCACTTAGAAGATCTATTTGCGAGGTATGTATAACTTGGTTCTATAATGGTTAACCTATGAGATATGTAGGTTACTAGCACAAGTCATTGAAGAGAACAAGAAGACATCATGTGGGTATGTTAGACATAACTAGCTAACATACCAATCCAGGTATGTTTTTCCTATATCAAGTTAGAATCCTACCTTGTGTTAGGATCCCTTATATAAGTATACTTGGTATGATTGGTTATGTTTATTCATAAAGTTAGAAATGTAAGTAATCAAGGGTTTATGCATTTTATGTCTCTTATCTTGATTGCTGATGTAACTAACCAGAAGAGTCCTATGATCAAATAAGAATATGCATGAGTAAAAGAAGACTTCCCTGAAACCTTGAATACTAATGTTTATTATCTGTGTTTGAAATGATCATGACTATACATGTTTAAGATTATTGTGTTTTGATAGTATTAAGATTATACTAATGAATGTGTGATTATGTATGAGACCTCGAGGATAACACAATGATGATACTAATAAGCATGCATAGTGATGGATATAAGTTCAAGGACATGTAATCCGAGAAGCAAAGATCAAGAGGGAGCACACTCCAGTTGTTCCTGCAAGGAAGCAAAGATCAAGAGGGAGCACACTCCAGTTGTTCCTGCAAGGAAGCAAAGATCAAGAAGGAGCACACTTCAGTAGTTTCTGCAAGGATGCAGATATTCATAGGGAGTTGACCACTTCTCACAATCCACATCATAATGGAGTTGCAGAAAAGAAGCAAATACTGAGAGGGAGTCAACCCAACAAACAAACGAAGATAAGTATTTGAATTATCATATTTTATTGTTTAAATAATATTGTTTAATAATGTATATACTCATGTCTCTAGAATTAGGTTGTGTATTATGCATATTAGAATAGTTGCATTGATGAAGAATATACTACTAATATACATGGGTAAGTTGCATATGGCACTGTACAACATTCCATTGCTACTTATCTAGAATGGAACCTCTTTGCTGACATGTTGGGAGTTGTGCACACTCTTAACAATGTTCTGGTAGAGATTGGAAGGCACCTATGGATAAATGTTGTATTGAAGCACTGGCTAAGATAATTGCATGACTGTATGACATATTTTCTTATATGTAAGAATTTGTTTTGAAAACTATGAGATGTTTTCTAATCATGCAATTTAACTTGTTGTGTAAGAAAGATCGTATACCATCACCTACAAAAGAAGGACTACAACATTTGTTCAGCAACAAAGTTATCTATTGAAAATATTGAAGATATTGAAGTTCCCAGGATCTGGGAAGAATGCCATGATCGAGGAGTATCAGTCGATCATGAAGATGTTTGGGATCCAGTCCCAAGACCTGAAGGGGGGTCTGTAGTGAATTCCAAGAGTATCTACAAGATCAAGAATGCTACAGGTGGTAGCATAGAGACTTTTGCTCCTGTAGCTAGATACACTTCCATTAGATACATACTTGCTCTGGCTGCAGTGATGAAATGGAAGATACACCAGATGGATTTCAAGACAGCTTTCTTGAATGGTGTATTTGAAGAAGAAGTGTATGTGGAGCAACCACTTGGTGCTGAGACACATGACAGGGAGTCATATATGTGTAGAAATTGGTATGGTAGGATAGATAGCTTTCTATCCAGTTTGGAATTTACCAAGAGTAAAGCGGATTCCAACCTTTACTACAAGGTTGAGGAAGGCAATCCAGTGATACTACTTTTGTATATGGATGACCTGTTTATTATAGGTGAAGATAGATTGATTGCCGACACGCAGCGGAAGCTTGCTGCTGAGTTCGAGATGAAGAACTTGTGGATGATGCACTATTTTCTAGGTATGAAGGTGTACCAGAGTGCATATGGAATCTTCCTTGGACAAGGGAAGTATGCAGTAGAGATCCTGAAGAGGTTCGGGATGATGGACTGCAAGGCCATGGCCACACCTATGGCATCAAACCTGAAGCTTCTGTGTGATGCTTCATCTGAGCCAGTTGATATCACTATGTATCGTCAGATGATTGGGTCCTTGATGTACCTGATGAACACGAGACCAAATATTTGCTTTGCGGTGAACACATTGAGCCAGTTCCTGACGGATTCAAGGAGTGTTCACCTGGTTGCTATAAAGCATATTCTGAGGTACCTAAAGGGTATAGTTGATTATGGGGTAAAGTATGATGCGAATCAAAAGGGTTATGTTGATTCAGATTGGGAAGGCAGTGCTGTAGATAGGAAGAGCACTTCTGGGTGCTGCTTCAGTATGGGATCGGGTGTGATATCTTGGTTTAGCAGGAAGTAGTCCTGCGTATCACTGAGTACAGCCGAAGCAGAGTATGTTGCGGCAGATGAGCAGGTTGCAGATGTATTGACCAAGCCGTTGGCCAGAGTGTAGTTTGAGTACTTCAGAGAGAGGCTTGGTGCACTTCAGACTTCAGATCGAGGTTCCTTCCAAAGGGAAGTGATGATTCCGGAAGATGCAGATGCACATGAGCTTTTCTGACATGGTTGATGTGTTCTCCCATGGTCGTGATGTAATTGCTGAGCCATTCTCACATGGTGGTAGATGTGTTCTCCCATGGTATAGATGTAAGGGCTGAAGCCATTTTTCACATGGTGGTAGATGTGTTCTCCCATGGTGAAAAAGTAAGGGCTAGAGCCTTCCTCGAATGGTGGTAGATGTGTTCTCCCATGTCGGTGGTGTAAGTGCTGGATGATTTGCATCTGGGCTGTGCTTCGTGGACAGTGAGATGATCTGAAGAGGACGATGCTATGATGATCAGGAGGGTCATGGATGATGAGCATCAGGACGATGCTCTAGTTACTGCTCTGTATATGTATATGCATCATGTTGGATGCTTGTTATGATCAGTTGGATCATTTATGTATGTATGCATCATGTTGGATGTTGGATATGATCAGTTGAATCATTTATGTATGTATGCATCATGTTGGATCCTGGATATGATCAATTGGATCATTTGTATGTATTTGTATATGCATCATGTTGGATGCTTGGACGATGTATCTTTATATGTATCAGGTGGATACGTTGTATGATCAGGTAGATCATGTATGTTGATATATATCAGGTGGATACATTGTGTGGATCATGTATCCATGTATGTATCAAGTGGATACATTGCATGATCAGGTGGATCATGTATGGTGATATGTATCAGATAGATACTTGGTATGCATCAGGTGGATGCATTGTATGATCAAGATGATCATGATGACGAGCTTCAGGATGTTGCTCCAGATGATATGTATCAAGATGGTACAGTGATGATGATCATGAGCATCAGGATGATGCTTCGTGCGATGATGATCAGTTAGATCATGAGTATCAGGTTGATACTTGGAGGTCATAGATGATATGTGGCAAGTTGTGCAAATAGCATGTAATCAGTGCTCAGAAATCCGATAGGTTGAGCTGTGTGCTCGTAATCAGTCCTGGGATGAGGTATTGCTATGCAGTATGTAATTAGTCATCAAAGATCCGATAGGTTGAGTTGTGTGCTCATAATCAGTCCTAGGATGAGGTATTACTACGGAGACATGTAATCAGTCCTGGAGATCCGATAGGTTGAGCTGTGTGCTCGTAATAAGTCCTGGGATGCTCTTTAGAGATCTTGTCGGTCATGCTGCGGCACATAAATGTTCCTGGGATGCTCTTTAAAGGTATTGTCTATTCACATGTAATCAATCCTGGAGATCCAAGAGGTTGAACTATGTGCTCGTAATAAGTCCCGGGATGCTCTTTAGAGATCTTGTCGGTCGTGCTGCGGCACATAAATGTTCCTAGGATGTTCTTTAAAGGTATTGAGAAGGGGATGCATGTAATCAGTCCTGGGAGATCTTGTCGATCGTGCTTAGGCACATAAATGTTCCTGGGATGCTCTTGTCGGGTATTGCATTAGCACATAAAATTAGTCCTGAGAGACCACCTCTATCAGACCGTTCGCACAGATGATGAAGACCTACAGGTGGTGGGCCGACATCTAGTATGAAAAAGGACTGGCTCTGTAGAACTTCCTATGATGAGTAGATTCAGAGATTGATTGAGATAGTAGCAACAGTGACGATGACGATTATCCAGTGATGATGATCCAGAGAAGAAGACTTGTGCTAAAAGACCTGTGTCGAGAAATACCTTCCTACTTAAGAGGGAGTGTTGATGTATATGTAACTTCAGAATGTATTTCATATATGTATATTGTACTCCTATAGAGATGGTATTATTCCTCTATACAGAAGTGTTTGTATTCCTATAGAGATGTTATTATTCCTCTACACGAAAGTGTCATCATTTATATTGTAAGTGTTGTAACTTATACTTGATGGGTTATTAGACCACCTTGTTGGGGTTAGCCCTGTATAAGTCATGTGGGTCGAAGGGTTATTAAACCACCCTATTGGGGGTCGGCCATGTGGGTCAAAGGGTTATTAGACCACCCTATTGGGTGTTAGCCTAGTCAGCATTATGTTATGTGGTTAAGTTAAGGCCGACCTAGTAAAGGTTATTAGGGAAGTCAAGTCAAGTATAAATAGAGTGCAGGAAGCACTCTGTTTCATCATTCTATTCTCTCACACACTCTTTGGAGAGTGGCGCACTTGTGGAGGAGGAGAAGCTACTGCTAGGAGAAGACTATCTCTTATACTTTGGTTGTATCATTGCTCTATCTATCTCTGAGGAAGTTATTGGGGTTTTTCACCTTTATGGTTTTCCCCAAGTAAACTCTGTGTCTCTTGTGTGCTTGCATTACTGTGTACATGATTGATATGCTGTACATGTTGTTCTCTCAGTTAAGATCCTAGATTAGATTGAAATAAATTCTGAAAAATCTAACACAGACCCGTGGGAGAGTAAGCAGGTGTATATGCGTTTTGAGCACCATATTGAGGTGGGTTGTACTGATAGCCAACATCGACTGTATTGTAGTAAGGGTTGCCACTATAATTATGGGGCATATACGTACTATTCCTAGCGGGAACTGTGTTGTAATGACCATGGTTATAAGGTATGTTCCCACCCCCTACGTAAGCATTATTAGTAGCGTGAGTAGTCGTGTGGTGACCATAAGTATGAGATGTATTCCCAACCCCAACATTGGTATTACTAGTAGCAGGAATGGTGGCATGGTGACCATGAGTATAAGGTATATTCCCACCTCCTACATTAGCATTACTAGTAGTGGCAGCAGACGTAAAATTATACGGTATATGTCCACCCCCGTGATTAGGAGGAATGTTAACATTCGCGAAAGTGGTCCTTGGTTGATGGGTAGAGGCATGTGTATTGAACTGTGGATGGCGATTCGTGTTACGAAAAGTGTTTCTATTAGGATGGGTAGTCTTAGGAGGCGGCCGTCTTCCAACATTTGCATTGTTAGGAGGAATGTGACCGGTCCCCATACTATGTGTGAGTGGAAAAAGTGGTGCCCCCGGCGAGGATATTATCCCCAGTGGGTGCAGTGTTGCTAATACCATAACTAGTGCCAGCATGACTACCAAAAGCAGTGGAAGGATCAACTATGTTGTAATCAGGCATACCAAAAGAGAATGAGGTAGCGTTGGTCATAGGATCTGTGTCATCATGTAACTATGGCATCCCATAATGGAAATCATGTGGATTCAAAGGATCGAACGGGTCATCCTCGGGTGGATCCGGAGCAAACAAACTAGGTTGAGTCTCGGGTGGATCCGGACCAAACAAACTAGGTTGGGTCTTAGGTGGATCACCCCCCCACACCTCTCTAGGAGTAGGGATGTCTGAAGTGTGTTCGAATCTACCCGACGGACTCGTAGGTATTTCTCCTATGCCAAAATGTGCAGTCATGATGTCAGTGATATATGTTTCGTAAGAATCCAAAGACTCAGAGGGGGCCTTCCAGCATCCCCTATCAATACGGCGTGTAAGCTTGGAAGCTGGTAAACCAACCAACCGACGAGATCGACGGAGAGTAGGACTCCGCATCACGATATCTCAAGAGAGACTATAAATCAAAGCGTCCCCTAATGGCCAAACTATCGATAAAAAACAGAAAATCAAGAGCACACACTTAGAGAAACTACAGCCAAGAGCAGACAAATAGAGTTGCTAAATGAGCTCCCAACACTAGAGCCAGTATGTCTCTCCTAGGAGAGGCTTGAGACTCCCAAACTGTAGCCGTAGGTAACATAATCAGTTATAAAGGTTCCCAGGCTTCACTGCGTTTAAAGGGCCGGAACTCTCGGCAACAAACAACTGTGCTGTCCAACCCCTATCTAACTCAGGACACAAACAATATAACCACTGCAAGTACCCTATGCGATACCTAGGTAAGGAAACTATGGTCACCGCAGTATAACCAATGCTCAGGGGGAGAGTTGCAAGTGGGATTCGTCGTATAGTCAGGGTAGCTAAGCTTGAAACTCAAGAAGGTCAAATCCCCCAAGAGTCCCCAGATATGAACAAATCCTGGAAATATCTCCCACATTCAGCCAGTATTGGAGGGCTATCACCGCAACCAACCTCCCGTGAGCTCGTGCTTAACTCTGGTCTGAGTAGAGCTTCTTGAGAACACCGATGTATACCATGGATTTCACCACTCCCTGGTCAGACACATAATGTTTCGTCTAGTAGTATTGGATTGTTTACTCACAATGATCTATTCCAAGACTCTAAACCTATGCTAGTTGGTGTACCCTATAAATAAAAATCGTTCTAATCAATTTTAAGATTAAGCATTAATTTTAATGGCTGTGGTTACTCAAAGGATATGATCATGAAACTAGTGATGTATATGACTCAATAGTATGCAAAATCGTCAAACTCTAGACTCATCTATCCAATAAAAACAATGCCACTAGAATGAAAATCAATCCAACGGTTTCGAAATAAAAATGAAACTCTTTTATATTTTTAATGCACAAGCAGAACCTAAATGAAAGCACAAGCACTCAGATGCAAAATGCAGTACATAAAAGTAATTTTTTTGTTTTTGTATTTTCTCTTATAAGCAAAAGGAAAATGCAAAACTGTATTTTTGTATTTTTCAATATAATGAAATGAAAAATGCAAGCAAAATCTCACTATTTAGTTACAGAAATGAAAAGGAGATCACTCAGACAACCTAGCAGATCCCAAACAGTAAGACTCAGCCAATGTAATGAGCTAAAAAATTAAAATTGGGTGAAAACCAACAAAGCTCAAAACCAAGAGAAAAGAGGAGTTCTGGTCATGAACAAGGCTTGGAACAGTCAGGAACAAGGCCACAGAAGACTCAGGAACACTCAAAACCAACCCAACAACAACCAAAGGCCATAAACCAATCACCCCCGGAGTTTTACACTACTGTTGAAGAAATAACTGCAGGTACCCGCGGGCTATAGTGCAGATAGAGGCGGGTAGACGCGGGAAGAACTAGGCTCACTCGCATACAGGGAAAAGCAAATGGGCAGAAAAAGAGTCCAATGGCTCAGAAAAAGGGTGTTTTCTACAGTGTATCCTAACGGCCAATCAATGACATAGAGACTCGACACACAACAACTCTAAACAAGGACTAATGCCTAAAAATCCCAAAAAATTGATGTTCTCCCCAGCGTAGTCGCCATTTTTGTTACAGAGAAAACTTCCTATGGCTTGGGGTAGACCACAACAGACAGCTGACTACCAAAAATTAACTCAATTCTCAATGCTATGCTATATAAATGACAATGCTAAGATAATGAAGAATATAACCAACCTCGATCCAGACGTTTGATGTAGATCCCCATTGGAGCTTTCAATTTGTGCACTTGAACCTGCAAATTAGTCTTGACAGCCAATATACAACAAGCACATATAATATATGAAATACATTAACATCATTAATAGCAATGGTCCATGATATCATAAGTAAATGCAACCCAATGTAATCTAAACAACATTCACAACATTAATGGACGAGAATATGAGTATTTCTATTAATAAATAATAAGAAGTACAATGTGATAAAACCTCTTGTCGGCAACCAATCTGAACCAAGAACTGGGTCTCTCCACTTGTGCCTCCACCGCTTCAATCCTCCATGGAATGGAAAACTCAAACTATGATAGTAGTTTGGAAGGTGAACATAAAAGGTTCACAACAACAAGGATCAATGAGTGTAGACTCAAGATACGAAAAAAATCCACTAGAGTTATCTTGCTCTCTCTTTCTCCTCCCTTCCATATGCCATATGTGCTCAATATATAGTCCTCCCAAAGGTAAGTGAAAGAACACATCGAGGTGTTTCGGGGAAAATGGAGGGCCAAAGGTCACCCTAAGACCGCTTTTTGGGAGTAAAAAGTCATTTACTAGTGATTTTTACCATTTTACTTGTCACCCGCGGGCTATAGTGGTGTAGCTCATGGGTACGCTGGCTAAAGTGGAACAACTAGCGTACAGGAAGAAAAATTAGGGAAATAGTGTGTCTGAAGGACAGAAAGTGCCTTTGAGTCAGTGAAATGGATCCTAAAGGCCAAAGAGTGTTGATGCTCACAAGGTGGAAAATTACATTGTAACAGCTTGTTCATCAAATGTTGTTGAAATTGAGGGCCCCTCTAAGCATCATCTACGGTTGGAATTGGATGAGTTTCCATGGAATGCCTTTGATTCCACATGTCCAATATTTTCTTTTCTCTAACTTCTTCAATGGTTTCTTGAGGCTTCTCTTTCCTTGTCGATTTCCTTTTTTGATTGCGTGAATTCCCCATGACCACAATGAGAAATACTAAGAAAATAGATTCTAGAGGTGTTCTCAACTATTCAAATATGCAAATTATTTCTCAATTGTGAATATAGGTTCTTCAAGCTTGCTCAATTGTGAATATAGATACTTCCTCACTTGTGAATATAGATACTTCCTTAATGTAGAATCCTCTTGAAGCTTGAAATCGTGAATGTAGAATCCTCTTGAAGCTTGAAATTGTGAATGTAGAATCCTCTTGAAGCTTTCTAATTGTGAATGTAGAATCCTCTTGAAGCTTGCTAATTGTGAATATAGAATCCTCTTGAATCTTGCTAATTGTGAATGTAGAATCCTTAATTCCCAATGCTAACTGTAGAATCTTCTTCAAGCTTGCTGATTGTGAACATAGAGTGCCAAGCTTCCTCAATTGCCTTGATTGTTGATTGTGAACATAGAGTTTGAAGTTTTTTGGCAGCACTGTTGGGGAGACGGGGTGATAAAACGAGAACTTTGGGTATGAAATAGGCAGAGTATTCTGCTGAATTTTTGCACACACAAAACGCGCTAGCGTTATGGACACACAAAATGCGCTATCGCTATGGACACAAAAAATGCGCACGCGTTTATTGAATGTTAAAAAAATACTAGGCATTTAATATGTTTGTTGTACGACTAAATAACGCCTAATGGAAAAAAACGTGCAAGCGTTTCTGCATACAAAAAATGTGCTAGCATCATGGTAATCTACACAATTTGCATTTTCATCAAAACCTTATTTAATAGTTTATTTAATAGTTAGGGGTTAGGAGGTTAAATAGGGATTTGGTGTTAGGGGCTAAGGGGTCAAGGGGCTTAGGGGTTAGATATTGGGGGTGGTTAGTGGTAGGGGAAGGGGGATTAGGAGAGAGCGAGAGGGGGGGAAATAGGAGAGAGCGAGATAGAGAGGAGGGGGTTAGTTACGGGTAAGGGGTTAGGAGGGAGGTTAGCGAGGGGGAGAGAGAGAGAGAGATATTGCAAGAGGGGGTTATTAATGGTTAGTGGGAGGAGAGGAGGGGGAGAGAGAGAGAGAGAGAGGGTGTTAGTTGTAGAGAGTGAGAAAGAGAGATGGGAGTGTGGTTAGAGGTAGGGTGACAACGATGATGATGATGATGATGCTGAAGACGACGACGATGAGGAGGAGGAGGAGGAGGAGGAGGAGGAGGATGAAGATGAGGACAATGATGAGGATGAGGATGAGGATGAGGATAAGGATGATGATGATGATGATTATGAAGATGAAGATGATGAGGATGATGATGATGATGATGATGATGATGATGATGATGATGATTATGATGATGATGATTATCATCATCGTCATCGTTTTCACATACCCCAATTTTACTAAAATAATGTAATTATTTTATTAATATTCCTGAGACATTATGTTAAATTTAATGCTAAGTAGGAATGGATGACTCAGCAGAGTCTCCTGAAATGGAATGTAAATTCTGAATAAATATTATTAATAAATAAATTATGGAGACAACAGCATGGGAGAGCTGTTAAAAGAGGTTACTGGTCTAACTGGTGGATGGAACTAGGTGGAAAGACAAAAGACAAGTGGCAGCATCCTCAAACACTTCCTGAGTTGCAGGTGGCAACTTCCCTATATTTTGGGGTCATGATTCCCCAAGAAAGTGGAATCTGAGCAGGTGGCTCATTAATGACAGTTAACCCAACTAAGTGTTGAAATATTGTAACTTCAAAGAATATTATATTTGTATATTATTTATTCCGGAGATGTTCCATACCTCCAATGTGATTATACTATAAATCCGAAGATGTTTATTCCTCCGATTTGGTTGTGGTAACTAGGGTTATTAGACCCACCATGTGGGGGGTCGGCCCAGTCAGTTATAATGGGGTATTTAACCTAATGGTTAAATACGAGCCTACATGTACTTGTGTAAAATACATATCAGAGTAGTATATAAATAGAGGAGGTGTGTTCCTCATTTGATACATTCACTCACTTGAGGATAGCGCACTTGTGGAGGAGAGGTCTGCTATTGTGGAGGAGGAGATCATGTCTCAGGGTTTCATCTTTGTATATTGCTGGTCATCTATATTGAGGAAGCTTTGCTGGGTTTTCTACCCCATGAGGGTTTCCCAGGATAAATTTCTGTCTTATCATATTGAATTTTAACATGGCATCAGAGCTAACCTGAAGGAAGGCAAGTACAAGTTAGGGTTTCTGCCTCTTCCAGATCTCAGTCAAATTCAGGTGACCTAGGAAAAAAGGTCATAACTTGGGCTAGGAAGCTCCAAATGAAATTTCGTAAAAAGTGACAGGTAGTACACAGACTGTACTATCTCAGGAAACTTTTTCAGAGGCCGAAATTCAACCAGTGACACGTGGCACGCCGTACAAGTTCGATCTCCTGTTTTATCCCATAAACAGGTCACGTTGCGACACTTGGCATAAATCTCTCTCAGAGAGTCCAATTGAGGTCAGACCTATCAGGATGGAAAGATAACAGGTCAAGCTATCTCAGGAAACGTTTTCAGAGGCCGAAGGTGAACCAGTGACACGTGGCAGGCCGTACAAGTTTTCTCTCCTGTTTTATCCCATAAACAGGTCACGTTGCGACACTTGGCATAACTCTCTCTCAGAAAACCCAATTGAGGTCAGACCTGTCAGGATGGAAAGATAACAGGTCAGGCTACTGCAGAAAAAGGGTTTCAGACCCTTTGAAGCAAAAATTTAAGAGTTATAGTAGAAACAATCAGGTGCATATTTCTGTCAAAACAGAATTATTTTTGGAGCACCTTTATTCATGGCTTCCGGAATTTAGGGTTTCGGAGAAAGTTAGAATTTTTGGAATCGGAGTCCACGGCTGAATGCTACTCAGAAAAATCAAAATTTAGAGACCAAGTTTGAATTTTTTGGTTGGGTGGAAGACTGGGCTTGATCAAACCCCAGTTCGGGATTTTGATCGGAAAGATGGAAAATTAGGGCTTCAGCAAAAGTTGGAATTTTTGAAGTCTGTAACCACGGCTGGAAACTCCTAAGAAAAATAAGAGTTTAGAGCCTTGGATTGAACCTTTTGTTTGGGCAGAAGGGTGGGCTTCATCAAACCCTAGTTCGGGATCCTGTCCAGAAGATCCAGAAGTTTCAAAGGCAATTTTGAGGGGTCAAATTTTGGAAATTCCAAAGTTGAAGTATGCTAGTTTGATCAGCTCAGCAAGACATATTCTTTCATCCATTGAGAAGTGTGAAAGTCAAAGGTTGAATCTTTAGGGGTTTCTCTAGAAAACCCTAATTAAGCTCCAGATCAAGTTTCAGGAGGAGTTGAGGCTAAGGCCTTACATAAGAAGACTACAAGAAGTCTCGACAGGTATGACTTAAGGAGGCTCAGGTATGTCTTGAAATCTAATTCTTGATTAAGTTCATGATGTGTTTGTCTTCATATTATTTATTAGTACAATCTTGATTAATGTTAGAATTGTCTTATCACCCTAGTAACAGTATGAATGCATGCGAATGATCAAAGACATTCATTGATTAGGGCTATATGATTGTACTAATGCATTATGATGTTGTGTGAGGTTGATGTTGGCTGCTAACAAGATACAGGTACATCACAAAAGACAAATCAGGTTCCATGACCATGAAAACATGAAGACAAAGACTCATCCATAATCTTTGTTCTACTTACGAGGTATGACTTTGTTATATTATGCTTAACCTATGAGACATGCAGGTTCTAGCTCAGGATCTCTAAATCATTGAAGAGATTGTTTAGGTATGTTGTACATAACTAAGTAGGTATACTAATCCAGGTATGTTTCCCATGAATCTTACCTTGTGTTAAGATCCCTTATATAAGTATACTTGGTATGATTGGTTATGCTTATTCATAAAGTTAGTAATCAAGGGATTATGCATATTATGTCTTTTATCTTGATTGATGATATGCATGAGTAAAACAAGACTTCCCTGAAATCTTGAATACTAATGTTTATTAACTATAATCATGACTATACATTCTCAAGATTATTTAGAACTATAATGTTTTGATAACATTTAGAACATACTAATGGGTGTATGTTTGTGTATGAGATCATGAGGATAACACTTGAACATGCACAGTGGTACATAATGAATAGAAGTTCAAAAGACATACAGAAGATCAAGCGGGAGGCAACCACACAAACATAAAAGATAAGTATTTGAGTTGTTATTTGAAATAGTAAATGATATTGCCTGTAATAGGTTGTATGCATATTTGTATTCCTATAATATATCATGCTAAGTGTAAATATTCATAGAACATTGAACAGTATACTACTAATATGCATATGATTGGTAAGTTGGACAAACATTCCATTGTTGCTTGTCTAGAATGAAACCTCTTTGCTGACATGCTGAGAGTTGTGCACACTCTCGATAGTATGTTCTGGTAGAGATGGAAGGCATCTAGATAGCCACTGTATGCATACAGGATATGGGAAAGTGTTGTGCCAAAGTATTGGTCAAGATAGTTGCATAACTATGTAAATGATATCTGTATGCATAATAGGTTATCATGACTATGAAGTATTACTAATCATGTACCTAATTTTGATTTGTAGAAAAAATCATGATGAATGATGAACAAGTGATGCATGTTCAACAAAAGGATTTACAAATCAAACACACTATAGAAGGATTGTGGCTAGAAGATTATCCTAGAAAGAGGAAGAGAATCATGATGAAATGTTTGCTCCAAGTGGCTAGATAAGACCATTCTCTTAATGGTGTAATTAAAGAAGAAATGTGAATCAGGTTTTGATAAGCTTAATGATCACCATGGGTGATGTGGATCTCAACCTTTGCTACAAGGTTGAATATGATTTCTATACACAGATGACATGGATGCAAGAAGGAACTCACCACAGAGTTCGAATGATATTGAGGCTCATATCAGTAGACCCATCTGATGAGAGATGGCACAGAAAGATGACTGTAGAAAAGAAAATAAAAGTTCTTAGATTAATGTATTACTTCCTAGGTCTGGAAGTATGGAAAGGCTCAGTAGGAATCTTTCTCAACCAGGGAAAGTATGCTGAGAAATATTAAAAGGAATTGATGTGTTGGAATGACCACTCTCATGAATTCCAACTTGAAGTTCTTAGCAGATGACTCATTAGAGTTAGTGGATATAACTCTGTATAGACAAATTATTGGGTCTTTGATGTATCTAACATATACTAGGTTAGATATATGCTTTGTTGTGAACACCTTGAGTCAGTATCTAGTGGAAACTAGATGTGTTTACCTGATAGTTGAAAAGCATGTGATGAGGCACATAAAGGACACGATAGAATTTGATCTATGCTATCTTGAAGATCATGACTTCAAATGGCTACTCAGATGCTGATTAGGAAGAAAGTGTATCAGACAGGAAGAACACATCGAGAGGATGTTATTGTCTGGGATTAGCCATGATCTCGTGGTTTAGCTGGAAGCAGTCTAGTGTGGCTCTCAGCACAAGCGGAATATATGGCTGCTTGCTCCGCTAGTTGTGAAGAAGTTTGGCTTCAGGATTGTTTGACTTAGAGATAGAACCAACTGAGATCCTATGTGATAATTAGAGTTGTATCAAGATGACATAGAATCTAGTGTTCCATGATAAGTCAAAGAACATAGGGAACAAACAAGATATGACGCGGAAAGGAATTTGTAACAGGTTACCATTGTACTAACCAAACCTTTCCCTCAAGTGAAGAAGTTACCATCATACTAACCAAACCTCTGTCTCGAGTGAAATTTGAATACTTCTGAGACAAGCTTGGTGTAGTTCAAAAAGGACCCTCCTCAAAAGGGGGAGTAGTATAGTCACTGATGATAAGTTGGTCTCATCGAACAACAAGGTCGATGATGAGGTAACCTATTCTCCACACCTAGATACTTAGAAATATTTAGATTTAGGACTCTTATACTTAGAATACTTAGTTTTACTTATACATGCCTTTGATGTTAGATGTATTAGTAAGAATACATGCCTTTGATGTTAGATGTATTAGTAAGAATACATGCTTTTTATGTTAGATGTATTAGTAAGAATACATGCTTTTGATGATAAGATGTATTGGTAAGAATACATACTTTTGATGAGAATACATGTGGGGATTGTATCATCCTTGAACACATGTTCTAAAGTGAGCCGTAGACGTATGGTCTCCGAGAATGAAATCCTTAGTGGACAGTTGAGGGGATTGGATCATCCCTGGACTTTCAGTCCTAAAGAGAGCCGTAGACGTGAGGTCTCCGAGAATGAAGTCCTTAGTGGACAGTTGAGGGGATTGGATCATCCCTAGACTTTCAGTCCTAAAGAGAGCCGTAGACGTGAGGTCTCCGAGAATTAAGTCCTTAGTGGACAGTTGAGGGGATTGGATCATCCCTGGACTTTCAGTCCTAAAGAGAGCCGTAGACGTGAGGTCTCCGAGAATGAAGTCCTTAGTGGACAGTTGAGGGGATTGGATCATCCCTGGACTTTCAGTCCTAAAGAGATCCGTAGACGTGAGGTCTCCGAGAATGAAGTCCTTAGAGGACAGTTGAGGGGATTGGATCATCCCTGGACTTTCCGTCCTAAAGAGAGCCGTAGACGTGAGGTCTCCGAGAATAAAGTGATAGGGATTGCATCATCCCGGAACTACTAGTTCAAAATGTATGTGATGGGGATTGCATCATCCCGGAACCACTAGTTCAAAATGTACGTGATGGGGATTGTATCATCCCCAGACTTCGGTCCCTGAATTGATTCGTAGACATATGGTCTTCGAGAATAATGTGATGGGGATTGCATCATCCCGGAACCACTAGTTCAAAATGTACGTGATGGGGATTACATCATCCCGGAACCACTAAGTTCAAAATGTACGTGATGGGGATTGTATCATCCCCGGACTTAGGTCCCTGAATTGATCCGTAGACGTGAGGTCTCCGAGAAGTGGGGATTGTATCATCCCCGGACTGCGGTCCCTGAATTGATCCGTAGACGTGAGGTCTCCGAGAAGTGGGGATTTTATCATCCCCGGACTTAGGTCCCTGAATTGATCCGTAGACGTGAGGTCTCCGAGAAGTGGGGATTGTATCATCCCCGGACTTAGGTCCCTGAATTGATCCGTAGACGTGAGGTCTCTGAGAAGTGGGGATTGTATCATCCCCGGACTGCGGTCCTTGAATTGATCTGTAGACGTGAGGTCTCCAAGAAGTGGGGATTGTATCATCCCCGGACTTAGGTCCCTGAATTGATCCGTAGACGTATGGTCTCCGAGAAAGTGATTTTTGATGTGGTTACTTGTATCGGTAGGATACTTGTATTGATGATGTGGTTACTTGTATCGGTAGGATACTTGTATTGATGATGTGGTTACTTGTATCGGTAGGATACTTGTATTGATGATGTGGTTACTTGTATCGGTAGGATACTTGTATTGATGATGTGGTTACTTGTATCGGTAGGATACTTGTATTGATGATGTGGTTACTTGTATCGGTAGGATACTTGTATTGATGATGTGGCTACTTGTATCGGTAGGATACTCGTATTGTTGATATGGTCACTTGTATTGGCATGAATACTTGTACTACTAATGATCGTATGATGACGATGCTGATGATCATGTGATGACGATGCTGATGATCGTGTGATGACGATGCTGATGATCGTGTGATGACGATGCTGATGATCGTGTGATGACGATGCTGATGATCGTGTGATGATGATGTTGATGATCGTGAGATGACGATGCTAATGATCGTGTGATGACGATGCCGATGATCGTGTGATGACGATGTTGATGATCGTGTGATGACGATGCTGATGATCGTGTGATGACGATGCTGATGATCGTGTGATGACGATGTTGATGATCGTGAGATGACAATGCTGATGATCGTGTGATGACAATGCTGATGATCGTGTGATGACGATGCTGATGATCGTGAGATGATGATGCTGATGATCATGTATCGTGAGGATCCAGATGATGATATTGTTGTAGCTGTTCAAGTGCTACAGAAGATAAAGACTCAATATTGAAGATGTCGATGTTCCAGTATTGAAGATGTTCCAGTAACTGCTTGAGTTACTAATGATGTTGAGAAAGCTTCCAATGATTTATAGATGTATCATGTATGATGTTGATGACTCCTTGCTCGTACAGATACTGTTATAATATCCTTCTCGTTAAGGGGGAGTGTTGAAATATTGTAACTTCAAAGAATATTATATTTGTATATTATTTATTCCGGAGATGTTCCATACCTCCGATGTGATTATACTATAAATCCGGAGATGTTTATTCCTCCGATTTGGTTGTGGTAACTAGGGTTATTAGACCCACCATGTGGGGGTCGGCCCAGTCAGTTATAATGGGGTATTTAACCTAATGGTTAAATACGAGCCTACATGTACTTGTGTAAAATACATATCAGAGTAGTGTATAAATAGAGGAGGTGTGTTCCTCATTTGATACATTCACTCACTTGAGGATAGCGCACTTGTGGAGGAGAGGTCTGCTATTGTGGAGGAGGAGATCATGTCTCAGGGTTTCATCTTTGTATATTGCTGGTCATCTATATTGAGGAAGCTTTGCTGGGTTTTCTACCCCATGAGGGTTTCCCAGGATAAATTTATGTCTTATCATATTGAATTTTAACACTAAGACCTAGGCAATCTTTTAAATAGTACTCAATGAACTGAGCTGGGGGTTCAGCATTGTTCTAGAGGGAGAATACATTCAGGGTGAATGCTATTCAGGAGTCCCATTGAGGAAGTGGGAAAAACAGTAAGGAAGTGTTGTGAGTCAGGAAGTTGCAGTAACTTGGTTCCAGTATAGCTGCTTTGGCTGAGGGAATTGTTGGCTGTACCTAGTTCCAGCCAGTTAGACCAGAGCAAGCTCGGGGGTCCTGAGAAGTGCTGTCTGGGCACTCTCCAGGAATTGGTAGGGAGGAACAGCCTCCCATTGCTGTTATTGTCTACCATTAATACATGTTCTGCCACTTTTCCTGCTGTTTATTTAATAAATTTAAATGTAGAATGAACTATCTCATTTGTGTTGAAGGGTATTTATTTTCAGTAAAGTAGCCTCGCTGTATCGTCCTTGATAGAATTCGCAGAATTTATATGTCTTAGAATTTTTCCTATTATCACATAAATCGAGTAATTATTTTATGCAGAATATATTTGTTATTATTGCAGTAATAAAATATTATGGGGACTTATTATAGATTTATTATTAATAGTTAAATAATAGATATAGAATACTACACAGTAGTCATTTGTGATTTACACTTATTAAAAACAATCATAAGAACAGACACATAGATAAATTTTAGAATTCCAGTGAAATATTTCCATAAAGAAAATTACAGGTATAAATTCTATTAGAACAAATATATTAGTTTATATCTGTTTCATGTTTTAGTTAAACTAGTATACAGGTTATTCTCTGTATCAAGCTAAAGGTGAGCAAAACTTATATCAGTAAATTTATCTATACTCAAATCATAACTGACTGTTATCGATTATCCAAAGGGTGTGGATTGCAATAAGTTTTCATTTTTAAACTTTTCTATACAATCCTATTCGACAAAATCTTAGTGAATACAAACCAGAAATCTGTAAACAAAGAATCGTGGTGAAAATTGTTTTATCTAAAACCTATCACTATAGTTATTATATCCAGGATGCTTCCAACAGAGTTGACAGAGTCATTCAAAAGCCAAACTTATTGACTGGTTCGAAGCCGAGTCTTACAATATAGAAAAATTCATTTTTGCCTTCATCCAAACCCATCCATTATCACCAGCATAGGTTACTGCTCATTTCGAGCTCATTTTACATGTATTACACAGCACTGTCGTGGGGTTTTCATATCAATAGTCAAACATCATAAACACGCAGAGAAGCTATCAACAAACTCAGCCATTGTTGGCTTTTACAAACCCTACCATTAATTATTAACTATTGATAGGGAGACATTCGCCACAGTATGTAAACACAAAACCAAAATTTCACAACTCGCTTCCAGCCACCACAGAACTTAAACACTTTTATATATACATTAACCTAGGGAAGAACCCCAACTCACCAAGGTTAACAACATTTTCAAATGGCTAATGCAGTAAGGGTAGCGAACCCCAACTCAATCATTAACACTCAAAATCAAAGAAAAACGCAGAGAAACAAACACATTGTTATCACCTACAGCCAAGTTATCATCCTCTGCAAGTATCCGAGAAAGCTTAAAACAAACCCATTTTTAAACATTTTGTTCATTTAATAAACACGAAGATGATACACGGCCACTTGATAGGCCAAACATTACAGTATTTATATAACTTCTATAGGGTTGGGTAAAACCCTATATATATTTATATATATTCAAAATTTAAATAACAACCCCGAGGCTTTCATAACAGACTGAGCCGTAGATTGTTCCTCGTAAACATGCTAGGGTAACAAACTCTATCTACTGTAAGCAAAAAGGATTAATACATGTGACTGTTTTCAAGTTCACAAAAACGACGATAACCAGTTACAAAGGAGGTCCTTCCAGACTTAAACCTAGCAAAACAAAAACCCACAAAGGGAGAGACAGCCATGGTATAACCAGGCTTACCCGGAGGAGCCAGCGCTGAAGAGGAAGCCTCATACACCTTCAGGAAAGGTTGAGAACCTGCACATTATAAAATAACGAACATGGTCAACATTTATTTTAAATATAAACAATATTATTCATACTGAAATCTACGAAAACTTTGTCATTTTCTTACCTGAGCCATCGGAGAAAGCAACCCCGTGGACAACCGGGTAGCCACGAGTTGATCCAGGTAGCAAAACCTCATCACATTCGTCAGAAGGATGAGCAAGGCAAACTTCCAGATCCTCTCTATTGATGGCCGTGACAGGCAACATTTTAAACAAACCCTTAAGATGTGAATGAACCAGACGGGGAGCACACTTTAAAACCCATTACACAACCACCTCATGGATAAAAACAACAGAGAAAAACCCTACCTCTAACTCACACCAGCAACAGTGTAAGACTGTAAGTAGCAGGTGGCTTAAACACAGTGACAGCAACGATACCAAGATGCCCAATGAACTGTAGCAGACGCCAAAGGCAGAGTCCACAGACTTTTAAACTACCAAAGGATAAAACTACGTGACATAACCTTAAGAAAATTGCAATTTTTACAGTTCCCAACTGACGAGCTCAGACATGAAGGGTTTCTCTCTTACAACCCGAGCCCGAAGGCAGAGAAATAACCAGGTAAGGGTTTCAAGACAGGCTTATATATCACCAAACGCAAGGAGGAGAGCCAACCACGTAGCCATTTAATTTATCAACTTACCATGGGTCGACTTCCTATAGTTCAACTGCAGCTCGAATTGTTGTTCATCGATTTTAAATCATTGCATGGATATAAGTCTTGTTCATCGTATGGAAAAATCACTATGATTGATACACAATCATCATATAACGCATGCTTTGCAACCGAACCATCGACAATTCCTAAGGTACATATTATGTATATCCCCTACAATGATTTGAAAGAGATGTAGTCAACTTCAAACTAGAAGTTTCTCATAACTTTAACATTTTTAGATATTACTTAGCAATATAATTGGATACAATATTGTTATATAAGTTCCTATTACCAAAATTCTTCCAATACTATTATTAACAATCAACGATGAGAATAACAATCTTTAATATTGTGATGTATGGTTATAAACTCATCTACAGGTCCATACTTTGAACGTAGATTAAAAACAAGGAACATAGATTTTGACATAAGTTAAACAAAAATACTAAGTAGACAATGGACCATAAATTATAGATGAAATTAATGGAACATCACTAGAGGTGTCAAAATTCCAACTCATGCTAATAACCAGTGATCACAGCCGTAATCACAGCTAATAGTTGACAGTATATTACATAACGCTAACGTCACGTTATGCATACGATGAATATGATACAAACAACTCGTTCCAGTGATAGTTTACAGCATTAACATAGAGTCATGGTCACAACGCAATGAAAATGACGGAGACATTGTAATTCATCGCAAAGCCTAATGATACTACCCAGAATAAGAGATATCATGTCAAGGCAGACTATCAATCATATATCAAGCATAACTTTCATGAAAAGAACTTTACTGTCTTACACGACAACCAGTAATGATATTTAGATCTTCTTTGAGTTTTTACAGTGCAGGGAAGGAGTTTGATGTTCATAAAAATTAAATTACAGTGATTCATACTTCACCGGTGTACCTGCGAACAAAAGACGAATTATGCACTAGCTCGTAAGCTAAGTAAGCCAGTCAGCTATGGCTAGGTACCAGTGAACAAAAGACAAATTATGCATTAGCTCATAAGCTAAGTAAGCCAGTCAGCTATGGCTAGTTCTCCCTTTGAAGTCACAAACGAAAACAGTCAACATCTAAAAAAAACAAAAAAAATAATTAGTATTATAACAGCACCTTTTAAAAACAAAATTTCGATTAGTTAATTAAAAGAAAACAGGACCAGGAATGCAATTTAGTTAACATTTATTGTTATGACAAAAAATTTTAATTGCGGGTTATGACATGTGGTATCAGAGCATGGTTCAGACACTAGGCTTGGATGTGACTCCACTAACTTCCGCAAAAACAGTAACCATAAAGGAAAATTTAAATATGCATATAAAGTACTAACTTATATTTCTGTTTCATGATACAGAGCAGAAAATTTCCTTTTCTGAGCAAGAATCTCCAAACACTGTGACAAGATAGATGTCAAGAGAACCTGAGACAGAAGAGGTAATTGCTCACACCACTGAGCTGATGCAGACCATAAGAGGATTAAAGACAGAGATAGAAACAGTTAAGAAGGATAATGAAAGGATTCTAAAAACTCAGGAGCAGTTAAATCAGCTATTGATAGAAAAATTTCAGACAGAAGGAAGGAGCAAACGAGCTGACTCAGAAGAAGTTAGTCATCAAAGAGGGTCTAAAAGGACGAAACCAGCTAAATCCGACAGCAGTTCATCATCTGAAGGAAGAAAGGGACAACACAGTTATCACACTAGCAGTGACAGCAGTGAAGCTGAGCTGCACAACAGAAGGAAAAAGTACAGGCCTTATGAAGAGATTTTCGGGGAGTTTAAGAAGATAAAGCCCCCAACTTTCAATGGAGAATCTGAAACTGGAGAAGAGGCGGAATCCTGGTTATCCTGGATGAGAAAATATTTTCAGCTGAAGGCACGAATGGCCATCTACAACCTCTCGGGAAAGGCGGACATATGGTGGCAAGATCTGAAAAGGGTCAAGGGGATTAAAGAGAGAGAAGTTAATTGGAGTACTTTTAAAAGATACTTCAAGAAGAAATTTCTGTCTGAACAGTATTATGAGGAGAGGGCCAAGGAATTTTATGAACTAAGCTAGGATCTATGACGATGAAGGACTTAAACAGTAAGTTCTTGAGTCTGTTGCGGTATGTGCCGTATTTTGTCGAAGAGAAACCAAAAATACAGCGGTTTCTTAGTTGTCTGCCCTATCATATCAAGGATAGAATTGAATATGACAACCCCAAAACACTGGAAGAAGCTATGCGAAAAGCTAATTTCTGTTATGAACAGAATAAAAAGAAAGAGGGGATAGCCAGCTGGAAAGCCAAAAAGAACAACAATTAGATCGAGTACAAGAAAAAGGAGTTTGCCTCTCATAAAAGTTTCAAGAATGGAAAAAACGGAAACCACTTTAATGGTAAAAGCTTCCAGGGAAACAAAAATGGAGCTGTCAATCATTCCAACAATTACAAAAGCAGCAAGGAGGCTCCTAATAATCATGGAAATTACACCAAAAATTTTGAGCGAAAAGAACCTGTCAAGTGCTGGGAGTGTAATGGGCCACATTATGCTTCATTCTGCGCAAACAAAAAGAAACAAATCAGCAATATTCATACTGTTCAAGATGAAATGACAGTTGGAGACCTTGCAGGAACTATGCCCCGAATCAATGCAGCGTTAGAAAACCGCCAAGCTGACTATCAAACTTCCATGGTGGAAGTAGGAGGTATGATTGACAAAACCCCTGTAACTATTTTAATAGATCCGGGTGCTAGTCTTAGTTATATTTCACCTCAGTTGGTAGAAAAATGTAAATTGACTGTTGAAAGATTTGATAATTCTTGGTCTGTACAACTAGCTACTGGGGCAAAAAGGAAGGTAAACTGTTATGTAAAAGAATGTATCTTAAACATGAATGATTTTAGAACTACAGTTAAACTAAACGTCTTGCCACTTGGCTCTTATGACATACTTATCGGAATGGACTGGTTGGAACAACATAGGGTCGTTTTAAACTGTTTTGACAAAACTTTTAGATGTGTAAACAGTAGTGGACAGCCTGTAACTGTCAGGGGTATCCCTAGGAAAACAGTAGTTAGGCATATTTCTGCCTTACAACTTAAAAGGGCAGTCAGAAAAGGGTGCAAGACCTATGCTGTAACTATTACAGATGAGACAGATAAGTCTGAAAGCAATCAGAAAACAGTAGAGAACATCCCTGTAGTCAATGAATTTATTGACGTTTTTCCTGAGGAAATCCCAGAATTACCTCCCAAGAGGGAGCTAGACTTTACAATTGAGCTAGTACCAGGTGCTGTTCCCAGTTCAAAAGCCCCGTATCGTATGAATATTTTGGAGCTTAACGAGTTGAAAACTCAGTTAAAGGAGTTAATAGACAAGAATTATATTCGACCCAGTGTATCCCCTTGGGGGGCACCAGTGATTTTTGTTAAAAAGAAGGATGGAACTATGCGACTTTGCATAGATTATCGTCAACTGAACAAGATGACGATTAAAAACAGGTATCCGTTACCTCGTATTGATGATCTGTTTGATCAGCTACGTGGAGCTACGGTATTCTCTAAGATCGATCTGAGATCGGGTTATCATCAGGTGAGAATTAAAGAAGAAGACATTTTCAAAACAGCTTTTAGAACAAGGTACGGACATTACGAATTTGTCGTAATGCCATTTGGGCTTACTAATGCCCCAGCTGTTTTTATGTGCTTAATGAACAACATAATGCATAAGTACTTAGATAAATTTGTTGTCGTATTCATCGATGACATTTTAGTTTATTCTAAGAGTGAGGAGGAGCATAAAGAACACTTACGTATAGTCTTACAAGAACTGAGAGAACAGCAGCTCTTTGCGAAATTCAGTAAGTGTGACTTCTTCAAAGATGAAATCCAGTACTTAGGACATGTAGTCACTAAGGAAGGGATTTCAATTGATCCTGAAAAGATTCGAGCGATTGAAGAATGGCCAGTACCAAAAGATGTAACGGACGTTAGATCTTTCATGGGAATTACCGGTTACTACCGGAGGTTTATTGAAGGCTTTTCAAAAATAGCCAACCCAATCACTTCTTTGCAAAAGAAAGGCAAGAAGTTTGATTGGAATGCGAAGTGTGAAGAAAGCTTCAAGAAACTTAAGACCTTATTGACAACTGCGCCTATTCTTAGAATAGCGGATCCAAATAAAGATTTCGTGGTTTTCACCGACACTTGTAATGATGGTTTAGGCGGAGTGCTGACTCAAGAGGGACATGTCATTGCTTACGAATCTAGGAAGTTGAAAATTCATGAAAAGAATTATGCCACTTATGACCTAGAATTAGCTGTTGTAATTCATGCTTTAAAGATGTGGCGACACCACCTAATAGGCAGAAAATTCACTTTACTAACGGATAATAAAGGTCTGAAATACCTTTTAGATCAGCCTAATTTAAATGCAAGACAAGCCAGGTGGTTGGCATTCCTAAGTGAATACGATTTTGAAATTCAACACATAAAAGGGAAGGAAAATAAGGTGGCTGATGCCTTGAGCAAAAATGCAAAGCTAAATTTTATATCAGCTAGCAGCACTTACACCTCTGATTTAAATGAACAGCTGGCTGAAGGGATAAAATTAGACGAAAATTATCAGCATTTACAAACTGCAGCCAAAGAACAACCCACAGAAAGTTTGATAAAAGGGTATAGTTTAAATGAAACTGGATTTTTATTGTTTAAAGACAGGCTGTATGTTCCAAATGCACCTAAAGTTAAACTGTTAATTCTAGACGAAATTCATAAAACCCCTTACTCCGGGCATCCAGGCTACCAAAAGACCGTCACCATGTTGAGAAAAGAATATTTTTGGCCTAACATGAAATCTGAAACAGCTGAGTATTTAGCTAGATGTTTGGACTGCCAACAAGTGAAAACAGAACACCAACATCCAGCTGGATTGCTGCAACCTTTACCTATTCCTAGCTGGAAGTGGGAAATAATCAGCCTGGATTTCATCACGGGGTTACCCAAAAATCAGCATCTAAATGATTCAATCATGGTAGTGGTAGATAAATTAAGTAAAACAACACACTTTATTCCTGTTAAAACCACATACAAGGCTGCAAACATAGCAGATATCTTTCTAAAACAGATTTTTCGATTACACGGTATTCCAAAAGTTATTATATCAGACAGGGATCCTAAATTCACAGGAAATTTTTGGAGATCTTTGTTCAAAGGATTAAACACCACTCTGAATTTCAGCACCTCTTTCCATCCTCAGACGGACGGACAAACTGAAAGAGTTAATCAGGTATTAGAAGATCTGTTAAGGATGTATGTTAAAGATCAACCAGGTAAGTGGGAGGATTATTTACACTTAGCAGAATTTGCATACAATAACAGCTATCAATCATCAGCTAAGTTTAGTCCTTTTGAGATTCTGTATGGATGAAAATGTAACACTCCTATCTCTTGGAGTAATCCAGTAGATAGATTAGTGTTAGGACCTGATTTATTGAAAGAAATGGAACAGATTGTGAAACAAGTGCAGGAAAACTTGAAGGTTGCCGAGGATCGACAAAAGAGTCAAGCAGATTTGAAAAGAACTCCTAAAGAGTTCCAGGTAGGTGAACATGTGTTCATCAAGGTAAGGCCAAAGAAGAGCTCCCTAAGATTAGGAAGTTGTGCAAAATTAGCACCACGTTACTGTGGTCCATTTGAAATTTTATCTAGAATCGGTCAAGTTGCTTATCAGTTAGCATTACCACCAAATTTAAAAGTACACAATGTTTTTCATATCTCTGTTTTGAAAAAGTATGTTCATGATGCTACTCATGTTATTGATTGGAACATTGTACAGGTAGAACCAGAAGGGGAAGTTCTGGTGGAACCGGATTGTATCCTCGGGAGGAGGGAAATTACTCTACGGAACCGCATAATTGGACAAGTGAAGGTGCAATGGAAGCACCTTAGTCCTGAAGAAGCTACCTGGGAGCTGGAAAGTAAGATGCGGGAAGCATACCCCCATCTATTCCGGCAGGTGGTTGAAGAAGAGGAATAAGTAACATCGAGGACGATGTTACATTTTAAGGGGGTGTGTATGTCACATACCCCAATTTTACTAAAATAATGTAATTATTTTATTAATATTCCTGAGACATTATGTTAAATTTAATGCTAAGTAGGAATGGATGACTCAGCAGAGTCTCCTGAAATGGAATGTAAATTCTGAATAAATATTATTAATAAATAAATTATGGAGACAACAGCATGGGAGAGCTGTTAAAAGAGGTTACTGGTCTAACTGGTGGATGGAACTAGGTGGAAAGACAAAAGACAAGTGGCAGCATCCTCAAACACTTCCTGAGTTGCAGGTGGCAACTTCCCTATATTTTGGGGTCATGATTCCCCAAGAAAGTGGAATCTGAGCAGGTGGCTCATTAATGACAGTTAACCCAACTAAGACCTAGGCAATCTTTTAAATAGTACTCAATGAACTGAGCTGGGGGTTCAGCATTGTTCTAGAGGGAGAATACATTCAGGGTGAATTCTATTCAGGAGTCCCATTGAGGAAGTGGGAAAAAACAGTAAGGAAGTGTTGTGAGTCAGGAAGTTGCAGTAACTTGGTTCCAGTATAGCTGCTTTGGCTGAGGGAATTGTTGGCTGTACCTAGTTCCAGCCAGTTAGACCAGAGCAAGCTCGGGGGTCCTGAGAAGTGCTGTCTGGGCACTCTCCAGGAATTGGTAGGGAGGAATAGCCTCCCATTGCTGTTATTGTCTACCATTAATACAGGTTCTGCCACTTTTCCTGCTGTTTATTTAATAAATTTAAATGTAGAATGAACTATCTCATTTGTGTTGAACGGTATTTATTTTCAGTAAAGTAGCCTCGCTGTATCGTCCTTGATAGAATTCGCAGAATTTATATGTCTTAGAATTGTTCCTATTATCACATAAATCGAGTAATTATTTTATGCAGAATATATTTGTTATTATTGCAGTAATAAAATATTATGGGGACTCATTATAGATTTATTATTAATAGTTAAATAATAGATATAGAATACTACACAGTAGTCATTTGTGATTTACACTTATTAAAAACAATCATAAGAACAGACACATAGATAAATTTTAGAATTCCAGTGAAATATTTCCATAAAGAAAATTACAGGTATAAATTCTATTAGAACAAATATATTAGTTTATATCTGTTTCATGTTTTAGTTAAACTAGTATACAGGTTATTCTCTGTATCAAGCTAAAGGTGAGCAAAACTTATATCAGTAAATTTATCTATACTCAGATCATAACTGACTGTTATCGATTATCCAAAGGGTGTGGATTGCAATAAGTTTTCATTTTTAAACTTTTCTATACAATCCTATTCGACAAAATCTTAGTGAATACAAACCAGAAATCTGTAAACAAAGAATCGTGGTGAAAATTGTTTTATCTAAAACCTATCACTATAGTTATTATATCCAGGATGCTTCCAACAGAGTTGACAGAGTCATTCAAAATCCAAACTTATTGACTGGTTCGAAGCCGAGTCTTACAATATAGAAAAATTCATTTTTGCCTTCATCCAAACCCATCCATTATCACCAGCATAGGTTACTGCTCATTTCGAGCTCATTTTACATGTATTACACAGCACTGTCGTGGGGTTTTCATATAAATAGTCAAACATCATAAACACGCAGAGAAGCTATCAACAAACTCAGCCATTGTTGGCTTTTACAAACCCTACCATTAATTATTAACTATTGATAGGGAGACATTCGCCACAGTATGTAAACACAAAACCAAAATTTCACAACTCACTTCCAGCCACCACAGAACTTAAACACTTTTATATATACATTAACCTAGGGAAGAACCCCAACTCACCAAGGTTAACAACATTTTCAAATGGCTAACGCAGTAAGGATAGCGAACCCCAACTCAATCATTAACACTCAAAATCAAAGAAAAACGCAGAGAAACAAACACATTGTTATCACCTACAGCCAAGTTATCATCCTCTGCAAGTATCCGAGAAAGCTTAAAACAAACCCATTTTTAAACATTTTGTTCATTTAATAAACACGAAGATGATACACGGCCACTTGACAGGCCAAACATTACAGTATTTATATAACTTTTATAGGGTTGGGTAAAACCCTATATATATTTATATATATTCAAAATTTAAATAACAACCCCGAGGCTTTCATAACAGACTGAGCCGTAGATTGTTCCTCGTAAACATGCTAGGGTAACAAACTCTATCTACTGTAAGCAAAAAGGATTAATACATGTGACTGTTTTCAAGTTCACAAAAACGACGATAACCAGTTACAAAGGAGGTCCTTCCAGACTTAAACCTAGCAAAACAAAAACCCACAATGGGAGAGACAGCCATGGTATAACCAGGCTTACCCGGAGGAGCCAGCACTGAAGAGGAAGCCTCGTACACCTTCAGGAAAGGTTGAGAACCTGCACATTATAAAATAACGAACATGGTCAACATTTATTTTAAATATAAACAATATTATTCATACTGAAATCTACGAAAACTTTGTCATTTTCTTACCTGAGCCATCGGAGAAAGCAACCCCGTGGACAACCAGGTAGCCACGAGTTGAGCCAGGTAGCAAAACCTCATCACATTCGTCAGAAGGATGAGCAAGGCAAACTTCCAGATCCTCTCTATTGATGGCCGTGACAGGCAACATTTTAAACAAACCCTTAAGATGTGAATGAACCAGATGGGGAGCACACTTTAAAACCCATTACACAACCACCTCATGGATAAAAACAACAGAGAAAAACCCTGCCTCTAACTCACACCAGCAACAGTGTAAGACTGTAAGTAGCAGGTGGCTTAAACACAGTGACAGCAATGATACCAAGATGCCCAATGAACTGTAGCAGACGCCAAAGGCAGAGTCCACAGACTTTTAAACTACCAGAGGATAAAACTACGTGACATAACCTTAAGAAAATTGCAATTTTTACAGTGCCCAACTGACGAGCTCAGACATGAAGGGTTTCTCTTTTACAACCCGAGCCCGAAGGCAGAGAAATAACCAGGTAAGGGTTTCAAGACAGGCTTATATATCACCAAACGCAAGGAGGAGAGCCAACCACGTAGCCATTTAATTTATCAACTTACCATGGGTCGACTTCCTATAGTTCAACTGCAGCTCGAATTGTTGTTCATCGATTTTAAATCATTGCATGGATATAAGTCTTGTTCATCGTATGGAAAAATCACTATGATTGATACACAATCATCATATAGCGCATGCTTTGCAACCGAACCATCGATAAT